>JAQONI010000053.1:0-191942 GCA_036936925.1 Cenchrus fungigraminus
AGAACCAAAATGATGTTTGGGAGTGCTCCGGAGCATTTCGCACACCTTCGATTTGTTAAAAGATGCAAAACTTGTGTTTCGGGCACGAATGAACTAATTCGGGGTATTGAAGTTGCGAAAACTATTTCGCAACAAAAACACCCATTCTACTCCATTAGATCCAAAATGATGTTTGGGAGTGCTCCGGAGCATTTCGCAAGCCTTCGATTTGCAAAAAGATGCAAAACTTGTGTTTTGGGCCTGAATGCACCATTTCGGGGTACCGAAGTTGCGAAAATAGTTTCACAACAAAAACACCTATTTAACTCCATTAGAACCAAAATGATGTTTGGGAGTGTTCCGGAGCATTTCGCAAACTTTCGGCATGTAAAAAGATGCAAAACATGTTTTTTGGGCCTGAATGCAATATTTCGTGGTACCGATGTTGCGATCATAGTTTCGCAACGAAAACACCCATTCTACTCCATTAGAACCAAAATGATGTTTGGGATTGCTCCGGAGGATTTCGCAAACCTTCGATTTTTTAAAAGATGCAAAACTTGTTTTTCGGGCCTGAATGCAATATTTCGGGGTACCGAAGTAGCGATTATAGCTTCACAATGAAAACACTCATTCTACTCCATTAGAACCAAAATGATGTTTGGGAGTGTTCCGGAGTATTTCACAAACTTTCTGATAAAGGGGGAGTGCCCGATCTTTAGGTGAGTGGAGATAAATCCGATTTCAGCGGGAGACGACCCTCACGATCTGACTACAACGAGCAAGCCCGAAGCGCCAATGCAATCGCTGGACCAACTCCCTGTGGTTACCGACCTTGTTGGAGCAAGATCGGCCTGATCACGAAGATCAATTCCTGTGCGCAATCGACGAACGAACAAGAATTCGAGGCGAGCAATCTTAATATCACTCGAAGGTGGAGTCTGCAATACACGAAGGCAGCGCTATGTGGCTGTTCAGTTGTAGCTAAAGCTAACTTGTAAAACAAACTCAAGTCTGAAAATAAACGAGGGGTCTATCTAAATAGGGGGCGCAGCCCCTGGCGTCCACGAGAGGCCCACATGGGCCTCCTGTTGGGCCAACAGCCCAAAAGGTATTGGTGCAGCGCCGTGACAGATTCTGGACGTCCACTTCTTTCGAAGATTCCCGTTGACTCAGGACGAATTTTGGCATGAGACCGGTGCCAGGGTACCGAAGTTGTGATCATAGCTTCATAACGAAAACACACATTCAACTCCATTAGAACCAAAATGATGTTTGGGAGTGCTCCGGAGCATTTCGCAAATCTTCGATTTGTAAGAAGATGCAAAACTTATGGTTCGGGCACGAATGCACTAATTCGGGGTACCGAAGTTGCGAAAATTATTTCGCAACAAAAACACCCATTCTACTCCATTAGAACAAAAATGATCTTTGGGAGTGCTCCGGAGGATTTCGCAAGCCTTCGATTTGCAAAAAGATGCAAAACTTGTGTTTTGGGCCTGAATGCACCATTTCGGGGTACCGAAGTTGCGAAAATGGTTTCGCAACAAAAACACCTATTTAACTCCATTAGACCCAAAATGATGTTTGGGAGTGTTCCGGGGCGTTTCGCAAACTTTCGGCATGTAAAAAGATGCAAAACATGTTTTTCGGGCCTGAATGCAATATTTCGGGGTACCGAAGTTGCGATCATAGCTTCGCAATGAAAACACCCATTCTACTCCATTAGAACCAAAATGATGTTTGGGAGTGCTCCGGAGCATTTCGCAAACCTTCGATTTGTTAAAAGATGCAAAACTTGTGTTTCGGGCACGAATGAACTAATTCGGGGTACCGAAGTTGCGAAAATTATTTCGCAACTAAAACACCCATTCTACTCCATTAGACCCAAAATGATGTTTGGGTGTGCTCCGAAGCATTTCGCAAACCTTTGACTTGCAAAAAGATGCAAAACTTCTGTCTTCGGCCTGAATGCACCATTTCGGGGTACCGAAGTTGCGAAAATGGTTTCGCAACAAAAACACCTATTTTACTCCATTAGACCCAAAATGATGTTGGGTGTGTTCCGAAGTATTTCGCAAACTTTCGGCATGAAAAAAGATCCAAAATTTGTGTTTCGGGCCTGAATACAATATTTCAGGGTACCGAAGTTGCGATAATGGCTTCGCAACGAAAACACCCATTCCACTCCATTAGAACCAAATGATGTTTGGGAGTATTCCGGAGCATTTCGCAAAATTTCGACATGTAAAAAGATGCAAAACATGTTTTTCAGGCCTGAATGCTATATTTCGGGGTACCGAAGTTGCGATAATAGCTTCGCAACAAAAACACCCATTCTACTCCATTAGAACCAAAATGATGTTTGGGAGTGCTCCGGAGCATTTCGCAAATCTTTGATTTGTAAAAAGATGCAAAACTTATGGTTCGGGCACGAATGCACTAATTCGGGGTACCGAAGTTGCGAAATTTATTTCGCAATGAAAACATCCATTCTACTCCATTAGAACCAAAATGATGTTTGGAGTGTTCCGGAGCATTTCGCAAACTTTCGGCATGTAAAAAGATGCAAAACATGTTTTTCGGGCCCGAATGCAACATTTCGGGGTACCGAAGTTGCGATCATAGCTTCGTAACGAAAACACCCATTCTACTCCATTAGAACCAAAATGATTTTTGGGTCTGCTCCGGACCATTTCACAAACCTTCGATTTGTTAAAAGATGCAAAACCTGTGTTCCGGGCACGAATGAACTAATTCGGGGTACCGAAGTTGCGAAAACTATTTCGCAACAAAAAGACCCATTCTACTCCATTAGAACCAAAATGATGTTTGGGAGTGCACCGGAGCATTTCACAAGCCTTCGATTTGCAAAAAGATGCAAAACTTGTGTCTTGGGCCTGAATGCACCATTTCGGGGTACCGAAGTTGCGAAAATGGTTTCGCAACAAAAACACCTATTTTACTCCATTAGACCCAAAAATGATGTTTGGGAGTGCTCTGGAGCATTTCGCAAACTTGCGGCATGTAAAAAGATGCAAAACTTTAGTTTCGGGACTGAATGCACTATTTCGGGGTACCGAAGTTGCGAAAATTATTTCGCAACAAAAACACCCATTCTACTCCATTAGAACAAAAATGATCTTTGGGAGTGCTCCGGAGCATTTCGCAAACCTTCGATTTGCAAAAAGATGCAAAACTTGTGTTTTGGGCCTGAATGAACCATTTCGGGGTACCGAAGTTACGAAAATGGTTTCCCAACAAAAACACCTATTTAACTCCATTAGACCCAAAATGATGTTTGGGAGTGTTCCGGGGCATTTCGCAAACTTTCGGCATGTAAAAAGATGCAAAACATGTTTTTCGGGCCTGAATGCAACATTTCGGGGTACCGAAGTTGCGATCATAGCTTCGCAACGAAAACACCCATTCTACTCCATTAGAACCAAAATGATTTTTGGGTCTGCTCCGGAGCATTTCACAAACCTTCGATTTGTTAAAAGATGCAAAACCTGTGTTCCGGGCACGAATGAACTAATTCGGGGTACCGAAGTTGCGAAAAATATTTCGCAACAAAAAGACCCATTCTATTCCATTAGAACAAAAATGATGTTTGGGAGTGCACTGGAGCATTTCGCAAGCCTTCGATTTGCAAAAAGATGCAAAACTTGTGTCTTGGGCCTGAATGCACCATTTCAGGGTACCGAAGTTGTGATCATAGCTTCGCAACGAAAACACCCATTCTACTCCATTAGAACCAAAATGATGTTTGGGAGTGCTCCGGAGCATTTTGCAAATCTTGGATTTGTAAAAAGATGCAAAACTTATGGTTCGGGCACGAATGCACTAATTCGGGGAACCGAAGTTGCGAAAATTATTTGGCAACAAAAACACCCATTCTACTCCATTAGAACAAAAATGATCTTTGGGAGTGCCCCGGAGCATTTCGCAAACCTTCGATTTGCAAAAAGATGCAAAACTTGTGTTTTGGGCCTAAATGCACCATTTCGGGGTACCGAAGTTACGAAAATGGTTTCCCAACAAAAACACCTATTTCACTCCATTAGACCCAAAATGATGTTTGGGAGTGTTCCGGGGCATTTCGCAAACTTTCGGCATGTAAAAAGATGCAAAACATGTTTTTCGGGCCTGAATGCAATATTTCAGGGTACCGAAGTTGCGATCATAGCTTCGCAACGAAAACACCCATTCTACTCCATTAGAACCAATATGATGTTTGGGAGTGCTCCGGAGCATTTCGCAAACCTTTGATTTGTTTAAAGATGCAAAACTTGTGTTTCGGGCACGAATTAACTAATTCGGGGTACCGAAGTTGCGAAAATTATTTCGCAACGAAAACACCCATTCTACTCCATTAGACCCAAAATGATGTTTGGGAGTGCTCCGAAGCATTTCACAAACCTTTGACTTGCAAAAAGATGCAAAACTTCTGTCTTGGGCCTGAATGCACCATTTCGTGGTACCGAAGTTGCGAAAATGGTTTCGCAACAAAAACACCTATTTTACTCGATTAGACCCAAAATGATGTTGGGTGTGTTCCGAAGCATTTCGCAAACTTTCGGCATGAAAAAAGATCCAAAATTTGTGTTTCGGGCCTGAATACAATATTTCAGGGTACCGAAGTTGCGATAATGGCTTCGCAACGAAAACACCCATTCCACTCCATTAGAACAAAATGATGTTTGGGAGTGTTCTGGGGCATTTCGCAAACTTTCGGCATGTAAAAAGATGCAAAACATGTTTTTCGGGCCTGAATGCAATATTTCGGGGTACCGAAGTTGCGATCATAGCTTCGCAACGAAAACACCCATTCTACTCCATTAGAACCAATATGATGTTTGGGAGTGCTCCGGAGCATTTCGCAAACCTTCGATTTGTTTAAAGATGCAAAACTTGTGTTTCGGGCACGAATTAACTAATTCGGGGTACCGAAGTTGCGAAAATTATTTCGCAACGAAAACACCCATTCTACTCCATTAGACCCAAAATGATGTTTGGGAGTGCTCTGATGCATTTCGCAAACCTTTGACTTGTAAAAAGATGCAAAACTTGTGTTTCGGGCTTGAATGCACTATTTCGGGTTGACGAAGTTGCGAAATTTATTTCGCAATGAAAACATCCATTCTACTCCATTAGACCCAAAATGATGTTTGGGTGTGTTCCCGAGCATTTCGCAAACTTTCGGTTTGTTAAAAGATGCAAAACATGTTATTCGGGCCTGAATGCTATAGTTCAGGGTACCAAAGTTGCGATAATAGCTTCGCAACGGAAACACCCATTCTACTCCATTAGAACCAAAATGATGTTTGGGAGTGCTCCGGAGCATTTCACAAACCTTCGATTTGTTAAAAGATGCAAAACCTGTGTTTCGCGCACGAATGAACTAATTCGGGGTACCGAAGTTGCGAATACTATTTCGCAACAAAAACACCCATTCTACTCCATTAGAACCAAAATGATGTTTGCGAGTGCTCCGGAGCATTTAGCAAGCCTTCGATTTGCAAAAAGATGCAAAACTTGTGTTTTGGACCTGAATGCACCATTTCGGGGTACCGAAGTTGCGAAAATGGTTTCACAACAAAAACACCTATTTAACTCCATTAGACCCAAAATGATGTTTGGGAGTGCTCCGGAGCATTTCGCACACCTTCGATTTGTTAAAAGATGCAAAACTTGTGTTTCGGGCACGAATGAACTAATTCGGGGTACCGAAGTTGCGAAAATTATTTCGCAACGAAAACACCCATTCTACTCCATTAGACCCAAAATGATGTTTGGGAGTGCTCCGAAGCATTTCGCAAACCTTTGACTATTAAAACGATGCAAAACTTGTGTTTCGGGCTTGAATACACTATTTCGAGTTAACGAAGTTGCGAAAATTATTTCGCAATGAAAACACCCATTCTACTCGATTAGACCCAAAATGATGTTTGGGTGTCTTCTGGAGCATTTCGCAAACATTCGGCATGTAAAAAGATGCGAAACATGTATTTCGGGCCTGAATGCAACATTTCGGGGTACCGAAGTTGCGATCATAGCTTCGCAATGAAAACACCCATTCTACTCCATTAGAACCAAAATGATGTTTGGGAGTGCTCCGGAGCATTTCGCAAATCTTCGATTTGTAAAAAGATGCTAAACTTATGGTTCGGGCACGAATGCACTAATTCGGGGTACCGAAGTTGCGAAAATTATTTCACAACGAAAACACCCATTCTACTGCATTAGACCCAAAATGA
The DNA here is from genome assembly GCA_036936925.1 of Cenchrus fungigraminus. NCBI lineage: Eukaryota > Viridiplantae > Streptophyta > Magnoliopsida > Poales > Poaceae > Cenchrus > Cenchrus fungigraminus. Next base: position 6,240 of record JAQONI010000053.1, read on the forward strand.
TGTTTGGGTGTGTTCCGGAGCATTTCGCAAACTTTCGGCATGTAAAAAGATGCAAAACATGTTTTTCGGGCCTGAATGCAATATTTCAGGGTACCGAAGTAGCGATAATAGCTTCGCAATGAAAACACTCATTCTACTCCATTAGAAAAAAAATGATGTTTGGGAGTGTTCCGGAGCATTTCGCAAACTTTCGGCATGTAAAAAGATGCAAAACATGTTTTTCGGGCCTGAATGCAATATTTCGGGGTACCGAAGTTGCGATAATAGCTTCGCAACGAAAACACCTATTCTACTCCATTAGAACCAAAATGATGTTTGGGAGTGCTCCGGAGCATTTCGCAAACCTTCGATTTGTAAAAAGATGCAAAACTTGTGTTTTGGGCCTGAATGCATCATTTCGGGGTACCGAAGTTGCGAAAATAGTTTCACAACAAAAACACCTATTTAACTCCATTTGAACCAAAATGATATTTGGGAGTGTTCCGGAGCATTTCGCAAACCTTCGATTTGTAAAAAGATGCAAAACTTGTGTTTCGGGCACGAATGAACTAATTCGGGGTACCGAAGTTGCGAAAACTATTTCCCAACAAAAACACCCATTCTACTCCATTGGAACCAAAATGATGTTTGGGAGTGCTCCGGAGCATTTCGCAAGCCTTCGATTTGCAAAAAGATGCAAAACTTGTGTTTTGGGCCTGAATGCACCATTTCGGGGTACCGAAGTTGCGAAAATAGTTTCACAACAAAAACACCTATTTAACTCCATTAGAACCAAAATGATGTTTGGGAGTGTTCCGGAGCATTTCGCAAACTTTCGGCATGTAAAAAGATGCAAAACATGTTTTTTGGGCCTGAATGCAATATTTCGGGGTACCGATGTTGCGATCATAGTTTCGCAACGAAAACACCCATTCTACTCCATTAGAACCAAAATGATGTTTGGGATTGCTCCGGAGGATTTCGCAAACCTTCGATTTTTTAAAAGATGCAAAACTTGTTTTTCGGGCCTGAATGCAATATTTCGGGGTACCGAAGTAGCGATTATAGCTTCACAATGAAAACACTCATTCTACTCCATTAGAACCAAAATGATGTTTGGGAGTGTTCCGGAGTATTTCACAAACTTTCTGATAGAGGGGGAGTGCCCGATCTTTAGGTGAGTGGAGATAAATCCGATTTCAGCGGGAGACGACCCTCACGATCTGACTACAACGAGCAAGCCCGAAGCGCCAATGCAATCGCTGGACCAACTCCCTGTGGTTACCGACCTTGTTGGAGCAAGATCGGCCTGATCACGAAGATCAATTCCTGTGCGCAATCGACGAACGAACAAGAATTCGAGGCGAGCAATCTTAATATCACTCGAAGGTGGAGTCTGCAATACACGAAGGCAGCGCTATGTGGCTGTTCAGTTGTAGCTAAAGCTAACTTGTAAAACAAACTCAAGTCTGAAAATAAACGAGGGGTCTATCTAAATAGGGGGCGCAGCCCCTGGCGTCCACGAGAGGCCCACATGGGCCTCCTGTTGGGCCAACAGCCCAAAAGGTATTGGTGCAGCGCCGTGACAGATTCTGGACGTCCACTTCTTTCGAAGATTCCCGTTGACTCAGGACGAATTTTGGCATGAGACCGGTGCCAGGGTACCGAAGTTGTGATCATAGCTTCATAACGAAAACACACATTCAACTCCATTAGAACCAAAATGATGTTTGGGAGTGCTCCGGAGCATTTCGCAAATCTTCGATTTGTAAGAAGATGCAAAACTTATGGTTCGGGCACGAATGCACTAATTCGGGGTACCGAAGTTGCGAAAATTATTTCGCAACAAAAACACCCATTCTACTCCATTAGAACAAAAATGATCTTTGGGAGTGCTCCGGAGGATTTCGCAAGCCTTCGATTTGCAAAAAGATGCAAAACTTGTGTTTTGGGCCTGAATGCACCATTTCGGGGTACCGAAGTTGCGAAAATGGTTTCGCAACAAAAACACCTATTTAACTCCATTAGACCCAAAATGATGTTTGGGAGTGTTCCGGGGCGTTTCGCAAACTTTCGGCATGTAAAAAGATGCAAAACATGTTTTTCGGGCCTGAATGCAATATTTCGGGGTACCGAAGTTGCGATCATAGCTTCGCAATGAAAACACCCATTCTACTCCATTAGAACCAAAATGATGTTTGGGAGTGCTCCGGAGCATTTCGCAAACCTTCGATTTGTTAAAAGATGCAAAACTTGTGTTTCGGGCACGAATGAACTAATTCGGGGTACCGAAGTTGCGAAAATTATTTCGCAACAAAAACACCCATTCTACTCCATTAGACCCAAAATGATGTTTGGGTGTGCTCCGAAGCATTTCGCAAACCTTTGACTTGCAAAAAGATGCAAAACTTCTGTCTTCGGCCTGAATGCACCATTTCGGGGTACCGAAGTTGCGAAAATGGTTTCGCAACAAAAACACCTATTTTACTCCATTAGACCCAAAATGATGTTGGGTGTGTTCCGAAGTATTTCGCAAACTTTCGGCATGAAAAAAGATCCAAAATTTGTGTTTCGGGCCTGAATATAATATTTCAGGGTACCGAAGTTGCGATAATGGCTTCGCAACGAAAACACCCATTCCACTCCATTAGAACCAAATGATGTTTGGGAGTATTCCGGAGCATTTCGCAAACTTTCGACATGTAAAAAGATGCAAAACATGTTTTTCAGGCCTGAATGCTATATTTCGGGGTACTGAAGTTGCGATAATAGCTTCGCAACAAAAACACCCATTCTACTCCATTAGAACCAAAATGATGTTTGGGAGTGCTCCGGAGCATTTCGCAAATCTTTGATTTGTAAAAAGATGCAAAACTTATGGTTCGGGCACGAATGCACTAATTCGGGGTACCGAAGTTGCGAAAATTATTTCGCAATGAAAACACCCATTCTACTCCATTAGACCCAAAATGATGTTTCGGAGTGCTCCGAAGCATTTCGCAAACCTTTGACTTGTAAAAAGATGCAAAACTTCTGTTTCGGGCTTGAATGCACTATTTCGGGTTAACGAAGTTGCGAAATTTATTTCGCAATGAAAACATCCATTCTACTCCATTAGAACCAAAATGATGTTTGGAGTGTTCCGGAGCATTTCGCAAACTTTCGGCATGTAAAAAGATGCAAAACATGTTTTTCGGGCCCGAATGCAACATTTCGGGGTACCGAAGTTGCGATCATAGCTTCGTAACGAAAACACCCATTCTACTCCATTAGAACCAAAATGATTTTTGGGTCTGCTCCGGAGCATTTCACAAACCTTCGATTTGTTAAAAGATGCAAAACCTGTGTTCCGGGCACGAATGAACTAATTCGGGGTACCGAAGTTGCGAAAACTATTTCGCAACAAAAAGACCCATTCTACTCCATTAGAACCAAAATGATGTTTGGGAGTGCACCGGAGCATTTCGCAAGCCTTGGATGTGCAAAAAGATGCAAAACTTGTGTCTTGGGCCTGAATGCACCATTTCGGGGTACCGAAGTTGCGAAAATGGTTTCGCAACAAAAACACCTATTTTACTCCATTAGACCCAAAATGATGTTGGGTGTGTTCCGGAGCATTTCGCAAACTTTCGGCACGAAAAAAGATCCAAAATTTGTGTTTCGGGCCTGAATACAATATTTCAGGGTACCGAAGTTGCGATAATGGCTTCGCAATGAAAACACCCATTCCACTCCATTAGAACCAAATGATGTTTGGGAGTATTCCGGAGCATTTCGCAATCTTTCGGCATGTAAAAAGATGCAAAACATGTTTTTCAGGCCTGATTGCAATATTTCAGGGTACCGAAGTTGTGATCATAGCTTCGCAACGAAAACACCCATTCTACTCCATTAGAACCAAAATGATGTTTGGGAGTGCTCCGGAGCATTTCGCAAATCTTCGATTTGTAAAAAGATGCAAAACTTATGGTTCGGGCACGAATGCACTAATTCGGGGTACCGAAGTTGCGAAAATTATTTCGCAACAAAAACACCCATTCTACTCCATTAGAACAAAAATGATCTTTGGGAGTGCTCCGGAGCATTTCGCAAACCTTCGATTTGCAAAAAGATGCAAAACTTGTGTTTTGGGCCTGAATGCACCATTTCGGGGTACCGAAGTTACGAAAATGGTTTCCCAACAAAAACACCTATTTAACTCCATTAGACCCAAAATGATGTTTGGGAGTGTTCCGGGGCATTTCGCAAACTTTCGGCATGTAAAAAGATGCAAAACATGTTTTTCGGGCCTGAATGCAACATTTCGGGGTACCGAAGTTGCGATCATAGCTTCGCAACGAAAACACCCATTCTACTCCATTAGAACCAAAATGATTTTTGGGTCTGCTCCGGAGCATTTCACAAACCTTCGATTTGTTAAAAGATGCAAAACCTGTGTTCCGGGCACGAATGAACTAATTCGGGGTACCGAAGTTGCGAAAAATATTTCGCAACAAAAAGACCCATTCTATTCCATTAGAACAAAAATGATGTTTGGGAGTGCACTGGAGCATTTCGCAAGCCTTCGATTTGCAAAAAGATGCAAAACTTGTGTCTTGGGCCTGAATGCACCATTTCAGGGTACCGAAGTTGTGATCATAGCTTCGCAACGAAAACACCCATTCTACTCCATTAGAACCAAAATGATGTTAGGGAGTGCTCCGGAGCATTTTGCAAATCTTGGATTTGTAAAAAGATGCAAAACTTATGGTTCGGGCACGAATGCACTAATTCGGGGAACCGAAGTTGCGAAAATTATTTGGCAACAAAAACACCCATTCTACTCCATTAGAACAAAAATGATCTTTGGGAGTGCCCCGGAGCATTTCGCAAACCTTCGATTTGCAAAAAGATGCAAAACTTGTGTTTTGGGCCTAAATGCACCATTTCGGGGTACCGAAGTTACGAAAATGGTTTCCCAACAAAAACACCTATTTAACTCCATTAGACCCAAAATGATGTTTGGGAGTGTTCCGGGGCATTTCGCAAACCTTCGATTTGCAAAAAGATGCAAAACTTGTGTTTTGGGCCTAAATGCACCATTTCAGGGTACCGAAGTTGCGATAATGGCTTCGCAACGAAAACACCCATTCCACTCCATTAGAACCAAATGATGTTTGGGAGTATTCCGGGGCATTTCGCAAACTTTCGGCATGTAAAAAGATGCAAAACATGTTTTTCGGGCCTGAATGCAATATTTCGGGGTACCGAAGTTGCGATCATAGCTTCGCAACGAAAACACCCATTCTACTCCATTAGAACCAATATGATGTTTGGGAGTGCTCCGGAGCATTTCGCAAACCTTTGATTTGTTTAAAGATGCAAAACTTGTGTTTCGGGCACGAATTAACTAATTCGGGGTACCGAAGTTGCGAAAATTATTTCGCAACGAAAACACCAATTCTACTCCATTAGACCCAAAATGATGTTTGGGAGTGCTCCGAAGCATTTCACAAACCTTTGACTTGCAAAAAGATGCAAAACTTCTGTCTTGGGCCTGAATGCACCATTTCGTGGTACCGAAGTTGCGAAAATGGTTTCGCAACAAAAACACCTATTTTACTCGATTAGACCCAAAATGATGTTTGGTGTGTTCCGAAGCATTTCGCAAACTTTCGGCATGAAAAAAGATCCAAAATTTGTGTTTCGGGCCTGAATACAATATTTCAGGGTACCGAAGTTGCGATAATGGCTTCGCAACGAAAACACCCATTCCACTCCATTAGAACAAAATGATGTTTGGGAGTGTTCTGGGGCATTTCGCAAACTTTCGGCATGTAAAAAGATGCAAAACATGTTTTTCGGGCCTGAATGCAATATTTCGGGGTACCGAAGTTGCGATCATAGCTTCGCAACGAAAACACCCATTCTACTCCATTAGAACCAATATGATGTTTGGGAGTGCTCCGGAGCATTTCGCAAACCTTCGATTTGTTTAAAGATGCAAAACTTGTGTTTCGGGCACGAATTAACTAATTCGGGGTACCGAAGTTGCGAAAATTATTTCGCAACGAAAACACCCATTCTACTCCATTAGACCCAAAATGATGTTTGGGAGTGCTCTGATGCATTTCGCAAACCTTTGACTTGTAAAAAGATGCAAAACTTGTGTTTCGGGCTTGAATGCACTATTTCGGGTTGACGAAGTTGCGAAATTTATTTCGCAATGAAAACATCCATTCTACTCCATTAGACCCAAAATGATGTTTGGGTGTGTTCCCGAGCATTTCGCAAACTTTCGGTTTGTTAAAAGATGCAAAACATGTTATTCGGGCCTGAATGCTATAGTTCAGGGTACCAAAGTTGCGATAATAGCTTCGCAACGGAAACACCCATTCTACTCCATTAGAACCAAAATGATGTTTGGGAGTGCTCCGGAGCATTTCACAAACCTTCGATTTGTTAAAAGATGCAAAACCTGTGTTTCGCGCACGAATGAACTAATTCGGGGTACCGAAGTTGCGAATACTATTTCGCAACAAAAACACCCATTCTACTCCATTAGAACAAAAATGATGTTTGCGAGTGCTCCGGAGCATTTCGCAAGCCTTCGATTTGCAAAAAGATGCAAAACTTGTGTCTTGGGCCTGAATGCACCATTTCGGGGTACCGAAGTTGCGAAAATGGTTTCGCAACAAAAACACCTATTTTACTCCATTAGACCCAAAATGATGTTGGGTGTGTTCCGGAGCATTTCGCAAACTTTCGGCATGAAAAAAGATCCAAAATTTGTGTTTGGGGCCTGAATACAATATTTCAGGGTACCGAAGTTGCGATAATGGCTTCGCAACGAAAACACCCACTCCACTCCATTAGAACCAAATGATGTTTGGGAGTATTCCGGAGCATTTCGCAAACTTTCGGCATGTAAAAAGATGCAAAACATGTTTTTCGGGCCGGAATGCAATATTTCGAGGTACCGAAGTTTTGATCACAGCTTCGCAACGAAAACACCCATTCTACTCCATTAGAACCAAAATGATGTTTGGAAGTGCTCCGGAGCATTTCGCAAATCTTCGATTTGTAAAAAGATGCAAAACTTATGGTTCGGGCACGAATGCACTAATTCGGGGTACCGAAGTTGCGAAAATTATTTCGCAACAAAAACACCCATTCTACTGCATTAGACCAAAAATGATCTTTGGGAGTGCTCCGGAGCATTTCGCAAGCCTTCGATTTGCAAAAAGATGCAAAACTTGTGTCTTGGGCCTGAATGCACCATCTCGGGGTACCGAAGTTGCGAAAACGGTTTCGCAACAAAAACACCTATTTTGCTCCATTAGACCCTAAATGATGTTGGGTGTGTTCCGGAGCATTTCGCAAACTTTCGGCATGAAAAAAGATCCAAAATTTGTGTTTGGGGCCTGAATACAATATTTCAGGGTACCGAAGTTGCGATAATGGCTTCGCAACGAAAACACCCATTCCACTCCATTAGAACCAAATGATGTTTGGGAGTATTCCGGAGCATTTCGCAAACTTTCGGCATGTAAAAAGATGCAAAACATGTTTTTCGGGCCTGAATGCAATATTTCAGGGTACCGAAGTTGTGATCATAGCTTCGCAACGAAAACACCCATTCTACTCCATTAGAACCAAAATGATGTTTGGGAGTGCTCCGGAGCATTTCGCAAATCTTCGATTTGTAAAAAGATGCAAAACTTATGGTTCGGTCACGAATCCACTAATTCGGGGTACCAAAGTTGCGAAAATTATTTCGCAACAAAAACACCCATTCTACTCCATTAGAACAAAAATGATCTTTGGGAGTGCCCCGGAGCATTTCGCAAACCTTCGATTTGCAAAAAGATGCAAAACTTCTGTTTTGGGCCTGAATGCACCATTTCGGGGTACCGAATTTACGAAAATGGTTTCCCAACAAAAACTCCAATTTAACTCCATTAGACCCAAAATGATGTTTGGGAGTGTTCTGGGGCATTTCGCAAACTTTCGGCATGTAAAAAGATGCAAAACATGTTTTTCGGGCCTGAATGCAATATTTCGGGGTACCGAAGTTGCGATCATAGCTTCGCAACGAAAACACCCATTCTACTCCATTAGAACCAATATGATGTTTGGGAGTGCTCTGGAGCATTTCGCAAACCTTCGATTTGTTTAAAGATGCAAAACTTGTGTTTCGGGCACGAATTACCTAATTCGGGGTACCGAAGTTGCGAAAATTATTTCGCAACGAAAACACCCATTCTACTCCATTAGACCCAAAATGATGTTTGGGAGTGCTCTGATGCATTTCGCAAACCTTTGACTTGTAAAAAGATGCAAAACTTGTGTTTCGGGCTTGAATGCACTATTTCGGGTTGACGAAGTTGCGAAATTTATTTCGCAATGAAAACATCCATTCTACTCCATTAGACCCAAAATGATGTTTGGGTGTGTTCCCGAGCATTTCGCAAACTTTCGGTTTGTTAAAAGATGCAAAACATGTTATTCGGGCCTGAATGCTATAGTTCAGGGTACCAAAGTTGCGATAATAGCTTCGCAACGGAAACACCCATTCTACTCCATTAGAACCAAAATGATGTTTGGGAGTGCTCCGGAGCATTTCACAAACCTTCGATTTGTTAAAAGATGCAAAACCTGTGTTTCGCGCACGAATGAACTAATTTGGGGTACCGAAGTTGCGAATACTATTTCGCAACAAAAACACCCATTCTACTCCATTAGAACAAAAATGATGTTTGCGAGTGCTCCGGAGCATTTCGCAAGCCTTCGATTTGCAAAAAGATGCAAAACTTGTGTCTTGGGCCTGAATGCACCATTTCGGGGTACCGAAGTTGCGAAAATGGTTTCGCAACAAAAACACCTATTTTACTCCATTAGACCCAAAATGATGTTGGGTGTGTTCCGGAGCATTTCGCAAACTTTCGGCATGAAAAAAGATCCAAAATTTGTGTTTGGGGCCTGAATACAATATTTCAGGGTACCGAAGTTGCGATAATGGCTTCGCAACGAAAACACCCACTCCACTCCATTAGAACCAAATGATGTTTGGGAGTATTCCGGAGCATTTCGCAAACTTTCGGCATGTAAAAAGATGCAAAACATGTTTTTCGGGCCGGAATGCAATATTTCGAGGTACCGAAGTTTTGATCACAGCTTCGCAACGAAAACACCCATTCTACTCCATTAGAACCAAAATGATGTTTGGAAGTGCTCCGGAGCATTTCGCAAATCTTCGATTTGTAAAAAGATGCAAAACTTATGGTTCGGGCACGAATGCACTAATTCGGGGTACCGAAGTTGCGAAAATTATTTCGCAACAAAAACACCCATTCTACTGCATTAGACCAAAAATGATCTTTGGGAGTGCTCCGGAGCATTTCGCAAGCCTTCGATTTGCAAAAAGATGCAAAACTTGTGTCTTGGGCCTGAATGCACCATCTCGGGGTACCGAAGTTGCGAAAATGGTTTCGCAACAAAAACACCTATTTTGCTCCATTAGACCCTAAATGATGTTGGGTGTGTTCCGGAGCATTTCGCAAACTTTCGGCATGAAAAAAGATCCAAAATTTGTGTTTGGGGCCTGAATACAATATTTCAGGGTACCGAAGTTGCGATAATGGCTTCGCAACGAAAACACCCATTCCACTCCATTAGAACCAAATGATGTTTGGGAGTATTCCGGAGCATTTCGCAAACTTTCGGCATGTAAAAAGATGCAAAACATGTTTTTCGGGCCTGAATGCAATATTTCAGGGTACCGAAGTTGTGATCATAGCTTCGCAACGAAAACACCCATTCTACTCCATTAGAACCAAAATGATGTTTGGGAGTGCTCCGGAGCATTTCGCAAATCTTCGATTTGTAAAAAGATGCAAAACTTATGGTTCGGTCACGAATCCACTAATTCGGGGTACCAAAGTTGCGAAAATTATTTCGCAACAAAAACACCCATTCTACTCCATTAGAACAAAAATGATCTTTGGGAGTGCCCCGGAGCATTTCGCAAACCTTCGATTTGCAAAAAGATGCAAAACTTCTGTTTTGGGCCTGAATGCACCATTTCGGGGTACCGAATTTACGAAAATGGTTTCCCAACAAAAACTCCAATTTAACTCCATTAGACCCAAAATGATGTTTGGGAGTGTTCTGGGGCATTTCGCAAACTTTCGGCATGTAAAAAGATGCAAAACATGTTTTTCGGGCCTGAATGCAATATTTCGGGGTACCGAAGTTGCGATCATAGCTTCGCAACGAAAACACCCATTCTACTCCATTAGAACCAATATGATGTTTGGGAGTGCTCTGGAGCATTTCGCAAACCTTCGATTTGTTTAAAGATGCAAAACTTGTGTTTCGGGCACGAATTAACTAATTCGGGGTACCGAAGTTGCGAAAATTATTTCGCAACGAAAACACCCATTCTACTCCATTAGACCCAAAATGATGTTTGGGAGTGCTCCGAAGCATTTCACAAACCTTTGACTTGCAAAAAGATGCAAAACTTCTGTCTTGGGCCTGAATGCACCATTTCGGGGTACCGAAGTTGCGAAAATGGTTTCGCAACAAAAACACCTATTTTACTCGATTAGACCCAAAATGATGTTGGGTGTGTTCCGAAGCATTTCGCAAACTTTCGGCATGAAAAAAGATCCAAAATTTGTGTTTCGGGCCTGAATACAATATTTCAGGGTACCGAAGTTGCGATAATGGCTTCGCAACGAAAACACCCATTCCACTCCATTAGAACAAAATGATGTTTGGGAGTGTTCTGGGGCATTTCGCAAACTTTCGGCATGTAAAAAGATGCAAAACATGTTTTTCGGGCCTGAATGCAATATTTCGGGGTACCGAAGTTGCGATCATAGCTTCGCAACGAAAACACCCATTCTACTCCATTAGAACCAAAATGATGTTTGGGAGAGCTCCGAAGCATTTTGCAAATCTTCGATTTGTAAAAAGATGCAAAACTTGTGTTTCGGGCTTGAATGCACTATTTCGGGTTGACGAAGTTGCGAAATTTATTTCGCAATGAAAACATCCATTCTACTCCATTAGACCCAAAATGATGTTTGGGTGTGTTCCCGAGCATTTCGCAAACTTTCGGTTTGTTAAAAGATGCAAAACATGTTATTCGGGCCTGAATGCTATAGTTCAGGGTACCAAAGTTGCGATCATAGCTTCGCAACGGAAACACCCATTCTACTCCATTAGAACCAAAATGATGTTTGGGAGTGCTCCGGAGCATTTCACAAACCTTCGATTTGTTAAAAGATGCAAAACCTGTGTTTCGCGCACGAATGAACTAATTTGGGGTACCGAAGTTGCGAATACTATTTCGCAACAAAAACACCCATTCTACTCCATTAGAACCAAAATGATGTTTGCGAGTGCTCCGGAGCATTTCGCAAGCCTTCGATTTGCAAAAAGATGCAAAACTTGTGTCTTGGGCCTGAATGCACCATTTCGGGGTACCGAAGTTGCGAAAATGGTTTCGCAACAAAAACACCTATTTTACTCCATTAGACCCAAAATGATGTTGGGTGTGTTCCGGAGAATTTCGCAAACTTTCGGCATGAAAAAAGATCCAAAATTTGTGTTTGGGGCCTGAATACAATATTTCAGGGTACCGAAGTTGCGATAATGGCTTCGCAACGAAAACACCCACTCCACTCCATTAGAACCAAATGATGTTTGGGAGTATTCCGGAGCATTTCGCAAACTTTCGGCATGTAAAAAGATGCAAAACATGTTTTTCGGGCCGGAATGCAATATTTCGAGGTACCGAAGTTTTGATCACAGCTTCGCAACGAAAACACCCATTCTACTCCATTAGAACCAAAATGATGTTTGGAAGTGCTCCGGAGCATTTCGCAAATCTTCGATTTGTAAAAAGATGCAAAACTTATGGTTCGGGCACGAATGCACTAATTCGGGGTACCGAAGTTGCGAAAATTATTTCGCAACAAAAACACCCATTCTACTGCATTAGACCAAAAATGATCTTTGGGAGTGCTCCGGAGCATTTCGCAAGCCTTCGATTTGCAAAAAGATGCAAAACTTGTGTCTTGGGCCTGAATGCACCATCTCGGGGTACCGAAGTTGCGAAAATGGTTTCGCAACAAAAACACCTATTTTACTCCATTAGACCCTAAATGATGTTGGGTGTGTTCCGGAGCATTTCGCAAACTTTCGGCATGAAAAAAGATCCAAAATTTGTGTTTCGGGCCTGAATACAATATTTCAGGGTACCGAAGTTGCGATAATGGCTTCGCAACGAAAACACCCATTCCACTCCATTAGAACCAAATGATGTTTGGGAGTATTCCGGAGCATTTCGCAAACTTTCGGCATGTAAAAAGATGCAAAACATGTTTTTCGGGCCTGAATGCAATATTTCAGGGTACCGAAGTTGTGATCATAGCTTCGCAACGAAAACACCCATTCTACTCCATTAGAACCAAAATGATGTTTGGGAGTGCTCCGGAGCATTTCGCAAATCTTCGATTTGTAAAAAGATGCAAAACTTATGGTTCGGGCACGAATCCACTAATTCGGGGTACCAAAGTTGCGAAAATTATTTCGCAACAAAAACACCCATTCTACTCCATTAGAACAAAAATGATCTTTGGGAGTGCCCCGGAGCATTTCGCAAACCTTCGATTTGCAAAAAGATGCAAAACTTCTGTTTTGGGCCTGAATGCACCATTTCGGGGTACCGAATTTACGAAAATGGTTTCCCAACAAAAACTCCAATTTAACTCCATTAGACCCAAAATGATGTTTGGGAGTGTTCTGGGGCATTTCGCAAACTTTCGGCATGTAAAAAGATGCAAAACATGTTTTTCGGGCCTGAATGCAATATTTCGGGGTACCGAAGTTGCGATCATAGCTTCGCAACGAAAACACCCATTCTACTCCATTAGAACCAATATGATGTTTGGGAGTGCTCCGGAGCATTTCGCAAACCTTCGATTTGTTTAAAGATGCATAACTTGTGTTTCGGGCACGAATTAACTAATTCGGGGTACCGAAGTTGCGAAAATTATTTCGCAACGAAAACACCCATTCTACTCCATTAGACCCAAAATGATGTTTGGGAGTGCTCCGAAGCATTTCACAAACCTTTGACTTGCAAAAAGATGCAAAACTTCTGTCTTGGGCCTGAATGCACCATTTCGGGGTACCGAAGTTGCGAAAATGGTTTCGCAACAAAAACACCTATTTTACTCGATTAGACCCAAAATGATGTTGGGTGTGTTCCGAAGCATTTCGCAAACTTTCGGCATGAAAAAAGATCCAAAATTTGTGTTTCGGGCCTGAATACAATATTTCAGGGTACCGAAGTTGCGATAATGGCTTCGCAACGAAAACACCCATTCCACTCCATTAGAACAAAATGATGTTTGGGAGTGTTCTGGGGCATTTCGCAAACTTTCGGCATGTAAAAAGATGCAAAACATGTTTTTCGGGCCTGAATGCAATATTTCGGGGTACCGAAGTTGCGATCATAGCTTCGCAACGAAAACACCCATTCTACTCCATTAGAACCAATATGATGTTTGGGAGTGCTCCGGAGCATTTCGCAAACCTTCGATTTGTTTAAAGATGCAAAACTTGTGTTTCGGGCACGAATTACCTAATTCGGGGTACCGAAGTTGCGAAAATTATTTCGCAACGAAAACACCCATTCTACTCCATTAGACCCAAAATGATGTTTGGGAGTGCTCTGATGCATTTCGCAAACCTTTGACTTGTAAAAAGATGCAAAACTTGTGTTTTGGGCTTGAATGCACTATTTCGGGTTGACGAAGTTGCGAAATTTATTTCGCAATGAAAACATCCATTCTACTCCATTAGACCCAAAATGATGTTTGGGTGTGTTCCCGAGCATTTCGCAAACTTTCGGTTTGTTAAAAGATGCAAAACATGTTATTCGGGCCTGAATGCTATAGTTCAGGGTACCAAAGTTGCGATCATAGCTTCGCAACGGAAACACCCATTCTACTCCATTAGAACCAAAATGATGTTTGGGAGTGCTCCGGAGCATTTCACAAACCTTCGATTTGTTAAAAGATGCAAAACCTGTGTTTCGCGCACGAATGAACTAATTCGGGGTACCGAAGTTGCGAATACTATTTCGCAACAAAAACACCCATTCTACTCCATTAGAACCAAAATGATGTTTGCGAGTGCTCCGGAGCATTTCGCAAGCCTTCGATTTGCAAAAAGATGCAAAACTTGTGTCTTGGGCCTGAATGCACCATTTCGGGGTACCGAAGTTGCGAAAATGGTTTCGCAACAAAAACACCTATTTTACTCCATTAGACCCAAAATGATGTTGGGTGTGTTCCGGAGCATTTCGCAAACTTTCGGCATGAAAAAAGATCCAAAATTTGTGTTTGGGGCCTGAATACAATATTTCAGGGTACCGAAGTTGCGATAATGGCTTCGCAACGAAAACACCCACTCCACTCCATTAGAACCAAATGATGTTTGGGAGTATTCCGGAGCATTTCGCAAACTTTCGGCATGTAAAAAGATGCAAAACATGTTTTTCGGGCCGGAATGCAATATTTCGAGGTACCGAAGTTTTGATCACAGCTTCGCAACGAAAACACCCATTCTACTCCATTAGAACCAAAATGATGTTTGGAAGTGCTCCGGAGCATTTCGCAAATCTTCGATTTGTAAAAAGATGCAAAACTTATGGTTCGGGCACGAATGCACTAATTCGGGGTACCGAAGTTGCGAAAATTATTTCGCAACAAAAACACCCATTCTACTGCATTAGACCAAAAATGATCTTTGGGAGTGCTCCGGAGCATTTCGCAAGCCTTCGATTTGCAAAAAGATGCAAAACTTGTGTCTTGGGCCTGAATGCACCATCTCGGGGTACCGAAGTTGCGAAAATGGTTTCGCAACAAAAACACCTATTTTGCTCCATTAGACCCTAAATGATGTTGGGTGTGTTCCGGAGCATTTCGCAAACTTTCGGCATGAAAAAAGATCCAAAATTTGTGTTTCGGGCCTGAATGCAATATTTCGAGGTACCGAAGTTTTGATCACAGCTTCGCAACGAAAACACCCATTCTACTCCATTAGAACCAAAATGATGTTTGGAAGTGCTCCGGAGCATTTCGCAAATCTTCGATTTGTAAAAAGATGCAAAACTTATGGTTCGGGCACGAATGCAC
Organism: Cenchrus fungigraminus; assembly: GCA_036936925.1. Classification (NCBI taxonomy): domain Eukaryota; kingdom Viridiplantae; phylum Streptophyta; class Magnoliopsida; order Poales; family Poaceae; genus Cenchrus; species Cenchrus fungigraminus. The sequence continues at coordinate 21,416 of JAQONI010000053.1, forward strand.
TAATTCGGGGTACCGAAGTTGCGAAAATTATTTCGCAACAAAAACACCCATTCTACTGCATTAGACCAAAAATGATCTTTGGGAGTGCTCCGGAGCATTTCGCAAGCCTTCGATTTGCAAAAAGATGCAAAACTTGTGTCTTGGGCCTGAATGCACCATCTCGGGGTACCGAAGTTGCGAAAATGGTTTCGCAACAAAAACACCTATTTTGCTCCATTAGACCCTAAATGATGTTGGGTGTGTTCCGGAGCATTTCGCAAACTTTCGGCATGAAAAAAGATCCAAAATTTGTGTTTCGGGCCTGAATACAATATTTCAGGGTACCGAAGTTGCGATAATGGCTTCGCAACGAAAACACCCATTCCACTCCATTAGAACCAAATGATGTTTGGGAGTATTCCGGAGCATTTCACAAACTTTCGGCATGTAAAAAGATGCAAAACATGTTTTTCGGGCCTGAATGCAATATTTCAGGGTACCGAAGTTGTGATCATAGCTTCGCAACGAAAACACCCATTCTACTCCATTAGAACCAAAATGATGTTTGGGAGTGCTCCGGAGCATTTCGCAAATCTTCGATTTGTAAAAAGATGCAAAACTTATGGTTCGGTCACGAATCCACTAATTCGGGGTACCAAAGTTGCGAAAATTATTTCGCAACAAAAACACCCATTCTACTCCATTAGAACAAAAATGATCTTTGGGAGTGCCCCGGAGCATTTCGCAAACCTTCGATTTGCAAAAAGATGCAAAACTTCTGTTTTGGGCCTGAATGCACCATTTCGGGGTACCGAATTTACGAAAATGGTTTCCCAACAAAAACTCCAATTTAACTCCATTAGACCCAAAATGATGTTTGGGAGTGTTCTGGGGCATTTCGCAAACTTTCGGCATGTAAAAAGATGCAAAACATGTTTTTCGGGCCTGAATGCAATATTTCGGGGTACCGAAGTTGCGATCATAGCTTCGCAACGAAAACACCCATTCTACTCCATTAGAACCAATATGTTGTTTGGGAGTGCTCTGGAGCATTTCGCAAACCTTCGATTTGTTTAAAGATGCAAAACTTGTGTTTCGGGCACGAATTAACTAATTCGGGGTACCGAAGTTGCGAAAATTATTTCGCAACGAAAACACCCATTCTACTCCATTAGACCCAAAATGATGTTTGGGAGTGCTCCGAAGCATTTCACAAACCTTTGACTTGCAAAAAGATGCAAAACTTCTGTCTTGGGCCTGAATGCACCATTTCGGGGTACCGAAGTTGCGAAAATGGTTTCGCAACAAAAACACCTATTTTACTCGATTAGACCCAAAATGATGTTGGGTGTGTTCCGAAGCATTTCGCAAACTTTCGGCATGAAAAAAGATCCAAAATTTGTGTTTCGGGCCTGAATACAATATTTCAGGGTACCAAAGTTGCGATAATGGCTTCGCAACGAAAACACCCATTCCACTCCATTAGAACAAAATGATGTTTGGGAGTGTTCTGGGGCATTTCGCAAACTTTCGGCATGTAAAAAGATGCAAAACATGTTTTTCGGGCCTGAATGCAATATTTCGGGGTACCGAAGTTGCGATCATAGCTTCGCAACGAAAACACCCATTCTACTCCATTAGAACCAAAATGATGTTTGGGAGAGCTCCGAAGCATTTTGCAAATCTTCGATTTGTAAAAAGATGCAAAACTTGTGTTTCGGGCTTGAATGCACTATTTCGGGTTGACGAAGTTGCGAAATTTATTTCGCAATGAAAACATCCATTCTACTCCATTAGACCCAAAATGATGTTTGGGTGTGTTCCCGAGCATTTCGCAAACTTTCGGTTTGTTAAAAGATGCAAAACATGTTATTCGGGCCTGAATGCTATAGTTCAGGGTACCAAAGTTGCGATCATAGCTTCGCAACGGAAACACCCATTCTACTCCATTAGAACCAAAATGATGTTTGGGAGTGCTCCGGAGCATTTCACAAACCTTCGATTTGTTAAAAGATGCAAAACCTGTGTTTCGCGCACGAATGAACTAATTTGGGGTACCGAAGTTGCGAATACTATTTCGCAACAAAAACACCCATTCTACTCCATTAGAACCAAAATGATGTTTGCGAGTGCTCCGGAGCATTTCGCAAGCCTTCGATTTGCAAAAAGATGCAAAACTTGTGTCTTGGGCCTGAATGCACCATTTCGGGGTACCGAAGTTGCGAAAATGGTTTCGCAACAAAAACACCTATTTTACTCCATTAGACCCAAAATGATGTTGGGTGTGTTCCGGAGCATTTCGCAAACTTTCGGCATGAAAAAAGATCCAAAATTTGTGTTTGGGGCCTGAATACAATATTTCAGGGTACCGAAGTTGCGATAATGGCTTCGCAACGAAAACACCCACTCCACTCCATTAGAACCAAATGATGTTTGGGAGTATTCCGGAGCATTTCGCAAACTTTCGGCATGTAAAAAGATGCAAAACATGTTTTTCGGGCCGGAATGCAATATTTCGAGGTACCGAAGTTTTGATCACAGCTTCGCAACGAAAACACCCATTCTACTCCATTAGAACCAAAATGATGTTTGGAAGTGCTCCGGAGCATTTCGCAAATCTTCGATTTGTAAAAAGATGCAAAACTTATGGTTCGGGCACGAATGCACTAATTCGGGGTACCGAAGTTGCGAAAATTATTTCGCAACAAAAACACCCATTCTACTGCATTAGACCAAAAATGATCTTTGGGAGTGCTCCGGAGCATTTCGCAAGCCTTCGATTTGCAAAAAGATGCAAAACTTGTGTCTTGGGCCTGAATGCACCATCTCGGGGTACCGAAGTTGCGAAAATGGTTTCGCAACAAAAACACCTATTTTACTCCATTAGACCCTAAATGATGTTGGGTGTGTTCCGGAGCATTTCGCAAACTTTCGGCATGAAAAAAGATCCAAAATTTGTGTTTCGGGCCTGAATACAATATTTCAGGGTACCGAAGTTGCGATAATGGCTTCGCAACGAAAACACCCATTCCACTCCATTAGAACCAAATGATGTTTGGGAGTATTCCGGAGCATTTCGCAAACTTTCGGCATGTAAAAAGATGCAAAACATGTTTTTCGGGCCTGAATGCAATATTTCAGGGTACCGAAGTTGTGATCATAGCTTCGCAACGAAAACACCCATTCTACTCCATTAGAACCAAAATGATGTTTGGGAGTGCTCCGGAGCATTTCGCAAATCTTCGATTTGTAAAAAGATGCAAAACTTATGGTTCGGGCACGAATCCACTAATTCGGGGTACCAAAGTTGCGAAAATTATTTCGCAACAAAAACACCCATTCTACTCCATTAGAACAAAAATGATCTTTGGGAGTGCCCCGGAGCATTTCGCAAACCTTCGATTTGCAAAAAGATGCAAAACTTCTGTTTTGGGCCTGAATGCACCATTTCGGGGTACCGAATTTACGAAAATGGTTTCCCAACAAAAACTCCAATTTAACTCCATTAGACCCAAAATGATGTTTGGGAGTGTTCTGGGGCATTTCGCAAACTTTCGGCATGTAAAAAGATGCAAAACATGTTTTTCGGGCCTGAATGCAATATTTCGGGGTACCGAAGTTGCGATCATAGCTTCGCAACGAAAACACCCATTCTACTCCATTAGAACCAATATGATGTTTGGGAGTGCTCCGGAGCATTTCGCAAACCTTCGATTTGTTTAAAGATGCATAACTTGTGTTTCGGGCACGAATTAACTAATTCGGGGTACCGAAGTTGCGAAAATTATTTCGCAACGAAAACACCCATTCTACTCCATTAGACCCAAAATGATGTTTGGGAGTGCTCCGAAGCATTTCACAAACCTTTGACTTGCAAAAAGATGCAAAACTTCTGTCTTGGGCCTGAATGCACCATTTCGGGGTACCGAAGTTGCGAAAATGGTTTCGCAACAAAAACACCTATTTTACTCGATTAGACCCAAAATGATGTTGGGTGTGTTCCGAAGCATTTCGCAAACTTTCGGCATGAAAAAAGATCCAAAATTTGTGTTTCGGGCCTGAATACAATATTTCAGGGTACCGAAGTTGCGATAATGGCTTCGCAACGAAAACACCCATTCCACTCCATTAGAACAAAATGATGTTTGGGAGTGTTCTGGGGCATTTCGCAAACTTTCGGCATGTAAAAAGATGCAAAACATGTTTTTCGGGCCTGAATGCAATATTTCGGGGTACCGAAGTTGCGATCATAGCTTCGCAACGAAAACACCCATTCTACTCCATTAGAACCAATATGATGTTTGGGAGTGCTCCGGAGCATTTCGCAAACCTTCGATTTGTTTAAAGATGCAAAACTTGTGTTTCGGGCACGAATTACCTAATTCGGGGTACCGAAGTTGCGAAAATTATTTCGCAACGAAAACACCCATTCTACTCCATTAGACCCAAAATGATGTTTGGGAGTGCTCTGATGCATTTCGCAAACCTTTGACTTGTAAAAAGATGCAAAACTTGTGTTTCGGGCTTGAATGCACTATTTCGGGTTGACGAAGTTGCGAAATTTATTTCGCAATGAAAACATCCATTCTACTCCATTAGACCCAAAATGATGTTTGGGTGTGTTCCCGAGCATTTCGCAAACTTTCGGTTTGTTAAAAGATGCAAAACATGTTATTCGGGCCTGAATGCTATAGTTCAGGGTACCAAAGTTGCGATCATAGCTTCGCAACGGAAACACCCATTCTACTTCATTAGAACCAAAATGATGTTTGGGAGTGCTCCGGAGCATTTCACAAACCTTCGATTTGTTAAAAGATGCAAAACCTGTGTTTCGCGCACGAATGAACTAATTCGGGGTACCGAAGTTGCGAATACTATTTCGCAACAAAAACACCCATTCTACTCCATTAGAACCAAAATGATGTTTGCGAGTGCTCCGGAGCATTTCGCAAGCCTTCGATTTGCAAAAAGATGCAAAACTTGTGTCTTGGGCCTGAATGCACCATTTCGGGGTACCGAAGTTGCGAAAATGGTTTCGCAACAAAAACACCTATTTTACTCCATTAGACCCAAAATGATGTTGGGTGTGTTCCGGAGCATTTCGCAAACTTTCGGCATGAAAAAAGATCCAAAATTTGTGTTTGGGGCCTGAATACAATATTTCAGGGTACCGAAGTTGCGATAATGGCTTCGCAACGAAAACACCCACTCCACTCCATTAGAACCAAATGATGTTTGGGAGTATTCCGGAGCATTTCGCAAACTTTCGGCATGTAAAAAGATGCAAAACATGTTTTTCGGGCCGGAATGCAATATTTCGAGGTACCGAAGTTTTGATCACAGCTTCGCAACGAAAACACCCATTCTACTCCATTAGAACCAAAATGATGTTTGGAAGTGCTCCGGAGCATTTCGCAAATCTTCGATTTGTAAAAAGATGCAAAACTTATGGTTCGGGCACGAATGCACTAATTCGGGGTACCGAAGTTGCGAAAATTATTTCGCAACAAAAACACCCATTCTACTGCATTAGACCAAAAATGATCTTTGGGAGTGCTCCGGAGCATTTCGCAAGCCTTCGATTTGCAAAAAGATGCAAAACTTGTGTCTTGGGCCTGAATGCACCATCTCGGGGTACCGAAGTTGCGAAAATGGTTTCGCAACAAAAACACCTATTTTACTCCATTAGACCCTAAATGATGTTGGGTGTGTTCCGGAGCATTTCGCAAACTTTCGGCATGAAAAAAGATCCAAAATTTGTGTTTCGGGCCTGAATACAATATTTCAGGGTACCGAAGTTGCGATAATGGCTTCGCAACGAAAACACCCATTCCACTCCATTAGAACCAAATGATGTTTGGGAGTATTCCGGAGCATTTCGCAAACTTTCGGCATGTAAAAAGATGCAAAACATGTTTTTCGGGCCTGAATGCAATATTTCAGGGTACCGAAGTTGTGATCATAGCTTCGCAACGAAAACACCCATTCTACTCCATTAGAACCAAAATGATGTTTGGGAGTGCTCCGGAGCATTTCGCAAATCTTCGATTTGTAAAAAGATGCAAAACTTATGGTTCGGGCATGAATCCACTAATTCGGGGTACCAAAGTTGCGAAAATTATTTCGCAACAAAAACACCCATTCTACTCCATTAGAACAAAAATGATCTTTGGGAGTGCCCCGGAGCATTTCGCAAACCTTCGATTTGCAAAAAGATGCAAAACTTCTGTTTTGGGCCTGAATGCACCATTTCGGGGTACCGAATTTACGAAAATGGTTTCCCAACAAAAACTCCAATTTAACTCCATTAGACCCAAAATGATGTTTGGGAGTGTTCTGGGGCATTTCGCAAACTTTCGGCATGTAAAAAGATGCAAAACATGTTTTTCGGGCCTGAATGCAATATTTCGGGGTACCGAAGTTGCGATCATAGCTTCGCAACGAAAACACCCATTCTACTCCATTAGAACCAATATGATGTTTGGGAGTGCTCCGGAGCATTTCGCAAACCTTCGATTTGTTTAAAGATGCAAAACTTGTGTTTCGGGCACGAATTAACTAATTCGGGGTACCGAAGTTGCGAAAATTATTTCGCAACGAAAACACCCATTCTACTCCATTAGACCCAAAATGATGTTTGGGAGTGCTCCGAAGCATTTCACAAACCTTTGACTTGCAAAAAGATGCAAAACTTCTGTCTTGGTCCTGAATGCACCATTTCGGGGTACCGAAGTTGCGAAAATGGTTTCGCAACAAAAACACCTATTTTACTCGATTAGACCCAAAATGATGTTGGGTGTGTTCCGAAGCATTTCGCAAACTTTCGACATGAAAAAAGATCCAAAATTTGTGTTTCGGGCCTGAATACAATATTTCAGGGTACCGAAGTTGCGATAATGGCTTCGCAACGAAAACACCCATTCCACTCCATTAGAACAAAATGATGTTTGGGAGTGTTCTGGGGCATTTCGCAAACTTTCGGCATGTAAAAAGATGCAAAACATGTTTTTCGGGCCTGAATGCAATATTTCGGGGTACCGAAGTTGCGATCATAGCTTCGCAACGAAAACACCCATTCTACTCCATTAGAACGAATATGATGTTTGGGAGTGCTCCGGAGCATTTCGCAAACCTTCGATTTGTTTAAAGATGCAAAACTTGTGTTTCGGGCACGAATTAACTAATTCGGGGTACCGAAGTTGCGAAAATTATTTCGCAACGAAAATACCCATTCTACTCCATTAGACCCAAAATGATGTTTGGGAGTGCTCTGATGCATTTCGCAAACCTTTGACTTGTAAAAATATGCAAAACTTGTGTTTCGGGCTTGAATGCACTATTTCGGGTTGACGAAGTTGCGAAATTTATTTCGCAATGAAAACATCCATTCTACTCCATTAGACCCAAAATGATGTTTGGGTGTGTTCCCGAGCATTTCGCAAACTTTCGGTTTGTTAAAAGATGCAAAACATGTTATTCGGGCCTGAATGCTATAGTTCAGGGTACCAAAGTTGCGATCATAGCTTCACAACGGAAACACCCATTCTACTCCATTAGAACCAAAATGATGTTTGGGAGTGCTCCGGAGCATTTCACAAACCTTCGATTTGTTAAAAGATGCAAAACCTGTGTTTCGCGCACGAATGAACTAATTCGGGGTACCGAAGTTGCGAATACTATTTCGCAACAAAAACACCCATTCTACTCCATTAGAACCAAAATGATGTTTGCGAGTGCTCCGGAGCATTTCGCAAGCCTTCGATTTGCAAAAAGATGCAAAACTTGTGTCTTGGGCCTGAATGCACCATTTCGGGGTACCAAAGTTGCGAAAATGGTTTCGCAACAAAAACACCTATTTTACTCCATTACACCCAAAATGATGTTGGGTGTGTTCCGAAGCATTTCGCAAACTTTCGACATGAAAAAAGATCCAAAATTTGTGTTTCGGGCCTGAATACAATATTTCAGGGTACCGAAGTTGCGATAATGGCTTCGCAACGAAAACACCCATTCCACTCCATTAGAACAAAATGATGTTTGGGAGTGTTCTGGGGCATTTCGCAAACTTTCGGCATGTAAAAAGATGCAAAACATGTTTTTCGGGCCTGAATGCAATATTTCGGGGTACCGAAGTTGCGATCATAGCTTCGCAACGAAAACACCCATTCTACTCCATTAGAACCAATATGATGTTTGGGAGTGCTCCGGAGCATTTCGCAAACCTTCGATTTGTTTAAAGATGCAAAACTTGTGTTTCGGGCACGAATTAACTAATTCGGGGTACCGAAGTTGCGAAAATTATTTCACAACGAAAATACCCATTCTACTCCATTAGACCCAAAATGATGTTTGGGAGTGCTCTGATGCATTTCGCAAACCTTTGACTTGTAAAAAGATGCAAAACTTGTGTTTCGGGCTTGAATGCACTATTTCGGGTTGACGAAGTTGCGAAATTTATTTCGCAATGAAAACATCCATTCTACTCCATTAGACCCAAAATGATGTTTGGGTGTGTTCCCGAGCATTTCGCAAACTTTCGGTTTGTTAAAAGATGCAAAACATGTTATTCGGGCCTGAATGCTATAGTTCAGGGTACCAAAGTTGCGATCATAGCTTCACAACGGAAACACCCATTCTACTCCATTAGAACCAAAATGATGTTTGGGAGTGCTCCGGAGCATTTCACAAACCTTCGATTTGTTAAAAGATGCAAAACCTGTGTTTCGCGCACGAATGAACTAATTCGGGGTACCGAAGTTGCGAATACTATTTCGCAACAAAAACACCCATTCTACTCCATTAGAACCAAAATGATGTTTGCGAGTGCTCCGGAGCATTTCGCAAGCCTTCGATTTGCAAAAAGATGCAAAACTTGTGTCTTGGGCCTGAATGCACCATTTCGGGGTACCGAAGTTGCGAAAATGGTTTCGCAACAAAAACACCTATTTTACTCCATTACACCCAAAATGATGTTGGGTGTGTTCCGGAGCATTTCGCAAACTTTCGGCATGAAAAAAGATCCAAAATTTGTGTTTGGGGCCTGAATACAATATTTCAGGGTACCGAAGTTGCGATAATGGCTTCGCAACGAAAACACCCACTCCACTCCATTAGAACCAAATGATGTTTGGGAGTATTCCGGAGCATTTCGCAAACTTTCGGCATGTAAAAAGATGCAAAACATGTTTTTCGGGCCGGAATGCAATATTTCGAGGTACCGAAGTTTTGATCACAGCTTCGCAACGAAAACACCCATTCTACTCCATTAGAACCAAAATGATGTTTGGAAGTGCTCCGGAGCATTTCGCAAATCTTCGATTTGTAAAAAGATGCAAAACTTATGGTTCGGGCACGAATGCACTAATTCGGGGTACCGAAGTTGCGAAAATTATTTCGCAACAAAAACACCCATTCTACTGCATTAGACCAAAAATGATCTTTGGGAGTGCTCCGGAGCATTTCGCAAGCCTTCGATTTGCAAAAAGATGCAAAACTTGTGTCTTGGGCCTGAATGCACCATCTCGGGGTACCGAAGTTGCGAAAATGGTTTCGCAACAAAAACACCTATTTTACTCCATTAGACCCTAAATGATGTTGGGTGTGTTCCGGAGCATTTCGCAAACTTTCGGCATGAAAAAAGATCCAAAATTTGTGTTTCGGGCCTGAATACAATATTTCAGGGTACCGAAGTTGCGATAATGGCTTCGCAACGAAAACACCCATTCCACTCCATTAGAACCAAATGATGTTTGGGAGTATTCCGGAGCATTTCGCAAACTTTCGGCATGTAAAAAGATGCAAAACATGTTTTTTGGGCCTGAATGCTATATTTCAGGGTACCGAAGTTGTGATCATAGCTTCGCAACGAAAACACCCATTCTACTCCATTAGAACCAAAATGATGTTTGGGAGTGCTCCGGAGCATTTCGCAAATCTTCGATTTGTAAAAAGATGCAAAACTTATGGTTCGGGCACGAATCCACTAATTCGGGGTACCAAAGTTGCGAAAATTATTTCGCAACAAAAACACCCATTCTACTCCATTAGAACAAAAATGATCTTTGGGAGTGCCCCGGAGCATTTCGCAAACCTTCGATTTGCAAAAAGATGCAAAACTTCTGTTTTGGGCCTGAATGCACCATTTCGGGGTACCGAATTTATGAAAATGGTTTCCCAACAAAAACTCCAATTTAACTCCATTAGACCCAAAATGATGTTTGGGAGTGTTCTGGGGCATTTCGCAAACTTTCGGCATGTAAAAAGATGCAAAACATGTTTTTCGGGCCTGAATGCAATATTTCGGGGTACCGAAGTTGCGATCATAGCTTCGCAACGAAAACACCCATTCTACTCCATTAGAACCAATATGATGTTTGGGAGTGCTCCGGAGCATTTCGCAAACCTTCGATTTGTTTAAAGATGCAAAACTTGTGTTTCGGGCACGAATTAACTAATTCGGGGTACCGAAGTTGCGAAAATTATTTCGCAACGAAAATACCCATTCTACTCCATTAGACCCAAAATGATGTTTGGGAGTGCTCCGAAGCATTTCACAAACCTTTGACTTGCAAAAAGATGCAAAACTTCTGTCTTGGGCCTGAATGCACCATTTCGGGGTACCGAAGTTGCGAAAATGGTTTCGCAACAAAAACACCTATTTTACTCGATTAGACCCAAAATGATGTTGGGTGTGTTCCGAAGCATTTTGCAAACTTTCGGCATGAAAAAAGATCCAAAATTTGTGTTTCGGGCCTGAATACAATATTTCAGGGTACCGAAGTTGCGATAATGTCTTCGCAACGAAAACACCCATTCCACTCCATTAGAACAAAATGATGTTTGGGAGTGTTCTGGGGCATTTCGCAAACTTTCGGCATGTAAAAAGATGCAAAACATGTTTTTCGGGCCTGAATGCAATATTTCGGGGTACCGAAGTTGCGATCATAGCTTCGCAACGAAAACACCCATTCTACTCCATTAGAACCAATATGATGTTTGGGAGTGCTCCGGAGCATTTCGCAAACCTTCGATTTGTTTAAAGATGCAAAACTTGTGTTTCGGGCACGAATTAGCTAATTCGGGGTACCGAAGTTGCGAAAATTATTTCGCAACGAAAATACCCATTCTACTCCATTAGACCCAAAATGATGTTTGGGAGTGCTCTGATGCATTTCGCAAACCTTTGACTTGTAAAAAGATGCAAAACTTGTGTTTCGGGCTTGAATGCACTATTTCGGGTTGACGAAGTTGCGAAATTTATTTCGCAATGAAAACATCCATTCTACTCCATTAGACCCAAAATGATGTTTGGGTGTGTTCCCGAGCATTTCGCAAACTTTCGGTTTGTTAAAAGATGCAAAACATGTTATTCGGGCCTGAATGCTATAGTTCAGGGTACCAAAGTTGCGATCATAGCTTCGCAACGGAAACACCCATTCTACTCCATTAGAACCAAAATGATGTTTGGGAGTGCTCCGGAGCATTTCACAAACCTTCGATTTGTTAAAAGATGCAAAACCTTTGTTTCGCGCACGAATGAACTAATTCGGGGTACCGAAGTTGCGAATACTATTTCGCAACAAAAACACCCATTCTACTCCATTAGAACCAAAATGATGTTTGCGAGTGCTCCGGAGCATTTCGCAAGCTTTCGATTTGCAAAAAGATGCAAAACTTGTGTCTTGGGCCTGAATGCAACATTTCGGGGTACCGAAGTTGCGAAAATGGTTTCGCAACAAAAACACCTATTTTACTCCATTAGACCCAAAATGATGTTGGGTGTGTTCCGGAGCATTTCGCAAACTTTCGGCATGAAAAAAGATCCAAAATTTGTGTTTGGGGCCTGAATACAATATTTCAGGGTACCGAAGTTGCGATAATGACTTCGCAACGAAAACACCCACTCCACTCCATTAGAACCAAATGATGTTTGGGAGTATTCCGGAGCATTTCGCAAACTTTCGGCATGTAAAAAGATGCAAAACATGTTTTTCGGGCCGGAATGCAATATTTCGAGGTACCGAAGTTGTGATCATAGCTTCGCAACGAAAACACCCATTCTACTCCATTAGAACCAAAATGATGTTTGGGAGTGCTCCGGAGCATTTCGCAAATCTTCGATTTGTAAAAAGATGCAAAACTTATGGTTCGGGCACGAATCCACTAATTCGGGGTACCAAAGTTGCGAAAATTATTTCGCAACAAAAACACCCATTCTACTCCATTAGAACAAAAATGATCTTTGGGAGTGCCCCGGAGCATTTCGCAAACCTTCGATTTGCAAAAAGATGCAAAACTTATGTTTTGGGCCTGAATGTACCATTTCGGGGTACCGAATTTACGAAAATGGTTTCCCAACAAAAACTCCAATTTAACTCCATTAGACCCAAAATGATGTTTGGGAGTGTTCTGGGGCATTTCGCAAACTTTCGGCATGTAAAAAGATGCAAAACATGTTTTTCGGGCCTGAATGCAATATTTCGGGGTACCGAAGTTGCGATCATAGCTTCGCAACGAAAACACCCATTCTACTCCATTAGACCCAAAATGATGTTTGGGAGTGCTCCGAAGCATTTCGCAAACCTTTGACTTGTAAAAAGATGCAAAACTTGTGTTTCGGGCTTGAATGCACTATTTCGGGTTAACGAAGTTGCGAAATTTATTTCGCAATGAAAACATCCATTCTACTCCATTAGACCCAAAATGATGTTTGGGTGTGTTCCGGAGCTTTTCGCAAACTTTCGGCATGTTAAAAGATGCAAAACATGTTATTCGGGCCTGAATGCTATAGTTCAGGGTACCAAAGTTGCGATCATAGCTTCGCAACGGAAACACCCATTCTACTCCATTAGAACCAAAATGATGTTTGGGAGTGCTCCGGAGCATTTCACAAACCTTCGATTTGCAAAAAGATGCAAAACTTCTGTTTTGGGCCTGAATGCACCATTTCGGGGTACCGAATTTACGAAAATGGTTTCCCAACAAAAACTCCAATTTAACTCCATTAGACCCAAAATGATGTTTGGGAGTGTTCTGGGGCATTTCGCAAACTTTCGGCATGTAAAAAGATGCAAAACATGTTTTTCGGGCCTGAATGCAATATTTCGGGGTACCGAAGTTGCGATCATAGCTTCGCAACGAAAACACCCATTCTACTCCATTAGAACCAATATGATGTTTGGGAGTGCTCCGGAGCATTTCGCAAACCTTCGATTTGTTTAAAGATGCAAAACTTGTGTTTCGGGCACGAATTAACTAATTCGGGGTACCGAAGTTGCGAAAATTATTTCGCAACGAAAACACCCATTCTACTCCATTAGACCCAAAATGATGTTTGGGAGTGCTCCGAAGCATTTCACAAACCTTTGACTTGCAAAAAGATGCAAAACTTCTGTCTTGGGCCTGAATGCACCATTTCGGGGTACCGAAGTTGCGAAAATGGTTTCGCAACAAAAACACCTATTTTACTCGATTAGACCCAAAATGATGTTGGGTGTGTTCCGAAGCATTTCGCAAACTTTCGGCATGAAAAAAGATCCAAAATTTGTGTTTCGGGCCTGAATACAATATTTCAGGGTACCGAAGTTGCGATAATGGCTTCGCAACGAAAACACCCATTCCACTCCATTAGAACAAAATGATGTTTGGGAGTGTTCTGGGGCATTTCGCAAACTTTCGGCATGTAAAAAGATGCAAAACATGTTTTTCGGGCCTGAATGCAATATTTCGGGGTACCGAAGTTGCGATCATAGCTTCGCAACGAAAACACCCATTCTACTCCATTAGAACCAAAATGATGTTTGGGAGAGCTCCGAAGCATTTTGCAAATCTTCGATTTGTAAAAAGATGCAAAACTTGTGTTTCGGGCTTGAATGCACTATTTCGGGTTGACGAAGTTGCGAAATTTATTTCGCAATGAAAACATCCATTCTACTCCATTAGACCCAAAATGATGTTTGGGTGTGTTCCCGAGCATTTCGCAAACTTTCGGTTTGTTAAAAGATGCAAAACATGTTATTCGGGCCTGAATGCTATAGTTCAGGGTACCAAAGTTGCGATCATAGCTTCGCAACGGAAACACCCATTCTACTCCATTAGAACCAAAATGATGTTTGGGAGTGCTCCGGAGCATTTCACAAACCTTCGATTTGTTAAAAGATGCAAAACCTGTGTTTCGCGCACGAATGAACTAATTCGGGGTACCGAAGTTGCGAATACTATTTCGCAACAAAAACACCCATTCTACTCCATTAGAACCAAAATGATGTTTGCGAGTGCTCCGGAGCATTTCGCAAGCCTTCGATTTGCAAAAAGATGCAAAACTTGTGTCTTGGGCCTGAATGCACCATTTCGGGGTACCGAAGTTGCGAAAATGGTTTCGCAACAAAAACACCTATTTTACTCCATTAGACCCAAAATGATGTTGGGTGTGTTCCGGAGCATTTCGCAAACTTTCAGCATGAAAAAAGATCCAAAATTTGTGTTTGGGGCCTGAATACAATATTTCAGGGTACCGAAGTTGCGATAATGGCTTCGCAACGAAAACACCCACTCCACTCCATTAGAACCAAATGATGTTTGGGAGTATTCCGGAGCATTTCGCAAACTTTCGGCATGTAAAAAGATGCAAAACATGTTTTTCGGGCCGGAATGCAATATTTCGAGGTACCGAAGTTTTGATCACAGCTTCGCAACGAAAACACCCATTCTACTCCATTAGAACCAAAATGATGTTTGGAAGTGCTCCGGAGCATTTCGCAAATCTTCGATTTGTAAAAAGATGCAAAACTTATGGTTCGGGCACGAATGCACTAATTCGGGGTACCGAAGTTGCGAAAATTATTTCGCAACAAAAACACCCATTCTACTGCATTAGACCAAAAATGATCTTTGGGAGTGCTCCGGAGCATTTCGCAAGCCTTCGATTTGCAAAAAGATGCAAAACTTGTGTCTTGGGCCTGAATGCACCATCTCGGGGTACCGAAGTTGCGAAAATGGTTTCGCAACAAAAACACCTATTTTACTCCATTAGACCCTAAATGATGTTGGGTGTGTTCCGGAGCATTTCGCAAACTTTCGGCATGAAAAAAGATCCAAAATTTGTGTTTCGGGCCTGAATACAATATTTCAGGGTACCGAAGTTGCGATAATGGCTTCGCAACGAAAACACCCATTCCACTCCATTAGAACCAAATGATGTTTGGGAGTATTCCGGAGCATTTCGCAAACTTTCGGCATGTAAAAAGATGCAAAACATGTTTTTCGGGCCTGAATGCAATATTTCAGGGTACCGAAGTTGTGATCATAGCTTCGCAACGAAAACACCCATTCTACTCCATTAGAACCAAAATGATGTTTGGGAGTGCTCCGGAGCATTTCGCAAATCTTCGATTTGTAAAAAGATGCAAAACTTATGGTTCGGGCACGAATCCACTAATTCGGGGTACCAAAGTTGCGAAAATTATTTCGCAACAAAAACACCCATTCTACTCCATTAGAACAAAAATGATCTTTGGGAGTGCCCCGGAGCATTTCGCAAACCTTCGATTTGCAAAAAGATGCAAAACTTATGTTTTGGGCCTGAATGCACCATTTCGGGGTACCGAATTTACGAAAATGGTTTCCCAACAAAAACTCCAATTTAACTCCATTAGACCCAAAATGATGTTTGGGAGTGTTCTGGGGCATTTCGCAAACTTTCGGCATGTAAAAAGATGCAAAACATGTTTTTCGGGCCTGAATGCAATATTTCGGGGTACCGAAGTTGCGATCATAGCTTCGCAACGAAAACACCCATTCTACTCCATTAGACCCAAAATGATGTTTGGGAGTGCTCCGAAGCATTTCGCAAACCTTTGACTTGTAAAAAGATGCAAAACTTGTGTTTCGGGCTTGAATGCACTATTTCGGGTTAACGAAGTTGCGAAATTTATTTCGCAATGAAAACATCCATTCTACTCCATTAGACCCAAAATGATGTTTGGGTGTGTTCCGAGCTTTTCGCAAACTTTCGGCATGTTAAAAGATGCAAAACATGTTATTCGGGCCTGAATGCTATAGTTCAGGGTACCAAAGTTGAGATCATAGCTTCGCAACGGAAACACCCATTCTACTCCATTAGAACCAAAATGATGTTTGGGAGTGCTCCGGAGCATTTCACAAACCTTCGATTTGTTAAAAGATGCAAAACTTGTGTTTCGCGCACGAATGAACTAATTCGGGGTACCGAAGTTGCGAATACTATTTCGCAACAAAAACACCCATTCTACTCCATTAGAACCAAAATTATGTTTGCGAGTGCTCCGGAGCATTTCGCAAGCCTTCGATTTGCAAAAAGATGCAAAACTTGTGTCTTGGGCCTGAATGCACCATTTCGGGGTACCGAAGTTGCGAAAATGGTTTCGCAACAAAAACACCTATTTTACTCCATTAGACCCAAAATGATGTTAGGTGTGTTCCGGAGCATTTCGCAAACTTTAGGCATGAAAAAAGATCCAAAATTTGTGTTTCGGGCCTGAATACAATATTTCAAGGTACCGAAGTTGCGATAATGGCTTCGCAACGAAAACACCCATTACACTCCATTAGAACCAAATGATGTTTGGGAGTATTCCGGAGCATTTCGCAAACTTTCGGCTTGTAAAAAGATGCAAAACATATTTTTCGGGCCTGAATGCAATATTTCGGGGTACCGAAGTTGCGATCATAGCTTCGCAACGAAAACACCCATTCTACTCCATTAGAACCAATATGATGTTTGGGAGTGCTCCGGAGCATTTCGCAAACCTTCGATTTGATTAAAGATGCAAAACTTGTGTTTCGGGCACGAATTAACTAATTCGGGGTACCGAAGTTGCGAAAATTATTTCGCAACGAAAACACCCATTCTACTCCATTAGACCCAAAATGATGTTTGGGAGTGCTCCGAAGCATTTCGCAAACCTTTGTCTTGTAAAAAGATGCAAAACTTGTGTTTCGGGCTTGAATGCACTATTTCGGGTTAATGAAGTTGCGAAATTTATTTCGCAATGACAACATCCATTCTACTCCATTAGACCCAAAATGATGTTTGGGTGTGTTCCGGAGCATTTCGCAAACTTTCGGCATGTTAAAAGATGCAAAACATGTTATTCGGGCCTGAATGCTATAGTTCAGGGTACCAAAGTTGTGATCATAGCTTCGCAACGGAAACACCCATTCTACTCCATTAGAACCAAAATGATGTTTGGGAGTGCTCCGGAGCATTTCACAAACCTTCGATTTGTTAAAAGATGCAAAACCAGTGTTTCGCGCACGAATGAACTAATTCGGGGTACCGAAGTTGCGAATACAATTTCGCAACAAAAACACCCATTCTACTCCATTAGAACCAAAATGATGTTTGCGAGTGCTCCGGAGCATTTCGCAAGCCTTCGATTTGCAAAAAGATGCAAAACTTGTGTCTTGGGCCTGAATGCACCATTTCGGGGTACCGAAGTTGCGAAAATGGTTTCGCAACAAAAACACCTATTTTACTCCATTAGACCCAAAATGATGTTGGGTGTGTTCCGGAGCATTTCGCAAACTTTCGGCATGAAAAAAGATCCAAAATTTGTGTTTCGGGCCTGAATACAATATTTCAGGGTACCGAAGTTGCGATAATGGCTTCGCAACGAAAACACCCACTCCACTCCATTAGAACCAAATGATGTTTGGGAGTATTCCGGAGCATTTCGCAAACTTTCGGCATGTAAAAAGATGCAAAACATGTTTTTCGGGCCGGAATGCAATATTTCGGGGTACCGAAGTTTTGATCACAGCTTCGCAACGAAAACACCCATTCTACTCCATTAGAACCAAAATGATGATTGGGAGTGCTCCGGAGCATTTCGCAAATCTTCGATTTGTAAAAAGATGCAAAACTTATGGTTCGGGCACGAATGCACTAATTCGGGTACCGAAGTTGCGAAAATTATTTCGCAACAAAAACACCCATTCTACTGCATTAGACCAAAAATGATCTTTGGGAGTGCTCCGGAGCATTTCGCAAGCCTTCGATTTGCAAAAAGATGCAAAACTTGTGTTTTGGGCCTGAATGCACCATTTCGGGATACCGAAGTTGCGAAAATGGTTTCGCAACAAAAACACCTATTTAACTCCATTAGACCCAAAATGATGTTTGGGTGTGTTCCGGAGCATTTCGCAAACTTTCGGCATGTAAAAAGATGCAAAACATGTTTTTCGGGCCTGAATGTAATATTTCGGGGTACCGAAGTTGCGATCATAACTTCGCAACGAAAACACCCATTCTACTCCATTAGAACCAAAATGATGTTTGTGAGTGCTCCGGAGCATTTCGCAAATCTTCGATTTGTAAAAAGATGCAAAACTTATGGTTCGGGCACGAATGCACTAATTCGGGGTACCGAAGTTGCGAAAATTATTTCGCAACGAAAACACTCATTCTACTCCATTAGTCCCAAAATGATGTCTGGGAGTGCTCCGAAGCATTTCGCAAACCTTTGACTTGTAAAAAGATGCAAAACTTGTGCTTCGGGCTTGAATGCACTATTTCGGGTTAACGAAGTTGCGAAATTTATTTCGCAATGAAAACATCCATTCTACTCCATTAGACCCAAAATGATGTTTGGGTGTGTTCCGGAGCATTTCGCAAACTTTCGGCAAGTAAAAAGATGCAAAACATGTTTTTCGGGCCTGAATGCAATATTTCGGGGTACCGAAGTAGCGATAATAGCTTCGCAATGAAAACACTCATTCCACTCCATTAGAACCAAAATGATGTTTGGGAGTGTTCCAGAGCATTTCGCAAACTTTCGGTTTGTTAAAAGATGCAAAACATGTTTTTCGGGCCTGAATGCTATAGTCCTGGGTACCAAAGTTGCGATCATAGCTTCGCAACGGAAACACCCATTCTACTCCATTAGAACCAAAATGATGTTTGGGAGTGCTCCGTAGCATTTCACAAACCTTCGATTTGTTAAAAGATGCAAAACCTGTGTTTCGCGCACGAATGAACTAATTCGGGGTACCGATGTTGCGAAAACTATTTCGCAACAAAAACACCCATTCTACTCCATTAGAACCAAAATGATGTTTGGGATTGCTCCAGAGCATTTCGCAAACCTTCGATTTGCAAAAAGAAGCAAAACTTGTGTCTTGGGCCTGAATGCACCATTTCGGGGTACCGAAGTTGCGAAAATGGTTTCGCAACAAAAACACCTATTTTACTCCATTAGACCCAAAATGATGTTGGGTGTGTTCCGGAGCATTTCGCAAACTTTCGGCATGAAAAAAGATCCAAAATTTGTGTTTCGGGCCTGAATACAATATTTCAGGGTACCGAATTGCGATAATGGCTTCGCAACGAAAACACCCACTCCACTCCATTAGAACCAAATGATGTTTGGGAGTATTCTGGAGCATTTCGCAAACTTTCGGCATGTAAAAAGATGCAAAACATGTTTTTCGGGCCGGAATGCAATTTTTCGGGGTACCGAAGTTTTGATCACAGCTTCGCAACGAAAACACCCATTCTACTCCATTAGAACCAAAATGATGTTTGGGCGTGCTCCGGAGCATTTCGTAAAGCTTCGATTTGTAAAAAGATGCAAAACTTATGGTTCGGGCACGAATGCACTAATTCGGGGTACCGAAGTTGCGAAAATTATTTCGCAACAAAAACACCCATTCTACTCCATTAGACCAAAAATGATCTTTGGGAGTGCTCCGGAGCATTTCGCAAGCCTTCGATTTGCAAAAAGATGCAAAACTTGTGTTTTGGGCCTGAATGCACCATTTCGGGGGACCGAAGTTGCGAAAATGGTTTCGCAACAAAAACACCTATTTAACTCCATTAGACCCAAAATGATGTTTGGGTGTGTTCCGGAGCATTTCGCAAACTTTCGGAATGTAAAAAGATGCAAAACATGTTTTTCGGGCCTGAATGCAATATTTCGGGGTACCGAAGTTGCGATCATAGCTTCGCAACGAAAACACCCATTCTACTCCATTAGAACCAAAATGATGTTTGGGAGTGCTCCGGAGCATTTCGCAAATCTTCGATTTGTAAAAAGATGCAAAACTTATGGTTCGGGCACGAATGCACTAATTCGGGGTACCGAAGTTGCAAAAATTATTTCGCAACGAAAACACTCATTCTACTCCATTAGACCCAAAATGATGTTTGGGAGTGCTCCGAAGCATTTCGCAAACCTTTGACTTGTAAAAAGATGCAAAACTTATGTTTCGGGCTTGAATGCACTATTTCGGGTTAACGAAGTTGCGAAATTTATTTCGCAATGAAAACATCCATTCTACTCCATTAGACCCAAAATGATGTTTGGGTGTGTTCCGGAGCATTTCGCAAACTTTCGGCATGTAAAAAGATGCAAAACATGTTTTTCGGGCCTGAATGCAATATTTCGGGGTACCGAAGTAGCGATAATAGCTTCGCAATGAAAACACTCATTCCACTCCATTAGAACCAAAATGAGGTTTGGGAGTGTTCCAGAGCATTTCGCAAACTTTCGGTTTGTTAAAAGTTGCAAAACATGTTTTTCGGGCCTGAATGCTATAGTTCAGGGTACCAAAGTTGCTATCATAGCTTCGTAACGGAAACACCCATTCTACTCCATTAGAACCAAAATGATGTTTGGGAGTGCTCCGGAGCATTTCACAAACCTTCGATTTGTTAAAAGATGCAAAACCTGTGTTTCGCGCACGAATGAACTAATTCGGGTTACCGAAGTTGCGAAAACTATTTCGCAACAAAAACACCCATTCTACTACATTAGAACCAAAATGATGTTTGGGAGTGCTCCGGAGCATTTCGCAAGCCTTCGATTTGCAAAAAGATGCAAAACTTGTGTCTTGGGCCTGAATGCACCATTTCGGGGTACCGAAGTTGCGAAAATGGTTTCGCAACAAAAAACACCTATTTTACTCCATTAGACCCAAAATGATGTTGGGTGTGTTCCGGAGCATTACGCAAACTTTCGGCATGAAAAAAGATCCAAAATTTGTGTTTCGGGCCTGAATACAATATTTCAGGGTACCGAAGTTGCGATAATGGCTTCTTAACGAAAACACCCACTCCACTCCATTAGAACCAAATGATGTTTGGGAGTATTCCGGAGCATTTCGCAAACTTTCGGCATGTAAAAAGATGCAAAACATGTTTTTCGGGCCGGAATGCAATATTTCGGGGTACGAAAGTTTTGATCACAGCTTCGCAACGAAAACACCCATTCTACTCCATTAGAACCAAAATGATGTTTGGGAGTGCTCCGGAGCATTTCGCAAATCTTCGATTTGTAAAAAGATGCAAAACTTATGGTTCGGGCACGAATGCACTAATTCGGGGTACCGAAGTTGCGAAAATTATTTCGCAACAAAAACACCCATTCTACTCCATTAGACCAAAAATTATCTTTGGGAGTGCTCCGGAGCATTTCGCAAGCCTTCGATTTGCAAAAAGATGCAAAACTTGTGTTTTGGGCCTGAATGCACCATTTCGGGATACCGAAGTTGCGAAAATGGTTTCGCAACAAAAACACCTTTTTAACTCCATTAGACCCAAAATGATGTTGGGTGTGTTCCGGAGCATTTCGCAAACTTTCGGCATGAAAAAAGATCCAAAATTTGTGTTTCGGGCCTGAATACAATATTTCAGGGTACCGAAGTTGCGATAATGGCTTCGCAACGAAAACATCCACTCCACTCCATTAGAACCAAATGATGTTTGGGAGTATTCCGGAGCATTTCGCAAACTTTCGGCATGTAAAAAGATGCAAAACATGTTTTTCGGGCCGGAATTCAATATTTCGGTGTACCGAAGTTTTGATCACAGCTTCGCAACGAAAACACCCATTCTACTCCATTAGAACCAAAATGATGTTTGGGAGTGCTCCGGAGCATTTCGCAAATCTTCGATTTGTAAAAAGATGCAAAACTTATGGTTCGGGCACGAATGCACTAATTCGGGGTACCGAAGTTGCGAAAATTATTTCGCAACAAAAACACCCATTCTACTGCATTAGACCAAAAATGATCTTTGGGAGTGCTCCGGAGCATTTCGCAAGCCTTCGATTTGCAAAAAGATGCAAAACTTGTGTTTTGGGCCTGAATGCACCATTTCGGGATACCGAAGTTGCGAAAATGGTTTCGCAACAAAAACACCTATTTAACTCCATTAGACCCAAAATGATGTTTGGGTGTGTTCCGGAGCATTTCGCAAACTTTCGGCATGTAAAAAGATGCAAAACATGTTTTTCGGGCCTGAATGTAATATTTCGGGGTACCGAAGTTGCGATCATAGCTTCGCAACGAAAACACCCATTCTACTCCATTAGAACCAAAATGATGTTTGTGAGTGCTCCGGAGCATTTCGCAAATCTTCGATTTGTAAAAAGATGCAAAACTTATGGTTCGGGCACGAATGCACTAATTCGGGGTACCGAAGTTGCGAAAAATATTTCGCAACGAAAACACTCATTCTACTCCATTAGACCCAAAATGATGTCTGGGAGTGCTCCGAAGCATTTCGCAAACCTTTGACTTGTAAAAAGATGCAAAACTTGTGCTTCGGGCTTGAATGCACTATTTCGGGTTAACGAAGTTGCGAAATTTATTTCGCAATGAAAACATCCATTCTACTCCATTAGACCCAAAATGATGTTTGGGTGTGTTCCGGAGCATTTCGCAAAGTTTCGGCAAGTAAAAAGATGCAAAACATGTTTTTCGGGCCTGAATGCAATATTTCGGGGTACCGAAGTAGCGATAATAGCTTAGTAATGAAAACACTCATTCCACTCCATTAGAACCAAAATGATGTTTGGGAGTGTTCCAGAGCATTTCGCAAACTTTCGGTTTGTTAAAAGATGCAAAACATGTTTTTCGGGCCTGAATGCTATAGTCCAGGGTACCGAAGTTGCGATCATAGCTTCGCAACGGAAACACCCATTCTACTCCATTAGAACCAAAATGATGTTTGGGAGTGCTCCGGAGCATTTCACAAACCTTCGATTTGTTAAAAGATGCAAAACCTGTGTTTCGCGCACGAATGAACTAATTCGGGGTACCGAAGTTGCGAAAACTATTTCGCAACAAAAACACCCATTCTACTCCATTAGAACCAAAATGATGTTTGGGATTGCTCCAGAGCATTTCGCAAACCTTCGATTTGCAAAAAGAAGAAAAACTTGTGTCTTGGGCCTGAATGCACCATTTCGGGGTACCGAAGTTGCGAAAATGGTTTCGCAACAAAAACACCTATTTTACTCCATTAGACCCAAAATGATGTTGGGTGTGTTCCGGAGCATTTCGCAAATTTTCGGCATGAAAAAAGATCCAAAATTTGTGTTTCGGGCCTGAATACAATATTTCAGGGTACCGAAGTTGCGATAATGGCTTCGCAACGAAAACACCCACTCCACTCCATTAGAACCAAATGATGTTTGGGAGTATTCCGGAGCATTTCGCAAACTTTCGGCATGTAAAAAGATGCAAAACATGTTTTTCGGGCCGGAATGCAATTTTTCGGGGTACCGAAGTTTTGATCACAGCTTCGCAATGAAAACACCCATTCTACTCCATTAGAACCAAAATGATGTTTGGGAGTGCTCCGGAGCATTTCGCAAATCTTCGATTTGTAAAAAGATGCAAAACTTATTGTTCGGGCACGAATGCACTAATTCGGGGTACCGAAGTTGCGAAAATTATTTCGCAACAAAAACACCCATTCTACTCCATTAGACCAAAAATTATCTTTGGGAGTGCTCCGGAGCATTTCGCAAGCCTTCGATTTGCAAAAAGATGCAAAACTTGTGTTTTGGGCCTGAATGCACCATTTCGGGATACCGAAGATGCGAAAATGGTTTCGCAACAAAAACACCTTTTTAACTCCATTAGACCCAAAATGATGTTGGGTGTGTTTCGGAGCATTACGCAAACTTTCGGCATGAAAAAAGATCCAAAATTTGTGTTTCGGGCCTGAATACAATATTTTAGGGTACCGAAGTTGCGATAATGGCTTCTTAACGAAAACACCCACTCCACTCCATTAGAACCAAATGATGTTTGGGAGTATTCCGGAGCATTTCGCAAACTTTCGGCATGTAAAAAGATGCAAAACATGTTTTTCGGGCTGGAATGCAATATTTCGGGGTATGAAAGTTTTGATCACAGCTTCGCAACGAAAACACCCATTCTACTCCATTAGAACCAAAATGATGTTTGGGAGTGCTCCGGAGCATTTCGCAAATCTTCGATTTGTAAAAAGATGCAAAACTTATGGTTCGGGCACGAATGCACTAATTCGGGGTACCGAAGTTGCGAAAATTATTTCACAACAAAAACACCCATTCTACTACATTAGACCAAAAATTATCTTTGGGAGTGCTCCGGAGCATTTCGCAAGCCTTCGATTTGCAAAAAGATGCAAAACTTGTGTTTTGGGCCTGAATGCACCATTTCGGGATACCGAAGTTGCGAAAATGGTTTCGCAACAAAAACACCTATTTAACTCCATTAGACCCAAAATGATGTTTAGGTGTGTTCCGGAGCATTTCGCAAACTTTCGGAATGTAAAAAGATGCAAAACATGTTTTTCGGGCCTGAATGCAATATTTCGGGGTACCGAAGTTGCGATCATAGCTTCGCAACGAAAACACCCATTCTACTCCATTAGAACCAAAATGATGTTTGGGAGTGCTCCGGAGCATTTCGCCAATCTTCGATTTGTAAAAGGATGCAAAACTTATGGTTCGGGCACGAATGCACTAATTCGGGGTACCGAAGTTGCGAAAATTATTTCGCAACGAAAACACTCATTCTACTCCATTAGACCCAAAATGATGTTTGGGAGTGCTCCGAAGCATTTCGCAAACCTTTGACTTGTAAAAAGATGCAAAACTTATGTCTCGGGCTTGAATGCACTATTTCGGGTTAACGAAGTTGCGAAATTTATTTCGCAATGAAAACATCCATTCTACTCCATTAGACCCAAAATGATGTTTGGGTGTGTTCCGGAGCATTTCGCAAACTTTCGGCAAGTAAAAAGATGCAAAACATGTTTTTCGGGCCTGAATGCAATATTTCGGGGTACCGAAGTAGCGATAATAGCTTCGCAATGAAAACACTCATTCCACTCCATTAGAAGCAAAATGATCTTTGGGAGTGTTCCAGAGCATTTCACAAACCTTCGATTTGTTAAAAGATGCAAAACCTGTGTTTCGCGTACGAATGAACTAATTCGGATTACTGAAGTTGCGAAAACTATTTCGCAACAAAAATACCCATTCTACTCCATTAGAACCAAAATGATGTTTGGGAATGCTCCAGAGCATTTCGTAAACCTTCGATTTGCAAAAAGATGCAAAACTTGTGTCTTGGGCCTGAATGCACCATTTCGGGGTACCGAAGTTGCGAAAATGGTTTCGCAACAAAAACACCTATTTTACTCCATTAGACCCAAAATGATGTTGGGTGTGTTCCGGAGCATTTCGCAAACTTTCGGCATGAAAAAAGATCCAAAATTTGTGTTTCGGGCCTGAATACAATATTTCAGGGTACCGAAGATGCGATAATGGCTTCGCAACGAAAACACCCACTCCACTCCATTAGAACCAAATGATGTTTGGGAGTATTCCGGAGCATTTCGCAAACTTTCGGCATGTAAAAAGATGCAAAACATGTTTTTGGGCCGCAATGCAATTTTTCGGGGTACCGAAGTTTTGATCACAGCTTCGCAATGAAAACACCCATTCTACTCCATTAGAACCAAAATGATGTTTGGGAGTGCTCCGGAGCATTTCGCAAATCTTCGATTTGTAAAAAGATGCAAAACTTATTGTTCGGGCACGAATGCACTAATTCGGGGTACCGAAGTTGCGAAAATTATTTCGCAACAAAAACACCCATTCTACTCCATTAGACCAAAAATTATCTTTGGGAGTGCTCCGGAGCATTTCGCAAGCCTTCGATTTGCAAAAAGATGCAAAACTTGTGTTTTGGGCCTGAATGCACCATTTCGGGATACCGAAGATGCGAAAATGGTTTCGCAACAAAAACACCTTTTTAACTCCATTAGACCCAAAATGATGTTGGGTGTGTTCCGGAGCATTACGCAAACTTTCGGCATGAAAAAAGATCCAAAATTTGTGTTTCGGGCCTGAATACAATATTTTAGGGTACCGAAGTTGCGATAATGGCTTCTTAACGAAAACACCCACTCCACTCCATTAGAACCAAATGATGTTTGGGATTATTCCGGAGCATTTCGCAAACTTTCGGCATGTAAAAAGATGCAAAACATGTTTTTCGGGCCGGAATGCAATATTTCGGGGTATGAAAGTTTTGATCACAGCTTCGCAACGAAAACACCCATTCTACTCCATTAGAACCAAAATGATGTTTGGGAGTGCTCCGGAGCATTTCGCAAATCTTCGATTTGTAAAAAGATGCAAAACTTATGGTTCGGGCACGAATGCACTAATTCGGGGTACCGAAGTTGCGAAAATTATTTCACAACAAAAACACCCATTCTACTACATTAGACCAAAAATTATCTTTGGGAGTGCTCCGGAGCATTTCGCAAGCCTTCGATTTGCAAAAAGATGCAAAACTTGTGTTTTGGGCCTGAATGCACCATTTCGGGATACCGAAGTTGCGAAAATGGTTTCGCAACAAAAACACCTATTTAACTCCATTAGACCCAAAATGATGTTTAGGTGTGTTCCGGAGCATTTCGCAAACTTTCGGAATGTAAAAAGATGCAAAACATGTTTTTCGGGCCTGAATGCAATATTTCGGGGTACCGAAGTTGCGATCATAGCTTCGCAACGAAAACACCCATTCTACTCCATTAGAACCTAAATGATGTTTGGGAGTGCTCCGGAGCATTTCGCCAATCTTCGATTTGTAAAAAGATGCAAAACTTATGGTTCGGGCACGAATGCACTAATTCGGGGTACCGAAGTTGCGAAAATTATTTCGCAACGAAAACACTCATTCTACTCCATTAGACCCAAAATGATGTTTGGGAGTGCTCCGAAGCATTTCGCAAACCTTTGACTTGTAAAAAGATGCAAAACTTATGTCTCGGGCTTGAATGCACTATTTCGGGTTAACGAAGTTGCGAAATTTATTTCGCAATGAAAACATCCATTCTACTCCATTAGACCCAAAATGATGTTTGGGTGTGTTCCGGAGCATTTCGCAAACTTTCGGCAAGTAAAAAGATGCAAAACATGTTTTTCGGGCCTGAATGCAATATTTCGGGGTACCGAAGTAGCGATAATAGCTTCGCAATGAAAACACTCATTCCACTCCATTAGAACCAAAATGATCTTTGGGAGTGTTCCAGAGCATTTCACAAACCTTCGATTTGTTAAAAGATGCAAAACCTGTGTTTCGCGTACGAATGAACTAATTCGGATTACTGAAGTTGCGAAAACTATTTCGCAACAAAAATTCCCATTCTACTCCATTAGAACCAAAATGATGTTTGGGAATGCTCCAGAGCATTTCGTAAACCTTCGATTTGCAAAAAGATGCAAAACTTGTGTCTTGGGCCTGAATGCACCATTTCGGGGTACCGAAGTTGCGAAAATGGTTTCGCAACAAAAACACCTATTTTACTCCATTAGACCCAAAATGATGTTGGGTGTGTTCCGGAGCATTTCGCAAACTTTCGGCATGAAAAAAGATCCAAAATTTGTGTTTCGGGCCTGAATACAATATTTCAGGGTACCGAAGATGCGATAATGGCTTCGCAACGAAAACACCCACTCCACTCCATTAGAACCAAATGATGTTTGGGAGTATTCCGGAGCATTTCGCAAACTTTCGGCATGTAAAAAGATGCAAAACATGTTTTTCGGGCCGGAATGCAATATTTCGGGGTACCGAAGTTTTGATCACAGCTTCGCAACGAAAACACCCATTCTACTCCATTGGAACCAAAATGATGTTTGGGAGTGCTCCGGAGCATTTCGCAAATCTTCGATTTGTAAAAAGATGCAAAACTTATGGTTCAGGCACGAATGCACTAATTCGGGGTACCGAAGTTGCGAAAATTATTTCACAACAAAAACACCCATTCTACTCCATTAGACCAAAAATGATCTTTGGGAGTGCTCCGGAGCATTTCGCAAGCCTTCGATTTGCAAAAAGATGCAAAACTTGTGTTGTGGGCCTGAATGCACCATTTCGGGGTACCGAAGTTGCGAAAATGGTTTCGCAACAAAAACACCTATTTAACTCCATTAGACCCAAAATGATGTTTGGGTGTGTACCGGAGCATTTCGCAAACTTTCGGCATGTAAAAAGATGCAAAACATGTTTTTCGGGCCTGAATGCAATATTTCGGGGTACCAAAGTTGCGATCATAGCTTCGCAACGAAAACACCCATTCTACTCCATTAGAACCAAAATGATGTTTGGGAGTGCTCCAGAGCATTTCGCAAACCTTCGATTTGTTAAAAGATGCAAAACTTGTGTTTCGGGCACAAATGAACTAATTTGGGGTTCCGAAGTTGCGAAAATTATTTCGCAATGAAAACACCCATTCTACTCCATTAGACCCAAAATGATGTTTGGGAGTGCTCCGAAGCATTTCGCAAACCTTTGACTTGTAAAAAGAGGCAAAACTTGTGTTTCGGGCCTGAATGCACTATTTCAGGTTAACGAAGTTGCGAAAATTATTTCGCAATGAAAACACCCATTCTACTCCATTATACCCAAAATGATGTTTGGGTGTGTTCCGGAGCATTTCGCAAACTTTCGGCATGTAAAAGATGCAAAATATGTTTTTTGGGCCTGAATGCAATATTTCGAGGTACCGAAGTTGCGATCGTAGTTTCGCAACGAAAACACCCATTCTACTCCATTAGAACCAAAATGATGTTTGGGAGTGCTCCGGAGCATTTCGCAAACCTTCGATTTGTTAAAAGATGCAAAACTTGTGTTTCGGGTACGAATGAACTAATTCGAGGTCCGAAGTTGTGAAAACTATTTCGCAACAAAAACACCCATTCTACTCCATTAGAACAAAATGATGTTTGGGAGTTCTCCGGAGCATTTCGCAAGCCTTCGATTTGCAAAAAGATGCAAAACATGTGTTTTGGGCCTCAATGCACCATTTTGGGGTACCAAAGCTGCGAAAATGGTTTCGCAACAAAAATACCTATTTTAAGCCATTAGACCCAAAATGATGTTTGGGAGTGCTCCGGAGCATTTCGCAAATCTTCGATTTGTAAAAAGATGCAAAACATATGGTTCGGGCACGAATGCACTAATTCGGGGTACCGAAGTTGCGAAAATTATTTCGCAACGAAAACACCCATTCTACTCCATTATACACAAAATGATGCTTGGGAGTGCTTCGAAGCATTTCGCAAACCTTTGACTTGTAAAAAGATGCAAAACTTGTGTTTCGGGCTTGAATGCACTATTTTGGGTTAACGAAGTTGCGAAAATTATTTCGCATTGAAAACACCGATTCTACTCCATTAGATCCAAAGTGATGTTTGGGTGTGTTCCGGAGCATTTCGCAAACTTTCGGCATGTAAAAAGATGCAAAACATGTTTTTCGGGACTGAATGCAATATTTTGGGGTACCAAAGTAGCGATAATAGCTTCGCAATGAAAACACTCATTCTACTCCATTAGAACCAAAATGATGTTTGGGAGTGTTCCGGAGCATTTCGCAAACTTTCGGCCTGTAAAAAGATGCAAAACATGTTTTTCGGGCCTGAATGCAATATTTTGGGGTATTGAAGTTGCGATAATAGCTTCGTAACGAAAACACCCATTCTACTCCATTAGAACCAAAATGATGTTTGGGAGTGCTCCGGAGCATTTCGCAAGTCTTCGATTTGTAAAAAGATGCAAAACTTATGGTTCGGGCACGAATGCACTAATTCGGGGTACCGAAGTTGCGAAAATTATTTCGCAACGAAAACACCCATTCTACTCCAGTAGACCCAAAATGATGTTTGGGAGTGCTCCGAAGCAATTCGCAAACCTTTGACTTGTAAAAAGATGCAAAACTTGTGTTTCGGGTTTGAATGCACTATTTCAGGTTAACAAAGTTGCGAAAATTATTTCGCAATGAAAACACCCATTCTACTCTATTAGACCCAAAATGATGTTTGGGTGTGTTCTGGAGCATTTCGCAAACTTTCGGCATGTAAAAAGATGCAAAATATGTTTTTCAGGTCTGAATGTAATATTTCGGGGTACCGAAGTTGCGATAATAGCTTCGCAATGAAAACACTCATTCTATTCCATTAGAACCAAAATGATGTTTGGGAGTGTTCCGGAGCATTTCGCAAACTTTCGGCATGTAAAAAGATGCAAAACATGTTTTTCGGGCCTCAATGCAATATTTCGGGGTACCGAAGTTGCGATCATAGCTTCGCAACGAAAACACCCATTCTACTCCATTAGAATCAAAATGATGTTTGGGAGTGCTCCGGAGCATTTCGCAAATCTTCGATTTGTAAAAAGATGCAAAACTTATGGTTCGGGAACGAATGCACTAATTCGGGGTACCGAAGTTGCAAAAATTATTTCGCAACAAAAACACCCATTCTACTCCATTAGAACCAAAATGATGTTTGGGAGTGCACCGGAGCATTTCGCAAGCCTTCGAATTGCAAAAAGATGCAAAACTTGTGTTTAGGGCCAGAATGCACCATTTCGGGGTACCGAAGATGCGAAAATGGTTTCGCAACAAAAACACCTATTTAACTCCATTAGACCCAAAATGATGTTTGGGAGAGCTCCGAAGCATTTCGCAAACTTTCGGCTTGAAAAAAGATGCAAAACTTGTATTTTGGGCCTGAATACAATATTTCAGGGTACCGAAGTTGCGATAATGGCTTCGCAACGAAAACACCTATTCCACTCCATTAGAACCAAATGATGTTTGGGTGTGTTCTGGAGCATTTCGCAAACTTTCGGCATGTAAAGAGATGCAAACCATGTTTTTCGGGCCTGAATGCAATATTTCAGGGTACCGAAGTAGCGATAATAGCTTCGCAATGAAAACACTCATTCTACTCCATTAGAACCAAAATGATGTTTGGGAGTGTTCCGGAGCATTTCGCAAACTTTCGCCATTTAAAAAGATGCAAAACATGTTTTTCGGGCCTGAATGCAATATTTCGGGGTACCGAAGTTGCGATCATAGCTTCGCAACGAAAACACCCATTCTACTCCATTAGAACCAAAATGATGTTTGGGAGAGCTCCGAAGCATTTCGCAAATCTTCGATTTGTAAAAAGATGCAAAACTTATGGTTCGGGCACGAATGCACTAATTCGGGGTACCGAAGTTGCGAAAATTATTTCACAACGAAAACACCCATTCTACTCCATTAGACCCAAAATGATGTTTGGGAGTGCTCCGAAGCATTTCGCAAACCTTTGACTTGTAAAAAAAATGCAAAACTTGTGTTTCGGACTTGAATGCACTATTTCGGGTTAATGAAGTTGCGAAAATTATTTCGCAATGAAAACATTCATTCTACTCCAATAGACCCAAAATGATGTTTGGGTGTGTTCCGGAGCATTTCGCAAACTTTCGGCATGTAAAAAGATGCAAAACATGTTTTTCGGGCCTGAATGCAATATTTCGGGGTACCGAAGTAGCGATAATAGCTTTGCAATGAAAACACTGATTCTACTCCATTAGAACCAAAATGATGTTTGGGAGTGTTCCGGAACATTTCGCAAACTTTCGCATTTAAAAAGATGCAAAACATGTTTTTCGGGCTTGAATGCAATATTTCGGGGTACCGAAGTTGCGATCATAGCTTCGCAACGAAAACACCCATTCTACTCCATTAGAACCAAAATGATGTTTGGGAGCGCTCCGGAGCATTTCGCAAATCTTCGATTTGTAAAAAGATGCAAAACTTAAGGTTCGGGCACGAATGCACTAATTCGGGGTACCGAAGTTGCGAAAATTATTTCGCAACGAAAACACCCATTCTACTCCATTAGACCCAAAATGATGTTTGGGAGTGCTCCGAAGCATTTCGCAAACCTTTGACTTGTAAAAAGATGCAAAACTTGTGTTTCGGGCTTGAATGCACTATTTCGAGTTAATGAAGTTGCGAAAATTATTTCGCAATGAAAACATTCATTCTACCCCATTAGACCCAAAATGATGTTTGGGTGTGTTCCGGAGCATTTCGCAAACTTTCGACATGTAAAAAGATGCAAAACATGTTTTTTGGGCCTGTATGCAATATTTCGGGGTACCGAAGTAGCGATAATAGCTTCGCAATGAAAACACTCATTCTACTCCAATAGAACCAAATTGATGTTTGGGAGTGTTCCGGAGCATCTCGTAAACTTTCGGCATGTAAAAAGATGCAAAACATTTTTTTCGGGCCTCAATGCAATATTTCGGGGTACCGAAGTAGCGATAATAGCTTCGCAATGAAAACACTCATTCTACTCCAATAGAACCAAATAGATGTTTGGGAGTGTTCCGGAGCATTTCGCAAACTTTCGGCATGTAAAAAGATGTAAAACATGTTTTTCGGGCCTGAATGCAATATTTCGGGGTACCGAAGTTGCGATCATAGCTTCGCAACGAAAACACCCATTCTACTCCAATAGACCCAAAATGATGTTTGGGTGTGTTACGGAGCATTTCGCAAACTTTCGGCATGAAAAAAGATCAAAAATTTGTGTTTCGGGCCAGAATACAATATTTCAGGGTACCGAAGTTGCGATATTGGCTTCGCAACGAAAACACCCATTCCACTGCATTAGAACCAAATGATGTTTGGGAGTATTCCGGAGCATTTCGCAAACTTTCGGCTTGTAAAAAGATGCAAAACATGTTTTTCGGGCCTGAATGCAATATTTCGGGGTACCGAACTTGCGGTAATAGCTTCGTAACGAAAACACCCATTCTACTCCATTAGAACCAAAATGATGTTTGGGAGTGCTCCGGAGCATTTCGCAAATCTTCGACTTGTAAAAAGATGCAAAACTTATGGTCGGGCACGAATGCACTAATTCGGGGTACCGAAGTTGCGAAAATTATTTCACAACAAAAAGACCCATTTTACTCCAATAGACCCAAAATGATGTTTGGGAGTGCTCCGAAGCATTTCGCAAACCTTTGACTTGTAAAAAAATGCAAAACTTGTGTTTCGGGCTTGAATGCACTATTTCGGGTTAATGAAGTTGCGAAAATTATTTCGCAATGAAAACATTCATTCTACTCCAATAGACCCAAAATGATGTTTGGGTGTGTTCCGGAGCATTTCGCAAACTTTCGGCATGTAAAAAGATGCAAAACATGTTTTTCGGGCCTAAATGCATTATTTCGGGGTACCGAAGTAGCGATAATAGCTTTGCAATGAAAACACTCATTCTACTCCATTAGAACAAAAATGATGTTTGGGAGTGTTCCGGAGCATTTCGCAAACTTTCGCATTTAAAAAGATGCAAAACAAGTTTTTCGGGATTGAATGCAATATTTCGGGGTACCGAAGTTGCGATCATAGCTTCGCAACGAAAACACCCATTCTACTCCATTAGAACCAAAATGATGTTTGGGAGTGTTCCGGAGCATTTCGCAATCTTTCGGCATGTAAAAAGATGCAAAACATGTTTTTCGGGCCTGAATGCAATATTTCGGGGTACCGAAGTAGCGATAATAGCTTTGCAATGAAAACACTCATTCTACTCCATTAGAACCAAAATGATGTTTGGGAGTGTTCCGGAGCATTTCGCCAACTTTCGCATTTAAAAAGATGCAAAACAAGTTTTTCGGGCTTGAATGCAATATTTCGGGGTACCGAAGTTGCGATCATAGCTTCGCAACGAAAACATCCATTCTACTCCATTAGAACCAAAATGATGTTTTGGAGCGCTCCGGAGCATTTCGCAAATCTTCGATTTGTAAAAAGATGCAAAACTTATGGTTCGGGCACGAATGCACTAATTCGGGGTACCGAAGTTGCGAAAATTATTTCGCAACGAAAACACCCATTCTACTCCATTAGACCCAAAATGATGTTTGGGAGTGCTCCGAAGCATTTCGCAAACCTTTGACTTGTAAAAAGATGCAAAACTTGTGTTTCGGGCTTGAATGCACTATTTCGAGTTAAGGATGTTGCGAAAATTATTTCGCAATGAAAACATTCATTCTACTCCATTAGACCCAAAATGATATTTGGGTGTGTTCCGGAGCATTTCGCAAACTTTCGGCATGTAAAAAGATGCAAAACATGTTTTTCGGGCCTGAATGCAATATTTCGGGGTACCGAAGTAGCGATAATAGCTTCGCAATGAAAACACTCATTCTACTCCAATAGAACCAAATTGATATTTGGGAGTGTTCCGGAGCATTTCGCAAACTTTCGGCATGTAAAAATATGCAAAACATGTTTTTCGGGCCTGAATGCAATATTTCGGGGTACCGAAGTTGCGATCACAGCTTCGCAACGAAAACACCCATTCTACTCCATTAGTACCAAAATGATGTTTGGGAGTGGTCCGGAGCATTTCGCAAATCTTCGATTTGTAAAAAGATGCAAAACTTATGGTTCGGGCACGAATGCAATAATTCGGGGTACCGAAGTTGCGAAAATTATTTCACAACAAAAAGATCCATTTTACTCCAATAGACCCAAAATGATGTTTGGGAGTGCTCCGAAGCATTTCGCAAACCTTTGACTTGTAAAAAAATGCAAAACTTGTGTTTCGGGCTTGAATGCACTATTTCGGGTTAATGAAGTTGCGAAAATTATTTCGCAATGAAAACATTCATTCTACTCCAATAGACCCAAAATGATGTTTGGGTGTGTTCCGGAGCATTTCGCAAACTTTCGGCATGTAAAAAGATGCAAAACATGTTTTTCGGGCCTAAATGCATTATTTCGGGGTATCGAAGTAGCGATAATAGCTTTGCAATGAAAACACTCATTCTACTCCATTAGAACCAAAATGATGTTTGGGAGTGTTCCGGAGCATTTCGCAAACTTTCGCATTTAAAAAGATGCAAAACAAGTTTTTCGGGCTTGAATGCAATATTTCGGGGTACCGAAGTTGCGATCATAGCTTCGCAACGAAAACACCCATTCTACTCCATTAGAACCAAAATGATGTTTGGGAGCGCTCCGGAGCATTTCGCAAATCTTCGATTTGTAAAAAGATGCAAAACTTATGGTTCGGGCACGAATGCACTAATTCGGGGTACCGAAGTTGCGAAAATTATTTCGCAACGAAAACACCCATTCTACTCCATTAGACCCAAAATGATGTTTGGGAGTGCTCCGAAGCATTTCGCAAACCTTTGACTTGTAAAAAGATGCAAAACTTGTGTTTCGGGCTTGAATGCACTATTTCGAGTTAATGATGTTGCGAAAATTATTTCGCAATGAAAACATTCATTCTACTCCATTAGACCCAAAATGATATTTGGGTGTGTTCCGGAGCATTTCGCAAACTTTCGGCATGTAAAAAGATGCAAAACATGTTTTTCGGGCCTGAATGCAATATTTCGGGGTACCGAAGTAGCGATAATAGCTTTGCAATGAAAACACTCATTCTACTCCATTAGAACCAAAATGATGTTTGGGAGTGTTCCGGAGCATTTCGCCAACTTTCGCATTTAAAAAGATGCAAAACAAGTTTTTCGGGCTTGAATGCAATATTTCGGGGTACCGAAGTTGCGATCATAGCTTCGCAACGAAAACACCCATTCTACTCCATTAGAACCAAAATGATGTTTGGGAGCGCTCCGTAGCATTTCGCAAATCTTCGATTTGTAAAAAGATGCAAAACTTATGGTTCGGGCACGAATGCACTAATTCGGGGTACCGAAGTTGCGAAAATTATTTCGCAACGAAAACACCCATTCTACTCCATTAGACCCAAAATGATGTTTGGGAGTGCTCCGAAGCATTTCGCAAACCTTTGACTTGTAAAAAGATGCAAAACTTGTGTTTCGGGCTTGAATGCACTATTTCGAGTTAAGGATGTTGCGAAAATTATTTCGCAATGAAAACATTCATTCTACTCCATTAGACCCAAAATGATATTTGGGTGTGTTCCGGAGCATTTCGCAAACTTTCGTCATGTAAAAAGATGCAAAACATGTTTTTCGGGCCTGAATGCAATATTTCGGGGTACCGAAGTAGCGATAATAGCTTCGCAATGAAAACACTCATTCTACTCCAATAGAACCAAATTGATATTTGGGAGTGTTCCGGAGCATTTCGCAAACTTTCGGCATGTAAAAATATGCAAAACATGTTTTTCGGGCCTGAATGCAATATTTCGGGGTACCGAAGTTGCGATCACAACTTCGCAACGA
This sequence comes from Cenchrus fungigraminus, assembly GCA_036936925.1. Classification (NCBI taxonomy): domain Eukaryota; kingdom Viridiplantae; phylum Streptophyta; class Magnoliopsida; order Poales; family Poaceae; genus Cenchrus; species Cenchrus fungigraminus. Next base: position 57,740 of record JAQONI010000053.1, read on the forward strand.
AAACACCCATTCTACTCCATTAGTACCAAAATGATGTTTGGGAGTGGTCCGGAGCATTTCGCAAATCTTCGATTTGTAAAAAGATGCAAAACTTATGGTTCGGGCACGAATGCAATAATTCGGGGTACCGAAGTTGCGAAAATTATTTCGCAACGAAAACACCCATTCTACTCCATTAGACACAAAATGATGTTTGGGAGTGCTCCGAAGCATTTCGCAAACCTTTGACTTGTAAAAAAATGCAAAACTTGTGTTTCGGGCTTGAATGCACTATTTCGGGTTAATGAAGTTGCGAAAATTATTTCGCAATGAAAACATTTATTCTACTCCAATAGACCCAAAATGATGTTTGGGTGTGTTCCGGAGCATTTCGCAATCTTTCGGCATGTAAAAAGATGCAAAACATGTTTTTCGGGCCTGAATGCAATATTTCGGGGTACCGAAGTAGCGATAATAGCTTTGCAATGAAAACACTCATTCTACTCCATTAGAACCAAAATGATGTTTGGGAGTGTTCCGGAGCATTTCGCCAACTTTCGCATTTAAAAAGATGCAAAACATGTTTTTCGGGCCTGAATGCAATATTTCGGGGTACCGAAGTTGCGATCATAGCTTCGCAACGAAAACACCCATTCTACTCCATTTGCACCAAAATGATGTTTGGGAGTGGTCCGGAGCATTTCGCAAATCTTCGATTTGTAAAAAGATGCAAAACTTATGGTTCGGGCACGAATGCACTAATTCGGGGTACCGAAGTTGCGAAAATTATTTCGCAACGAAAACACCCATTCTACTCCATTAGATACAAAATGATGTTTGGGAGTGCTCCGAAGCATTTCGCAAACCTTTGATTTGTAAAAAAATGCAAAACTTGTGTTTCGGGCTTGAATGCACTATTTCGGGTTAATGAAGTTGCGAAAATTATTTCGTAATGAAAACATTCATTCTACTCCAATAGACCCAAAATGATGTTTGGGTGTGTTACGGAGCATTTCGCAAACTTTCGGCATGAAAAAAGATCCAAAATTTGTGTTTCGGGCCAGAATACAATATTTCAGGGTACCGAAGTTGCGATAATGGCTTCGCAACGAAAACACCCATTCCACTGCATTAGAACCAAATGATGTTTGGGAGTATTCCGGAGCATTTCGCAAACTTTCGGCTTGCAAAAAGATGCAAAACATGTTTTTCGGGCCTGAATGCAATATTTCGGGGTACCGAACTTGCGGTAATAGCTTCGTAACGAAAACACCCATTCTACTCCATTAGAACCAAAATGATGTTTGGGAGTGCTCCGGAGCATTTCGCAAATCTTCGACTTGTAAAAAGATGCAAAACTTATGGTCGGGCACGAATGCACTAATTCGGGGTACCGAAGTTGCGAAAATTATTTCACAACAAAAAGACCCATTTTACTCCAATAGACCCAAAATGATGTTTGGGAGTGCTCCGAAGCATTTCGCAAACCTTTGACTTGTAAAAAAATGCAAAACTTGTGTTTCGGGCTTGAATGCACTATTTCGGGTTAATGAAGTTGCGAAAATTATTTCGCAATGAAAACATTCATTCTACTCCAATAGACCCAAAATGATGTTTGGGTGTGTTCCGGAGCATTTCGCAAACTTTCGGCATGTAAAAAGATGCAAAACATGTTTTTCGGGCCTAAATGCATTATTTCGGGGTATCGAAGTAGCGATAATAGCTTTGCAATGAAAACACTCATTCTACTCCATTAGAACCAAAATGATGTTTGGGAGTGTTCCGGAGCATTTCGCAAACTTTCGCATTTAAAAAGATGCAAAACAAGTTTTTCGGGCTTGAATGCAATATTTCGGGGTACCGAAGTTGCGATCATAGCTTCGCAACGAAAACACCCATTCTACTCCATTAGAACCAAAATGATGTTTGGGAGCGCTCCGGAGCATTTCGCAAATCTTCGATTTGTAAAAAGATGCAAAACTTATGGTTCGGGCACGAATGCACTAATTCGGGGTACCGAAGTTGCGAAAATTATTTCGCAACGAAAACACCCATTCTACTCCATTAGACCCAAAATGATGTTTGGGAGTGCTCCGAAGCATTTCGCAAACCTTTGACTTGTAAAAAGATGCAAAACTTGTGTTTCGGGCTTGAATGCACTATTTCGAGTTAATGATGTTGCGAAAATTATTTCGCAATGAAAACATTCATTCTACTCCATTAGACCCAAAATGATATTTGGGTGTGTTCCGGAGCATTTCGCAAACTTTCGGCATGTAAAAAGATGCAAAACATGTTTTTCGGGCCTGAATGCAATATTTCGGGGTACCGAAGTAGCGATAATAGCTTCGCAATGAAAACACTCATTCTACTCCAATAGAACCAAATTGATATTTGGGAGTGTTCCGGAGCATTTCGCAAACTTTCGGCATGTACAAATATGCAAAACATGTTTTTCGGGCCTGAATGCAATATTTCGGGGTACCGAAGTTGCGATCACAGCTTCGCAACGAAAACACCCATTCTACTCCATTAGTACCAAAATGATGTTTGGGAGTGGTCCGGAGCATTTCGCAAATCTTCGATTTGTAAAAAGATGCAAAACTTATGGTTCGGGCACGAATGCAATAATTCGGGGTACCGAAGTTGCGAAAATTATTTCGCAACGAAAACACCCATTCTACTCCATTAGACACAAAATGATGTTTGGGAGTGCTCCGAAGCATTTCGCAAACCTTTGACTTGTAAAAAAATGCAAAACTTGTGTTTCGGGCTTGAATGCACTATTTCGGGTTAATGAAGTTGCGAAAATTATTTCGCAATGAAAACATTTATTCTACTCCAATAGACCCAAAATGATGTTTGGGTGTGTTCCAGAGCATTTCGCAATCTTTCGGCATGTAAAAAGATGCAAAACATGTTTTTCGGGCCTGAATGCAATATTTCGGGGTACCGAAGTAGCGATAATAGCTTTGCAATGAAAACACTCATTCTACTCCATTAGAACCAAAATGATGTTTGGGAGTGTTCCGGAGCATTTCGCCAACTTTCGCATTTAAAAAGATGCAAAACATGTTTTTCGGGCCTGAATGCAATATTTCGGGGTACCGAAGTTGCGATCATAGCTTCGCAACGAAAACACCCATTCTACTCCATTTGCACCAAAATGATGTTTGGGAGTGGTCCGGAGCATTTCGCAAATCTTCGATTTGTAAAAAGATGCAAAACTTATGGTTCGGGCACGAATGCACTAATTCGGGGTACCGAAGTTGCGAAAATTATTTCGCAACGAAAACACCCATTCTACTCCATTAGATACAAAATGATGTTTGGGAGTGCTCCGAAGCATTTCGCAAACCTTTGATTTGTAAAAAAATGCAAAACTTGTGTTTCGGGCTTGAATGCACTATTTCGGGTTAATGAAGTTGCGAAAATTATTTCGTAATGAAAACATTCATTCTACTCCAATAGACCCAAAATGATGTTTGGGTGTGTTACGGAGCATTTCGCAAACTTTCGGCATGAAAAAAGATCCAAAATTTGTGTTTCGGGCCAGAATACAATATTTCAGGGTACCGAAGTTGCGATAATGGCTTCGCAACGAAAACACCCATTCCACTGCATTAGAACCAAATGATGTTTGGGAGTATTCCGGAGCATTTCGCAAACTTTCGGCTTGCAAAAAGATGCAAAACATGTTTTTCGGGCCTGAATGCAATATTTCGGGGTACCGAACTTGCGGTAATAGCTTCGTAACGAAAACACCCATTCTACTCCATTAGAACCAAAATGATGTTTGGGAGTGCTCCGGAGCATTTCGCAAATCTTCGACTTGTAAAAAGATGCAAAACTTATGGTCGGGCACGAATGCACTAATTCGGGGTACCGAAGTTGCGAAAATTATTTCACAACAAAAAGACCCATTTTACTCCAATAGACCCAAAATGATGTTTGGGAGTGCTCCGAAGCATTTCGCAAACCTTTGACTTGTAAAAAAATGCAAAACTTGTGTTTCGGGCTTGAATGCACTATTTCGGGTTAATGAAGTTGCGAAAATTATTTCGCAATGAAAACATTCATTCTACTCCAATAGACCCAAAATGATGTTTGGGTGTGTTCCGGAGCATTTCGCAAACTTTCGGCATGTAAAAAGATGCAAAACATGTTTTTCGGGCCTAAATGCATTATTTCGGGGTATCGAAGTAGCGATAATAGCTTTGCAATGAAAACACTCATTCTACTCCATTAGAACCAAAATGATGTTTGGGAGTGTTCCGGAGCATTTCGCAAACTTTCGCATTTAAAAAGATGCAAAACAAGTTTTTCGGGCTTGAATGCAATATTTCGGGGTACCGAAGTTGCGATCATAGCTTCGCAACGAAAACACCCATTCTACTCCATTAGAACCAAAATGATGTTTGGGAGAGCTCCGGAGCATTTCGCAAATCTTCGATTTGTAAAAAGATGCAAAACTTATGGTTCGGGCACGAATGCACTAATTCGGGGTACCGAAGTTGCGAAAATTATTTCGCAACGAAAACACCCATTCTACTCCATTAGACCCAAAATGATGTTTGGGAGTGCTCCGAAGCATTTCGCAAACCTTTGACTTGTAAAAAGATGCAAAACTTGTGTTTCGGGCTTGAATGCACTATTTCGAGTTAATGATGTTGCGAAAATTATTTCGCAATGAAAACATTCATTCTACTCCATTAGACCCAAAATGATATTTGGGTGTGTTCCGGAGCATTTCGCAAACTTTCGGCATGTAAAAAGACGCAAAACATGTTTTTCGGGCCTGAATGCAATATTTCGGGGTACCGAAGTAGCGATAATAGCTTCGCAATGAAAACACTCATTCTACTCCAATAGAACCAAATTGATATTTGGGAGTGTTCCGGAGCATTTCGCAAACTTTCGGCATGTACAAATATGCAAAACATGTTTTTCGGGCCTGAATGCAATATTTCGGGGTACCGAAGTTGCGATCACAGCTTCGCAACGAAAACACCCATTCTACTCCATTAGTACCAAAATGATGTTTGGGAGTGGTCCGGAGCATTTCGCAAATCTTCGATTTGTAAAAAGATGCAAAACTTATGGTTCGGGCACGAATGCAATAATTCGGGGTACCGAAGTTGCGAAAATTATTTCGCAACGAAAACACCCATTCTACTCCATTAGACACAAAATGATGTTTGGGAGTGCTCCGAAGCATTTCGCAAACCTTTGACTTGTAAAAAAATGCAAAACTTGTGTTTCGGGCTTGAATGCACTATTTCGGGTTAATGAAGTTGCGAAAATTATTTCGCAATGAAAACATTTATTCTACTCCAATAGACCCAAAATGATGTTTGGGTGTGTTCCGGAGCATTTCGCAATCTTTCGGCATGTAAAAAGATGCAAAACATGTTTTTCGGGCCTGAATGCAATATTTCGGGGTACCGAAGTAGCGATAATAGCTTTGCAATGAAAACACTCATTCTACTCCATTAGAACCAAAATGATGTTTGGGAGTGTTCCGGAGCATTTCGCCAACTTTCGCATTTAAAAAGATGCAAAACATGTTTTTCGGGCCTGAATGCAATATTTCGGGGTACCGAAGTTGCGATCATAGCTTCGCAACGAAAACACCCATTCTACTCCATTTGCACCAAAATGATGTTTGGGAGTGGTCCGGAGCATTTCGCAAATCTTCGATTTGTAAAAAGATGCAAAACTTATGGTTCGGGCACGAATGCACTAATTCGGGGTACCGAAGTTGCGAAAATTATTTCGCAACGAAAACACCCATTCTACTCCATTAGATACAAAATGATGTTTGGGAGTGCTCCGAAGCATTTCGCAAACCTTTGATTTGTAAAAAAATGCAAAACTTGTGTTTCGGGCTTGAATGCACTATTTCGGGTTAATGAAGTTGCGAAAATTATTTCGTAATGAAAACATTCATTCTACTCCAATAGACCCAAAATGATGTTTGGGTGTGTTACGGAGCATTTCGCAAACTTTCGGCATGAAAAAAGATCCAAAATTTGTGTTTCGGGCCAGAATACAATATTTCAGGGTACCGAAGTTGCGATAATGGCTTCGCAACGAAAACACCCATTCCACTGCATTAGAACCAAATGACGTTTGGGAGTATTCCGGAGCATTTCGCAAACTTTCGGCTTGTAAAAAGATGCAAAACATGTTTTTCGGGCCTGAATGCAATATTTCGGGGTACCGAACTTGCGGTAATAGCTTCGTAACGAAAACACCCATTCTACTCCATTAGAACCAAAATGATGTTTGGGAGTGCTCCGGAGCATTTCGCAAATCTTCGACTTGTAAAAAGATGCAAAACTTATGGTCGGGCACGAATGCACTAATTCGGGGTACCGAAGTTGCGAAAATTATTTCACAACAAAAAGACCCATTTTACTCCAATAGACCCCAAATGATGTTTGGGAGTGCTCCGAAGCATTTCGCAAACCTTTGACTTGTAAAAAAATGCAAAACTTGTGTTTCGGGCTTGAATGCACTATTTCGAGTTAATGATGTTGCGAAAATTATTTCGCAATGAAAACATTCATTCTACTCCATTAGACCCAAATGATGTTTGGGTGTGTTCCGGAGCATTTCGCAAACCTTTGACTTGTAAAAAAATGCAAAACTTGTGTTTCGGGCTTGAATGCACTATTTCAGGTTAATGAAGTTGCGAAAATTATTTCGCAATGAAAACATTCATTCTACTCTAATAGACCCAAAATGATGTTTGGGTGTGTTCCGGAGCATTTCGCAAACTTTCGGCATGTAAAATGATGCAAAACATGTTTTTCGGGCCTAAATGCATTATTTCGGGGTATCGAAGTAGCGATAATAGCTTTGCAATGAAAACACTCATTCTACTCCATTAGAACCAAAATGATGTTTGGGAGTGTTCCGGAGCATTTCGCAAACTTTCGCATTTAAAAAGATGCAAAACAAGTTTTTCGGGCTTGAATGCAATATTTCGGGGTACCGAAGTTGCGATCATAGCTTCGCAACGAAAACACCCATTCTACTCCATTAGAACCAAAATGATGTTTGGGAGCGCTCCGGAGCATTTCGCAAATCTTCGATTTGTAAAAAGATGCAAAACTTATGGTTCGGGCACGAATGCACTAATTCGGGGTACCGAAGTTGCGAAAATTATTTCGCAACGAAAACACCCATTCTACTCCATTAGACCCAAAATGATGTTTGGGAGTGCTCCGAAGCATTTCGCAAACCTTTGACTTGTAAAAAGATGCAAAACTTGTGTTTCGGGCTTGAATGCACTATTTCGAGTTAATGATGTTGCGAAAATTATTTCGCAATGAAAACATTCATTCTACTCCATTAGACCCAAAATGATATTTGGGTGTGTTCCGGAGCATTTCGCAAACTTTCGGCATGTAAAAAGATGCAAAACATGTTTTTCGGGCCTGAATGCAATATTTCGGGGTACCGAAGTAGCGATAATAGCTTCGCAATGAAAACACTCATTCTACTCCAATAGAACCAAATTGATATTTGGGAGTGTTCCGGAGCATTTCGCAAACTTTCGGCATGTAAAAATATGCAAAACATGTTTTTCGGGCCTGAATGCAATATTTCGGGGTACCGAAGTTGCGATCACAGCTTCGCAACGAAAACACCCATTCTACTCCATTAGTACCAAAATGATGTTTGGGAGTGGTCCGGAGCATTTCACAAATCTTCGATTTGTAAAAAGATGCAAAACTTATGGTTCGGGCACGAATGCAATAATTCGGGGTACCGAAGTTGCGAAAATTATTTCGCAACGAAAACACCCATTCTACCCCATTAGACACAAAATGATGTTTGGGAGTGCTCCGAAGCATTTCGCAAACCTTTGACTTGTAAAAAAATGCAAAACTTGTGTTTCGGGCTTGAATGCACTATTTCGGGTTAATGAAGTTGCGAAAATTATTTCGCAATGAAAACATTTATTCTACTCCAATAGACCCAAAATGATGTTTGGGTGTGTTCCGGAGCATTTCGCAATCTTTCGGCATGTAAAAAGATGCAAAACATGTTTTTCGGGCCTGAATGCAATATTTCGGGGTACCGAAGTAGCGATAATAGCTTTGCAATGAAAACACTCATTCTACTCCATTAGAACCAAAATGATGTTTGGGAGTGTTCCGGAGCATTTCGCCAACTTTCGCATTTAAAAAGATGCAAAACATGTTTTTCGGGCCTGAATGCAATATTTCGGGGTACCGAAGTTGCGATCATAGCTTCGTAACGAAAACACACATTCTACTCCATTTGCACCAAAATGATGTTTGGGAGTGGTCCGGAGCATTTCGCAAATCTTCGATTTGTAAAAAGATGCAAAACTTATGGTTCGGGCACGAATGCACTAATTCGGGGTACCGAAGTTGCGAAAATTATTTCGCAACGAAAACACCCATTCTACTCCATTAGATACAAAATGATGTTTGGGAGTGCTCCGAAGCATTTCGCAAACCTTTGATTTGTAAAAAAATGCAAAACTTGTGTTTCGGGCTTGAATGCACTATTTCGGGTTAATGAAGTTGCGAAAATTATTTCGTAATGAAAACATTCATTCTACTCCAATAGACCCAAAATGATGTTTGGGTGTGTTACGGAGCAATTCGCAAACTTTCGGCATGAAAAAAGATCCAAAATTTGTGTTTCGGGCCAGAATACAATATTTCAGGGTACCGAAGTTGCGATAATGGCTTCGCAACGAAAACACCCATTCCACTGCATTAGAACCAATGATGTTTGGGAGTATTCCGGAGCATTTCGCAAACTTTCGGCTTGTAAAAAGATGCAAAACATGTTTTTCGGGCCTGAATGCAATATTTCGGGGTACCGAACTTGCGGTAATAGCTTCGTAACGAAAACACCCATTCTACTCCATTAGAACCAAAATGATGTTTGGGAGTGCTCCGGAGCATTTCGCAAATCTTCGACTTGTAAAAAGATGCAAAACTTATGGTCGGGCACGAATGCACTAATTCGGGGTACCGAAGTTGCGAAAATTATTTCACAACGAAAAGATCCATTTTACTCCAATAGACCCAAAATGATGTTTGGGAGTGCTCCGAAGCATTTCGCAAACCTTTGACTTGTAAAAAGATGCAAAACTTGTGTTTCGGGCTTGAATGCACTATTTCGAGTTAATGATGTTGCGAAAATTATTTCGCAATGAAAACATTCATTCTACTCCATTAGACCCAAAATGATATTTGGGTGTGTTCCGGAGCATTTCGCAAACTTTCGGCATGTAAAAAGATGCAAAACATGTTTTTCGGGCCTGAATGCAATATTTCGGGGTACCGAAGTAGCGATAATAGCTTCGCAATGAAAACACTCATTCTACTCCAATAGAACCAAATTGATATTTGGGAGTGTTCCGGAGCATTTCGCAAACTTTCGGCATGTAAAAATATGCAAAACATGTTTTTCGGGCCTGAATGCAATATTTCGGGGTACCGAAGTTGCGATCACAGCTTCGCAACGAAAACACCCATTCTACTCCATTAGTACCAAAATGATGTTTGGGAGTGGTCCGGAGCATTTCACAAATCTTCGATTTGTAAAAAGATGCAAAACTTATGGTTCGGGCACGAATGCAATAATTCGGGGTACCGAAGTTGCGAAAATTATTTCGCAACGAAAACACCCATTCTACCCCATTAGACACAAAATGATGTTTGGGAGTGCTCCGAAGCATTTCGCAAACCTTTGACTTGTAAAAAAATGCAAAACTTGTGTTTCGGGCTTGAATACACTATTTCGGGTTAATGAAGTTGCGAAAATTATTTCGCAATGAAAACATTTATTCTACTCCAATAGACCCAAAATGATGTTTGGGTGTGTTCCGGAGCATTTCGCAATCTTTCGGCATGTAAAAAGATGCAAAACATGTTTTTCGGGCCTGAATGCAATATTTCGGGGTACCGAAGTAGCGATAATAGCTTTGCAATGAAAACACTCATTCTACTCCATTAGAACCAAAATGATGTTTGGGAGTGTTCCGGAGCATTTCGCCAACTTTCGCATTTAAAAAGATGCAAAACATGTTTTTCGGGCCTGAATGCAATATTTCGGGGTACCGAAGTTGCGATCATAGCTTCGTAACGAAAACACCCATTCTACTCCATTTGCACCAAAATGATGTTTGGGAGTGGTCCGGAGCATTTCGCAAATCTTCGATTTGTAAAAAGATGCAAAACTTATGGTTCGGGCACGAATGCACTAATTCGGGGTACCGAAGTTGCGAAAATTATTTCGCAACGAAAACACCCATTCTACTCCATTAGATACAAAATGATGTTTGGGAGTGCTCCGAAGCATTTCGCAAACCTTTGATTTGTAAAAAAATGCAAAACTTGTGTTTCGGGCTTGAATGCACTATTTCGGGTTAATGAAGTTGCGAAAATTATTTCGTAATGAAAACATTCATTCTACTCCAATAGACCCAAAATGATGTTTGGGTGTGTTACGGAGCAATTCGCAAACTTTCGGCATGAAAAAAGATCCAAAATTTGTGTTTCGGGCCAGAATACAATATTTCAGGGTACCGAAGTTGCGATAATGGCTTCGCAACGAAAACACCCATTCCACTGCATTAGAACCAATGATGTTTGGGAGTATTCCGGAGCATTTCGCAAACTTTCGGCTTGTAAAAAGATGCAAAACATGTTTTTCGGGCCTGAATGCAATATTTCGGGGTACCGAACTTGCGGTAATAGCTTCGTAACGAAAACACCCATTCTACTCCATTAGAACCAAAATGATGTTTGGGAGTGCTCCGGAGCATTTCGCAAATCTTCGACTTGTAAAAAGATGCAAAACTTATGGTCGGGCACGAATGCACTAATTCGGGGTACCGAAGTTGCGAAAATTATTTCACAACGAAAAGATCCATTTTACTCCAATAGACCCAAAATGATGTTTGGGAGTGCTCCGAAGCATTTCGCAAACCTTTGACTTGTAAAAAGATGCAAAACTTGTGTTTCGGGCTTGAATGCACTATTTCGAGTTAATGATGTTGCGAAAATTATTTCGCAATGAAAACATTCATTCTACTCCATTAGACCCAAAATGATATTTGGGTGTGTTCCGGAGCATTTCGCAAACTTTCGGCATGTAAAAAGATGCAAAACATGTTTTTCGGGCCTGAATGCAATATTTCGGGGTACCGAAGTAGCGATAACAGCTTCGCAATGAAAACACTCATTCTACTCCAATAGAACCAAATTGATATTTGGGAGTGTTCCGGAGCATTTCGCAAACTTTCGGCATGTAAAAATATGCAAAACATGTTTTTCGGGCCTGAATGCAATATTTCGGGGTACCGAAGTTGCGATCACAGCTTCGCAACGAAAACACCCATTCTACTCCATTAGTACCAAAATGATGTTTGGGAGTGGTCCGGAGCATTTCACAAATCTTCGATTTGTAAAAAGATGCAAAACTTATGGTTCGGGCACGAATGCAATAATTCGGGGTACCGAAGTTGCGAAAATTATTTCGCAACGAAAACACCCATTCTACCCCATTAGACACAAAATGATGTTTGGGAGTGCTCCGAAGCATTTCGCAAACCTTTGACTTGTAAAAAAATGCAAAACTTGTGTTTCGGGCTTGAATACACTATTTCGGGTTAATGAAGTTGCGAAAATTATTTCGCAATGAAAACATTTATTCTACTCCAATAGACCCAAAATGATGTTTGGGTGTGTTCCGGAGCATTTCGCAATCTTTCGGCATGTAAAAAGATGCAAAACATGTTTTTCGGGCCTGAATGCAATATTTCGGGGTACCGAAGTAGCGATAATAGCTTTGCAATGAAAACACTCATTCTACTCCATTAGAACCAAAATGATGTTTGGGAGTGTTCCGGAGCATTTCGCCAACTTTCGCATTTAAAAAGATGCAAAACATGTTTTTCGGGCCTGAATGCAATATTTCGGGGTACCGAAGTTGCGATCATAGCTTCGTAACGAAAACACCCATTCTACTCCATTTGCACCAAAATGATGTTTGGGAGTGGTCCGGAGCATTTCGCAAATCTTCGATTTGTAAAAAGATGCAAAACTTATGGTTCGGGCACGAATGCACTAATTCGGGGTACCGAAGTTGCGAAAATTATTTCGCAACGAAAACACCCATTCTACTCCATTAGATACAAAATGATGTTTGTGAGTGCTCCGAAGCATTTCGCAAACCTTTGATTTGTAAAAAAATGCAAAACTTGTGTTTCGGGCTTGAATGCACTATTTCGGGTTAATGAAGTTGCGAAAATTATTTCGTAATGAAAACATTCATTCTACTCCAATAGACCCAAAATGATGTTTGGGTGTGTTACGGAGCAATTCGCAAACTTTCGGCATGAAAAAAGATCCAAAATTTGTGTTTCGGGCCAGAATACAATATTTCAGGGTACCGAAGTTGCGATAATGGCTTCGCAACGAAAACACCCATTCCACTGCATTAGAACCAATGATGTTTGGGAGTATTCCGGAGCATTTCGCAAACTTTCGGCTTGTAAAAAGATGCAAAACATGTTTTTCGGGCCTGAATGCAATATTTCGGGGTACCGAACTTGCGGTAATAGCTTCGTAACGAAAACACCCATTCTACTCCATTAGAACCAAAATGATGTTTGGGAGTGCTCCGGAGCATTTCGCAAATCTTCGACTTGTAAAAAGATGCAAAACTTATGGTCGGGCACGAATGCACTAATTCGGGGTACCGAAGTTGCGAAAATTATTTCACAACGAAAAGATCCATTTTACTCCAATAGACCCAAAATGATGTTTGGGAGTGCTCCGAAGCATTTCGCAAACCTTTGACTTGTAAAAAAATGCAAAACTTGTGTTTCGGGCTTGAATGCACTATTTCGGGTTAATGAAGTTGCGAAAATTATTTCGCAATGAAAACATTCATTCTACTCCAATAGACCCAAAATGATGTTTGGGTGTGTTCCGGAGCATTTCGCAAACTTTCGGCATGTAAAAAGATGCAAAACATGTTTTTCGGGCCTAAATGCATTATTTCGGGGTACCGAAGTAGCGATAATAGCTTTGCAATGAAAACACTCATTCTACTCCATTAGAACCAAAATGATGTTTGGGAGTGTTCCGGAGCATTTCGCAAACTTTCGCATTTAAAAAGATGCAAAACAAGTTTTTCGGGCTTGAATGCAATATTTCGGGATACCGAAGTTGCGATCATAGCTTCGCAACGAAAACACCCATTCTACTCCATTAGAACCAAAATGATGTTTGGGAGCGCTCCGGAGCATTTCGCAAATCTTCGATTTGTAAAAAGATGCAAAACTTATGGTTCGGGCACGAATGCACTAATTCGGGGTACCGAAGTTGCGAAAATTATTTCGCAACGAAAACACCCATTCTACTCCATTAGACCCAAAATGATGTTTGGGAGTGCTCCGAAGCATTTCGCAAACCTTTGACTTGTAAAAAGATGCAAAACTTGTGTTTCGGGCTTGAATGCACTATTTCGAGTTAATGATGTTGCGAAAATTATTTCGCAATGAAAACATTCATTCTACTCCATTAGACCCAAAATGATATTTGGGTGTGTTCCGGAGCATTTCACAAACTTTCGGCATGTAAAAAGATGCAAAATATGTTTTTCGGGCCTGAATGCAATATTTCGGGGTACCGAAGTAGCGATAATAGCTTCGCAATGAAAACACTCATTCTACTCCAATAGAACCAAATTGATATTTGGGAGTGTTCCGGAGCATTTCGCAAACTTTCGGCATGTAAAAAGATGCAAAAGATGTTTTTCGGGCCTGAATGCAATATTTCGGGGTACCGAAGTTGCGATCATAGCTTCGCAACGAAAACACCCATTCTACTCCATTAGTACCAAAATGATGTTTGGGAGTGGTCCGGAGCATTTCGCAAATCTTCGATTTGTAAAAAGATGCAAAACTTATGGTTCGGGCACGAATGCAATAATTCGGGGTACCGAAGTTGCTAAAATTATTTCACAACGAAAACACCCATTCTACTCCATTAGACACAAAATGATGTTTGGGAGTGCTCCGAAGCATTTCGCAAACCTTTGACTTGTAAAAAAATGCAAAACTTGTGTTTCGGGCTTGAATGCACTATTTCGGGTTAATGAAGTTGCCAAAATTATTTCGCAATGAAAACATTCATTCTACTCCAATAGACCCAAAATGATGTTTGGGTGTGTTCCGGAGCATTTCGCAAACTTTCGGCATGTAAAAAGATGCAAAACATGTTTTTCGGGCAAATGCAATATTTCGGGGTACCGAAGTAGCGATAATAGCTTTGCAATGAAAACACTCATTCTACTCCATTAGAACCAAAATGATGTTTGGGAGTGTTCTGGAGCATTTCGCCAACTTTCGCATTTAAAAAGATGCAAAACATGTTTTTCGGGCCCGAATGCAATATTTCGGGGTACCGAAGTTGCGATCATAGCTTCGCAACGAAAACACCCATTCTACTCCATTTGCACCAAAATGATGTTTGGGAGTGGTCCGGAGCATTTCGCAAATCTTCGATTTGTAAAAAGATGCAAAACTTATGGTTCGGGCACGAATGCACTAATTCGGGGTACCGAAGTTGCGAAAATTATTTCGCAATGAAAACACCCATTCTACTCCATTAGACACAAAATGATGTTTGGGAGTGCTCCGAAGCATTTCGCAAACCTTTGATTTGTAAAAAAATGCAAAACTTGTGTTTCGGGCTTGAATGCACTATTTCGGGTTAATGAAGTTGCGAAAATTATTTCGCAATGAAAACATTCATTCTACTCCAATAGACCCAAAATGATGTTTGGGTGTGTTACGGAGCATTTCGCAAACTTTCGGCATGAAAAAAGATCCAAAATTTGTGTTTCGGGCCTGAATACAATATTTTAGGGTACCGAAGTTGCGATAATCGCTTCGCAATGAAAACACCCATTCCACTCCATTAGAACCAAAATGATGTTTGGGAGTGTTCCGGAGCATTTCGCAAACTTTCGCATTTAAAAAGATGCAAAACAAGTTTTTCGGGCTTGAATGCAATATTTCGGGGTACCGAAGTTGCGATCATAGCTTCGCAACGAAAACACCCATTCTACTCTATTAGAACCAAAATGATGTTTGGGAGTGCTCCGGAGCATTTCGCAAATCTTCGATTTGTAAAAAGATGCCAAACTTATGGTTCGGGCACGAATGCACTAATTCGGGGTACCGAAGTTGCGAAAATTATTTCGCAACGAAAACACCTATTCTACTCCATTAGACCCAAAATGATGTTTGGGAGTGCTCCGAAGCATTTCGCAAACCTCTGACTTGTAAAAAGATGCAAAACTTGTGTTTCGGGCTCGAATGCACTATTTCGAGTAAATGAAGTTGCGAAAATTATTTCGCAATGAAAACATTCATTCTACTCCATTAGACCCAAAATGATATTTGGGTGTGTTCCGGAGCATTTCGCAAACTTTCGGCACGTAAAAAGATGCAAAACATGTTTTTCGGGCCTGAATGCAATATTTCGGGGTACCGAAGTAGCGATAATAGCTTCGCAATGAAAACACTCATTCTACTCCAATAGAACCAAATTGATATTTGGGAGTGTTCCGGAGCATTTCGCAAACTTTCGGCATGTAAAAAGATGCAAAAGATGTTTTTCGGGCCTGAATGCAATATTTCGGGGTACCGAAGTTGCGATCATAGCTTCGCAACGAAAACACCCATTCTACTCCATTAGTACCAAAATGATGTTTGGGAGTGGTCCGGAGCATTTCGCAAATCTTCGATTTGTAAAAAGATGCAAAACTTATGGTTCGGGCACGAATGCAATAATTCGGGGTACCGAAGTTGCTAAAATTATTTCGCAACGAAAACACCCATTCTACTCCATTAGACACAAAATGATGTTTGGGAGTGCTCCGAAGCATTTCGCAAACCTTTGACTTGTAAAAAAATGCAAAACTTGTGTTTCGGGCTTGAATGCACTATTTCGGGTTAATGAAGTTGCGAAAATTATTTCGCAATGAAAACATTCATTCTACTCCAATAGACCCAAAATGATGTTTGGGTGTGTTCCGGAGCATTTCGCAAACTTTCGGCATGTAAAACGATGCAAAACATGTTTTTCGGGCAAATGCAATATTTCGGGGTACCGAAGTAGCGATAATAGCTTTGCAATGAAAACACTCATTCTACTCCATTAGAACCAAAATGATGTTTGGGAGTGTTCCGGAGCATTTCGCCAACTTTCGCATTTAAAAAGATGCAAAACATGTTTTTCGGGCTCGAATGCAATATTTCGGGGTACCGAAGTTGCGATCATAGCTTCGCAACGAAAACACCCATTCTACTCCATTTGCACCAAAATGATGTTTGGGAGTGGTCCGGAGCATTTCGCAAATCTTCGATTTGTAAAAAGATGCAAAACTTATGGTTCGGGCACGAATGCACTAATTCGGGGTACCGAAGTTGCGAAAATTATTTCGCAATGAAAACACCCATTCTACTCCATTAGACACAAAATGATGTTTGGGAGTGCTCCGAAGCATTTCGCAAACCTTTGACTTGTAAAAAGATGCAAAACTTGTGTTTCGGGCTTGAATGCACTATTTCGAGTTAATGAAGTTGCGAAAATTATTTCGCAATGAAAACATTCATTCTACTCCATTAGACCCAAAATGATATTTGGTTGTGTTCCGGAGCATTTCGCAAACTTTCGGCATGTAAAAAGATGCAAAACATGTTTTTCGGGCCTGAATGCAATATTTCGGGGTACCGAAGTAGCGATAATAGCTTCGCAATGAAAACACTCATTCTACTCCGATAGAACCAAATTGATATTTGGGAGTGTTCCGGAGCATTTCGCAAACTTTCGGCATGTAAAAAGATGCAAAACATGTTTTTCGGGCCTGAATGCAATATTTCGGGGTACCGAAGTTGCGATCATAGCTTCGCAACGAAAACACCCATTCTACTCCATTAGAACCAAAATGATGTTTGGGAGTGCTTCGGAGCATTTCGCAAACCTTTGATTTGTTAAAAGATGCAAAACCTGTGTTTCGGGCACGAATGAACTAATTCGGGGTACCGACGTTGCGAAAACTAAACACCCATTCTACTCCATTAGAACAAAAATGATGTTTGGGAGTGCTCCGGAGCATTTCGCAACCCTTCGATTTGCAAAAAGATGCAAAACTTGTGTCTTGGGCCTTAATGCACCATTTCGGGGTACCGAAGTTGCGAAAATGGTTTCGCAACAAAAACACCTATTTTACTCCATTAGACCCAAAATGATGTTTGGGTGTGTTACGGAGCATTTCGCAAACTTTCGGCATGAAAAAAGATCCAAAATTTGTGTTTCGGGCCTGAATACAATATTTTAGGGTACCGAAGTTGCGATAATGGCTTCGTAACGAAAACACCCATTCCACTCCATTAGAACCAAATGATGTTTGGGAGTATTTCGGAGCATTTCGCAAACTTTCGGCTTGTAAAAAGATGCAAAACATGTTTTTCGGGCCTAAATGTAATATTTCGGGGTACCGAACTTGCGGTAATAGCTTCGTGACGAAAACACCCATTCTACTCCATTACAACCAAAATGATGTTTGGGAGTGCTCCGGAGCATTTCGCAAATCTTCGATTTGTAAAAAGATGCAAAACTTATGGTTGGGCACGAATGCACTAATTCGGGGTACCGAAGTTGCGAAAATTATTTCACAACGAAAAGACCCATTTTACTCCATTAGACCCAAAATGATGTTTGGGAGTGCTCCGAAGCATTTCGCAAACCTTTGACTTGTAAAAAGATGCAAAACTTGTGTTTCGGGCTTGAATGCACTATTTCGGGTTAACGAAGTTGCGAAAATTATTTCGCAATGAAAACACCCATTCTTCTCCATTAGACCCAAAATGATGTTTGGGAGTGTTCCGGAGCATTTCGCAAACTTTCGGCATGTAAAAAGATGCAAAACATGTTTTTCGGGCCTGAATGCAATATTTCGGGGTACCGAAGTTGCGATCATAGCTTCGCAATGAAAACACCCATTCTACTCCATTAGAACCAAAATGATGTTTGGGACTGCTCCGGAGCATTTCGCAAACCTTCGATTTGTTAAAAGATGCAAAACTTGTGTTTCGGGCAAGAATGCACTAATTCGGGGTACCGAAGTTGCGAAAATTATTTCGCAACGAAAACACCCATTCTACTCCAATAGACCCAAAATGATGTTTGGGAGTGTTCCGGTGCATTTCGCAAACCTTCGATTTGTTAAAAGATGCAAAACTTGTGTTTCGGGCACGAATGCACCATTTCGGGGTACCGAAGTTGCGAAAATTATTTCGCAACGAAAACACCCATTCTACTCCAATAGACCCAAAATGATGTTTGGGAGTGTTCCGGAGCATTTCACAAATTTTCGGCATGTAAAAAGATGCAAAATTTGTGTTTCGGGCCTGAATACAATATTTCAGGGTACCGAAGTTGCGATAATGGCTTCGCAACGAAAACACCCATTCCACTCCATTAGAACCAAATGATGTTTGGGAGTATTCCTGAGCATTTCGCAAACTTTCGGCATGTAAAAAGATGCAAAACATGTTTTTCGGGCCTGAATGCAATATTTCGGGGTACCGAAGTTTTGATCACAGCTTCGCAACGAAAACACCCATTCTACTCCATTAGAACCAAAATGATGTTTGGGAGTGCTCCGGAGCATTTCGCAAATCTTCGATTTGTAAAAAGATGCAAAACTTATGGTTCGGGCACGAATGCACTAATTCAGGTTACCGAAGTTGCGAAAATTATTTCGCAACAAAACACCCATTCTACTCCATTAGACCAAAAATGATCTTTGGGAGTGCTCCGGAGCATTTCGCAAGCCTTCGATTTGCAAAAAGATGCAAAACTTGTGTTTTGGGCCTGAATGCACCATTTGGGGGTACCAAAGTTGCGAAAATGGTTTCGCAACAAAAACACCTATTTAACTCCATTAGACCCAATATGATGTTTGGGTGTGTTCCGGAGCATTTCGCAAACTTTCGACATGTAAAAAGATGCAAAACATGTTTTTCGGGCCTGAATGCAATATTTCGGGGTACCGAAGTTGCGATCATAGCTTCGCAACGAAAACACCCATTCTACTCCATTAGAACCAAAATGATGTCTGGGAGTGTTCCGAAGCATTTCGCAAACTTTCGGCATGTAAAAAGATGCAAAACATGTTTTTCGGGCCTGAATGCAATATTTTGGGGTACTGAAGTTGCGATAATAGCTTCGCAACGAAAACACCCATTCTACTCCATTAGAACCAAAATGATGTTTGGGGGCGCTCCGGAGCATTTCGCAAATCTTCGATTTGTAAAAAGATGCAAAACTTATGGTTCGGGCACGAATGCACTAATTCGGGGTACCGAAGTTGCGAAAATTATTTCGCAACGTAAACACCCATTCTACTCCATTAAACCCAAAATGATGTTTGGGAGTGCTCCGAAGCATTTCGCAAACCTTTGACTTGTAAAAAGATGCAAAACTTGTGTTTCGGGTTTGAATGCACTATTTCGGGTTAACAAAGTTGCGAAAATTATTTCGCAATGAAAACACCCATTCTACTCTATTAGACCCAAAATGATGTTTGGGTGTGTTCTGGAGCATTTCGCAAACTTTCGGCATGTAAAAAGATGCAAAATATGTTTTTCAGGTCTGAATGTAATATTTCGGGGTACCGAAGTTGTGATAATAGCTTCGCAATGAAAACACTCATTCTACTCCAGTAGAACCAAAATGATGTTTGGGAGTGTTCCGGAGCATTTCGCAAACTTTCGGCATGTAAAAAGATGCAAAACATGTTTTTCGGGCCTGAATGTAATATTTCGGGGTACCGAAGTTGCGATCATAGCTTCGCAACGAAAACACCCATTCTACTCCATTAGAATCAAAATGATCTTTGGGAGTGCTCCGGAGCATTTCGGAAGCCTTCGATTTGCAAAAAGATGCAAAACTTGTGTTTTGGGCCTGAATGCACCATTTCGGGGTACCGAAGATGCGAAAATGGTTTCGCAACAAAAACACCTATTTAACTCCATTAGACCCAAAATGATGTTTGGGTGTGTTCCGGAGCATTTCACAAACTTTCGGCATGAAAAAAGATCCAAAATTTGTGTTTCGGGCCTGAATACAATATTTGAGGGTACCGAAGTTGCGATAATGGTTTCGCAACGAAAACACCTATTCCACTCCATTAGAACCAAATGATGTTTGGGAGTATTCCGGAGCATTTCGCAAACTTTCGGCTTGTAAAAAGATGCAAAACATGTTTTTCGGGCCTGAATGCAATATTTCGGGGTACCGAAGTTGCGATCATAGCTTCGCAATGAGAACACTCATTGTACTCCATTAGAACCAAAATGATGTTTGGGAGTGTTCCGGAGCATTACGCAAACTTTCGGAATGTAAAAAGATGCAAAACATGTTTTTCAGGCCTGAATGCAATATTTTGGGGTACCGAAGTTGCGATAATAGCTTCGCAACGAAAACACCCATTCTACTCCATTAGAACCAAATGATGTTTGGGAGCATTCCAGAGCATTTCGCAAACTTTCGGCATGTAAAAAGATGCAAAACATGTTTTTCGGGCCTGAATGCAATATTTCGGGGTACCGAAGTTGCGATCTTAGCTTCGCAACGAAAACATCCATTCTACTCCATTAGAACCAAATGATGTTTGGGAATGCTCCAGAGCATTTTGCAAATCTTCGATTTGTAAAAAGATGCAAAACTTATGGTTCGGGCACGAATGCACTATTTTGGGGTACCGAAGTTGCAAAAATTATTTCGCAACGAAAACACCCATTCTACTCCATTAGAACCAAAATGATGTTTGGGAGTGCTCCGAAGCATTTTGCAAATCTTCGATTTGTAAAAAGATGCAAAACATATGGTTCGGGCACGAATGCACTAATTTGGGGTACCGAAGTTGCGAAAACTATTTCGCAACGAAAACACCCATTCTACTCCATTAGACTCAAAATGATGTTTGGGAGTGTTCCGGACCATTTCACAAACTTTCGGCATGAAAAAAGATCCAAAATTTGTGTTTCGGGCCTGAATACAATATTTCAGGATACCGAAGTTGCGATAATAGCTTCGCAACGAAAACACCCATTCTACTCCATTAGACCCAAAATGATGTTTGGGAGTGCGCCGAAGCATTTCGCAAACCTTTGACTTGTAAAAAAATGCAAAACTTGTGTTTCGGGCTTGAATGCACTATTTCGGGTTAATGAAGTTGCGAAAATTATTTCGCAATGAAAACACCCATTCTACTCTATTAGACCCAAAATGATGTTTGGGTGTGTTCTGGAGCATTTCGCAAACTTTCGGCATGTAAAAAGATGCAAAACATGTTTTCGGGCCTGAATGTAATATTTCGGGGTACCGAAGTAGCAATAATAGCTTCGCAATGAAAACACTCATTCTACTCCATTAGAACCAAAATGATGTTTGGGAGTGTTCCGGAGCATTTCGCAAACTTTCGCATTTAAAAAGATGCAAAATATGTTTTTCGGGCCTGAATGCAATATTTTGGGGTACCGAAGTTGCGATCATAGCTTCTTAACGAAAACACCCATTCTACTCCATTAGAACCAAAATGATGTTTGGGAGTGGTCCGGAGCATTTCGCAAATCTTCGATTTGTAAAAAGATGCAAAACTTATGGTTCGGGCACGAATGCACTAATTCGAGGTACCGAAGTTGCGAAAATTATTTCGCAACGAAAACACCCATTCTACTCCATTAGACCCAAAATGATGTATGGGACTGCTCCGAAGCATTTCGCAAACCTTTGACTTGTAAAAAGATACAAAACTTGTGTTTCGGGCTTGAATGCACTATTTCGAGTTAATGAAGTTGCGAAAATTATTTCGCAATGAAAACATTCATTCTACTCCATTAGACCCAAAATGATGTTTGGGTGTGTTCCGGAGCATTTCGCAAACTTTCGGCATGTAAAAAGATGCAAAACATGTTTTTCGGGCCTGAATGCAATATTTCGGGGTACCGAAGTAGCGATAATAGCTTCGCAATGAAAACACTCATTCTACTCCAATAGAACCAAATTGATGTTTGTGAGTGTTCCGGAGCATTTCGCAAACTTTCGGCATGTTAAAAGATGCAAAACATGTTTTTCGGGCCCGAATGCTATATTTCGGGGTACCCAAGTTGCGATCATAGCTTCGCAACGAAAACACCCATTCTACTCCATTAGAACCAAAATGATGTTTGGGAGTGCTTCGAGCATTTCGCAAACCTTCGATTTGTTAAAAGATGCAAAACCTGTGTTTCGGGCACGAATGAACTAATTCGGGGTACCGAAGTTGCGAAAACTAAACACCCATTCTACTCTATTAGAACGAAAATGATGTTTGGGATGCTCCGTAGCATTTCGCAAGCCTTCGATTTGCAAAAAGATGCAAAAATTGTGTCTTGGGCCTTAATGCACCATTTCGGGGTACCGAAGTTGCGAAAATGGTTTCGCAACAAAAACCCCTATTTTACTCCATTAGACCCAAAATGATGTTTGTGTGTGTTCCGGAGCATTTCGCAAACTTTCGGCATGAAAAAAGATCCAAAATTTGTGTTTCGGGCCTGAATACAATATTTCAGGGTACCGAAGTTGCGATAATGGCTTCGCAACGAAAACACCCATTCCACTCCATTAGAACCAAATGATGTTCAGGAGTATTTCGGAGCATTTCGCAAACTTTCGGCATGTAAAATGATGCAAAACATGTTTTTTGGGCCTGAATGCAATATTTCAGGGTACTGAAGTTGCGATAATAGCTTCGCAACGAAAAACACCCATTCTACTCCATTGGAACCAAAATGATGTTTGGGAGTGCTCCGGAGCATTTCGCAAATCTTCGATTTGTAAAAAGAGGCAAAACTTATGGTCGGGCACGAATGCACTAATTCGGGGTACCGAAGTTGCGAAAATTATTTCGCAACGAAAAGACCCATTCTACTCCATTAGACCCAAAATGATGTTTGGGAGTGCTCCGAAGCATTTCGCATACCTTTGACTTGTAAAAAGATGCAAAACTTGTGTTTCGGGCTTGAATGCACTATTTCGGGTTAACGAAGTTGCGAAAATTATTTCGCAATGAAAACACCCATTCTACTCCATTAGACCCAAAATGATGTTTGGGTGTGTTCCGGAGCATTTCGCAAACTTTCGGCATGTAAAAAGATGCAAAACATGTTTTTCGGGCCTGAATGCAATATTTCGAGGTACCGAAGTTGCGATCATAGCTTCGCAACGAAAACACCCATTCTACTCCATTAGAACCAAAATGATGTTTGGGAGTGCTCCGGAGCATTTCACAAATTTTCGGCATGTAAAAAGAAGCAAAATTTGTGTTTCGGGCCTGAATGCAATATTTAAGGGTACCGAAGTTGCGATAATGGCTTCGCAACGAAATCACCCATTCCACTCCATTAGAACCAAATGATCCTTGGGAGTATTCCGGAGAATTTCACAAACTTTCAGCATGTAAAAAGGAGCAAAACTTGTGTTTCGGGCCTGAATGCAATATTTCGGGGTATGAAAGTTGCTATAATGGTTTCGCAATGAAAAGACCCATTCTACTCCATTGGACCCAAATTGTTGTTTGGGTGTGTTCCACAGCATTTGGCAAACTTTCGGCTTGTAAAAAGTTGCAAAACTTGTGCTTCGAGCCTGAATCCACTATTTCAGGGTACCGAAGTTGCGAAAATGGTTTCATAACGAAAACACCCAGTCTACTCCATTAGAACGAAAATGATATTTGGGAGTGCTCTGGAGCATTTCGCAAGCCTTCGATTTGCAAAAAGATGCAAAACTTGTGTTTTGGGCCTGAATGCACCATTTCGGGGTACCCAAGTTGCGAAAATAGTTTCGCAACGAAAACACCCATTCTACTCCATTAGACCCAAAATGATGTTTGGGAGTGTTCTGGAGCATTTCACAAATTTTCGGCATGTAAAAAGATGCAAAATTGTTTCGGGCCTGAATTCAATATTTCAGGGTACCGAAATTGCGATAATGGCTTCGCAACGAAATCACCCATTCCACTCCATTAGAACCAAATGATGTTTGGGTGTATTCCGGAGCATTTCACAAACTTTCAGCATGTAAAAAGAAGCAAAACTTGTGTTTCGGGCCTGAATGCAATATTTCAGGATACCAAAGTTGCGATAATGGTTTCGCAACGAAAAGACCCATTCTACTCCATTGGACCCAAATTGTAGTTTGGGTGTGTTCCGGAGCATTTGGCAAGCTTTCGGCATGAAAAAAGATGCAAAACTTGTGCTTCGAGCCTGAATGCACTATTTCAGGGTACCGAAGTTGCGAAAATGGTTTCGTAACGAAAACAACCAGTCTACTCCATTAGAACGAAAATGATATTTGGGAGTGCTCCGGAGCATTTCGCAAGCCTTCGATTTGCAAAAAGATGCAAAACTTGTATTTTGGCCCTGAATGCACCATTTCGGGGTACCAAAGTTGCGAAAATGGTTTCGCAACGAAAACACCCATTCTACTCCATTAGAACCAAAATCATGTTTCGGAGTGCTCCGGAGCATTTCGCAAACCTTCGATTTGTAAAAGGATGCAAAACTTGTGTTTCGAGCTCGAATGCACTAATTCGGGGTACCGAAGTTGTGAAAATTATTTCGCAACGAAAACACCCATTCTACTCCGTTAGACCCAAAATGATGTTTGGGAGTGCTCCGGAGCATTTCGGAAGCCTTCGATTTGCAAAAAGATGCAAAACTTGTGTTTTGGGCCTGAATGCACCATTTCTGGGTACCGAAGATGCGAAAATGGTTTCGCAATGAAAACACCCATTCTACTCCATTACACCCAAAATGATGTTTGGGTGTGTTCCGGAGCATTTCACAAACTTTCGGCATGTAAAAAGATGCAAAATTTGTGTTTGGGGCCTAAATGCAATATTTCAGGGTACCGAAGTTGCGATAATGGCTTCGCAACGAAATCACCCATTCCACTCCATTAGATCCGAATGATGTTTGGGAGTATTCCGGAGCATTTCACAAACTTTCAGCATGTAAAAAGATGCAAAACTTGTGTTTCGGGCCTGCATGCAATATTTCGGGGTACCAAAGTTGCGATAATGGTTTAGCAACGAAAAGACCCATTCTACTCCATTGGACCCAAGTTGTAGTTTGGGTGTGTTCCAGAGCATTCGGCAAACTTTCGGCATGTAAAAAGATGCAAAACTTGTGCTTCGAGCCTGAATGCACTATTTCAGGGTACCGAAGTTGCGAAAATGGTTTCGTAATGAAAACACCCGGTCTACTCCATTAGAATGAAAATGATGTTTGGGAGTGCTCTGGAGCATTTCGCAAGCCTTCGATTTGCAAAAAGATGCAAAACTTGTGTTTTGGGCCTGAATGCACCATTTCGGGGTACCGAAGTTGTGAAAATAGTTTCGCAACGAAAACACCCATTCTACTCCATTAGACCCAAAATGATGTTTGGGAGTGTTCAGGAGCATTTCACAAACTTTCGGCATGTAAAAAGATGCAAAATTTGTGTTTGGGGCCTGAATGCAATATTTCAGGGTACCGAAGTTGCGATAATGGCTTCGCAACGAAATCACCCATTCCACTCCATTAGATCCGAATGATGTTTGGGAGTATTCCGGAGCATTTCACAAACTTTCAGCATGTAAAAAGATGCAAAACTTGTGTTTCGGGCCTGCATGCAATATTTCGGGGTACCAAAGTTGCGATAATGGTTTAGCAACGAAAAGACCCATTCTACTCCATTAGACCCAAGTTGTAGTTTGGGTGTGTTCCAGAGCATTCGGCTAACTTTCGGCATGTAAAAAGATGCAAAACTTGTGCTTCGAGCCTGAATGTACTATTTCAGGGTACCGAAGTTGCGAAAATGGTTTCGTAATGAAAACACCCGGTCTACTCCATTAGAATGAAAATGATGTTTGCGAGTGCTCCGGTGCATTTCGCAAGCCTTCGATTTGCAAAAAGATGCAAAACTTGTGTTTTAGGCCTGAATACACCATTTCGGGGTGCCGAAGTTGCGAAAATGGTTTCGCAATGAAAACACCCATTCTACTCCATTAGACCCAAAATGATGTTTGGGTGTGTTCCGAAGCATTTCGCAATCCTTCGATTTGTAAAAGGATGCAAAACCTGTGTTTCGGGCACAAATGCACTAATTCGGGGTACCGAAGTTGCGAAAATTATTTCACAACGAAAACACCCATTGTACTCCATTAGACCCAAAATGATGTTTGGGAGTGTTCCGGAGCATTTCACAAATTTTCGGCATGTAAAAAGAAGCAAAATTTGTGTTTCGGGCCTGAATGCAATATTTCAGGGTACCGAAGTTGCGATAATGGCTTCGCAACGAAATTACCCATTCCACTCCATTAGAACCAAATGATCTTTGGGAGTATTCCGAAGAATTTCACAAACTTTCAGCATGTAAAAAGGTGCAAAACTTGTGTTTCGGGCCTGAATGCAATATTTCGGGGTATGAAAGTTGCTATAATGGTTTCGCAATGAAAAGACCCATTCTACTCCATTGGACCCAAATTGTTGTTTGGGTGTGTTCCACAGCATTTGGCAAACTTTCGGCTTGTAAAAAGTTGCAAAACTTGTGCTTCGAGCCTGAATCCACTATTTCAGGGTATCGAAGTTGCGAAAATGGTTTCATAACGAAAACACCCAGTCTACTCCATTAGAACGAAAATGACATTTGGGAGTGCTCTGGAGCATTTCGCAAGCCTTCGATTTGCAAAAAGATGCAAAACTTGTGTTTTGGGCCTGAATGCACCATTTCGGGGTACCGAAGTTGCGAAAATAGTTTCGCAACGAAAACACCCATTCTACTCCAATAGACCCAAAATGATGCTTGGGAGTGTTCAGGAGCATTTCACAAACTTTCGGCATGTAAAAAGATGCAAAATTTGTGTTTGGGGCCTGAATGCAATATTTCAGGGTACCGAAGTTGCGATAATGGCTTCGCAACGACATCACCCATTCCACTCCATTAGATCCGAATGATGTTTGGGAGTATTCCGGAGCATTTCACAAACTTTCAGCATGTAAAAAGATGCAAAACTTGTGTTTCGGGCCTGCATGCAATATTTCGGGGTACCAAAGTTGCGATAATGGTTTAGCAACGAAAAGACCCATTCTACTCCATTGGACCCAAGTTGTAGTTTGGGTGTGTTCCAGAGCATTCGGCAAACTTTCGGCATGTAAAAAGATGCAAAACTTGTGCTTCGAGCCTGAATGCACTATTTCAGGGTACCGAAGTTGCGAAAATGGTTTCGTAATGAAAACACCCGGTCTACTCCATTAGAATGAAAATGATGTTTGGGAGTGCTCCGGTGCATTTCGCAAGCCTTCGATTTGCAAAAAGATGCAAAACTTGTGTTTTAGGCCTGAATGCACCATTTCGGGGTGCCGAAGTTGCGAAAATGGTTTCGCAATGAAAACACCCATTCTACTCCATTAGACCCAAAATGATGTTTGTGTGTGTTCCGAAGCATTTCGCAATCCTTCAATTTGTAAAAGGATGCAAAACCTGTGTTTCGGGCACAAATGCACTAATTCGGGGTACCGAAGTTGCGAAAATTATTTCACAACGAAAACACCCATTCTAGTCCATTAGAACGAAAATGATATTTGGGAGTGCTCTGGAGCATTTCGGAAGCCTTCGATTTGCAAAAAGATGCAAAACTTGTGTTTTGGGCCTGAATGCACCATTTCGGGGTACCGAAGTTGCGAAAATAGTTTCGCAACGAAAACACCCATTCTACTCCATTAGAACCAAAATCATGTTTCGGAGTGCTCCGGAGCATTTCGCAAACCTTCGATTTTTAAAAGGATGCAAAACTTGTGTTTCGAGCTCGAATGCACTAATTCGGGGTACCGAAGTTGTGAAAATTATTTCGCAACAAAAACACCCATTCTACTCCATTAGACCCAAAATGATGTTTGGGATTGCTCCGGAGCATTTCGGAAGCCTTCGATTTGCAAAAAGATGCAAAACTTGTGTTTTGGGCCTGAATGCACCATTTCTGGGTACCGAAGTTGCGAAAATGGTTTCGCAACGAAAACTTGTGTTTGGGTGTGTTCCGGAGCATTTCACAAACTTTCGGCATGTAAAAAGATGCAAAATTTGTGTTTCGGGCCTGAATGCAATATTTTAGGGTGCCGAAGTTGCGATAATAGCTTCGCAACGAAATCACCCATTCCACTCCATTAGAACCAAATGATGTTTGGGAGTATTCCGGAGCATTTCACAAACTTTTAGCATGTAAAAAGATGCAAAACTTGTGTTTCGGGCCTGAATGCAATATTTCGGGTTACCAAAGTTGCTATCATGGTTTCGCAATGAAAAGACCCATTCTACTCCATTGGACCCAAATTGTAGTTTGGGTGTGTTCTGGAGCATTTTGGAAACTTTCGGCTTGTAAAAAGATGCAAAACTTGTGCTTCGAACTTGAACGCACTATTTCAGGGTTCCGAAGTTTCGACAATGGTTTCGTAACGAAAACGCCCAGTCTACTCCATTAGAACAAAAATGAGGTTTGGGAGTTCTCCGGAGCATTTCGCAAGCCTTCGATTTGCAAAAAGATGCAAAACATGTTTTTCGGGCCTGAATGCAATATTTCGGGGTACCAAAGTAGCGATAATAGCTTCGCAATGAAGACACCCATTCTACTCCATTAGAACCAAAATGATATTTGGGAGTGTTCCGGAGCATTTCGCAAACTTTCGGCATGGAAAAAGAAGCAAAACATGTTTTTCGGGCCTGAATGAAATATTTCGAGGTACCGAAGTTGCGATAATAGCTTCACAATGAAAACACCTATTCTACTCCATTAGAACCAAAATGATGTTTCGGAGTGCTCCGGAGCATTTCGCAAACCTTCGATTTGTAAATGGATGCAAAACTTGTGTTTCGAGCAAGAATGCACTAATTCGGGGTACCGAAGTTATGAAAATTATTTCGCAACGAAAACACCCATTCTACTCCATTAGACCCAAAATGATGTTTGGGAGTGCTCCGGAGCATTTCGCAAGCCTTCGATTTGCAAAAAGATGCAAAACTTGTGTTTTGGGCCTGAATGCACCATTTCGGGGTACCGAAGTTGCGAAAATGGTTTCGCAACGAAAACACCCATTCTACTCCATTAGACCCAAAATGATGTTTGGGTGTGTTCCGGAGCATTTAACAAATTTTTGGCATGTAAAAAGATGCCAAATTTGTGTTTCGGGCCTGAATGCAATATTTCAGGGTACCGAAGTTGCGATAATGGCTTCGCAACGAAATCACTCATTGCACTCCATTAGAAACAAATGATGTTGGGAGTATTCCGGAGCATTTCACAAACTTTTAGCATGTAAAAAGATGCAAAACTTGTGTTTCGGGCCTGAATGCAATATTTTGGGGTACCAAAGTTGCGATCATGGTTTCGCAACGAAAAGACCCATTCTACTCCATTGGACCCAAATTGTAGTTTGGGTGTGTTCCGGAGCATTTGGCAAACTTTCGGCATGTAAAAAGATGCAAAACTTGTGCTTCGAGCCTGAATGCACTATTTCAGGGTACCGAAGTTGTGAAAATGGTTTCGTAATGAAAACACCCAGTCTACTCCATTAGAACGAAAATGATGTTTGGGAGTGCTCCGGAGCATTTCGCAAGCCTTCGATTTGCAAAAAGATGCAAAACTTGTGTTTTGGGCCTGAATGCACCATTTTGGGGTACCGAAGTTGCGAAAATGGTTTCGCAACAAAAACACCCATTCTACTCCATTAGACCCAAAATGATGTTTGGGTGTGTTCTGGAGCATTTCGCAAACATTCGGCATGTAAAAAGATGCAAAACATGTTTTTCGGGCCTGAATGCAATATTTCGCGGTACCGAAGTAGCGATAATAGCTTCGCAATGAAAACACCCATTCTACTCCATTAGACCCAAAATGATGTTTGGGAGTGTTCCGGAGCATTTCGCAAACTTTCGGCATGTAAAAAGATGCAAAACATGTTTTTCGGGCCTGAATGCAATATTTCGAGGTACCGAAGTTGCGATACTAGCTTCTCAACGAAAACACCCATTCTACTCCATTAGAACCAAAATGATGTTTCGGAGTGCTCCGGAGCATTTCGCAAACCTTCGATTTGTAAAAGGATGCAAAACCTGTGTTTCGGGCAGCAATGCACTAATTCGGGGTACCGAAGTTGCAAAAATTATTTCGCAACGAAAACACCCATTCTACTCCATTAGACCCAAAATGATGTTTGGGAGTGTTCCGGAGCATTTCACAAATTTTTGGCATGTAAAAAGATGCAAAATTTGTGTTTCGGGCCTGAATGTAATATTTCAGGGTACTGAATTTGCGATAATGGCTTCGCAACGAAATCACCCATTCCACTCCATTAGAACCAAATGATGTTTGGGAGTATTCCGGAGCATTTCACAAACTTGCAGCATGTAAAAAGATGCAAAACTTGTGTTTCGGGCCTGAATACAATATTTCGGGGTACCAAAGTTGCGATAATGGTTTCGCAAGAAAACGACCCATTCTACTCCATTGGACCTAAATTGTTGTTTGGGCGAGTTCCGGAGCATTTCACAAATTTTCGGCATGTAAAAAGATGCAAAATTTGTGTTTTGGGCCAGAATGCAATATTTCAGGGTACTGAAGTTGTGATAATGGCTTCGCAACGAAATCACCCATTCCACTCCATTAGAACCAAATGATGTTTGGGAGTATTCCGGAGCATTTCACAAACTTTTAGCATGTAAAAAGATGCAAAACTTGTGTTTTGGGCCTGAATGCAATATTTCAGGGTACCAAAGTTGCGATAATGGTTTCGCAACGAAAAGACCCATTCTACTCCGTTGGACCTAAATTGTAGTTTGGGTGTGTTCCGGAGCATTTGGCAAACTTTCGGCATGTAAAAAGATGCAAAACAAGGTTTTCGGGCCTGAATGCAATATTTCGGGGTACCGAAGTAGCGATAATAGCTTCGCAAAGAAAACACCCATTCTACTCCATTAGACCCAAAATGATGTTTGGGAGTGTTCCGGAGCATTTCGCAAACTTTCGGCATGTAAAAAGATGCAAAACATGTTTTTCGGGCCTGAATGGAATATTTCGAGGTACCGAAGTTGCGATACTAGCTTCTCAACGAAAACACCCAGTCTACTCCATTAGAACCAAAATGATGTTTCGGAGTGCTCCGGAGCATTTCGCAAACCTTCGATTTGTAAAAGGATGCAAAACCTGTGTTTCGGGCAGCAATGCACTAATTCGGGGTACCGAATTTGCGAAAATTATTTCGCAACGAAAACACCCATTCTACTCCATCAGACCCAAAATGATGTTTGGGAGTGTTCCGGAGCATTTCACAAATTTTCGGCATGTAAAAAGATGCAAAATTTGTGTTTCGGGCCTGAATGTAATATTTCAGGGTACCGAAGTTGCGATAATGGCTTCGCAACGAAATCACCCATTCCACTCCATTAGAACCAAATGATGTTTGGGAGAATTCCGGAGCATTTCACAAACTTGCAGCATGTAAAAAGATGCAAAACTTGTGTTTCGGGCCTGAATGCAATATTTCGCGTACCATAGTTGCGATAATCGTTTCGCAACAAAACGACCCATTCTACTCCATTGGACCTAAATTGTTGTTTGGGCGTGTTCCGGAGCATTTCACAAATTTTCGGCATGTAAAAAGATGCAAAATTTGTGTTTTGGGCCTGAATGCAATATTTCAGGGTACCGAAGTTGTGATAATGGCTTCGCAATGAAATCACCCATTCCACTCCATTAGAACCAAATGATGTTTGGGAGTATTCCGGAGCATTTCACAAACTTTTAGCATGTAAAAAGATGCAAAACTTGTGTTTTGGGCCTGAATGCAATATTTCAGGGTACCAAAGTTGCGATAATGGTTTCGCAACGAAAAGACCATTCTACTCCGTTGGACCCAAATTGTAGTTTGGGTGTGTTCCGGAGCATTTGGGAAACTTTCGGCATGTAAAAAGATGCAAAACATATTTTTCGGGCCTGAATGCAATATTTCGGAGTACCGAAGTAGCGATAATAGCTTCGCAAAGAAAACACCCATTCTACTCCATTAGACCCAAAATGATGTTTGGGAGTGTTCCGGAGCATTTCGCAAACTTTCGGCATGTAAAAAGATGCAAAACATGTTTTTCGGGCCTGAATGCAATATTTCGAGGTACTGAAGTTGCGATACTAGCTTCTCAACGAAAACACCCATTCTACTCCATTAGAACCAAAATGATGTTTCGGAGTGCTCCGGAGCATTTCGCAAACCTTCGATTTGTAAAAGGATGCAAAACCTGTGTTTCGGGCAGCAATGCACTAATTCGGGGTACTGAATTTGCGAAAATTATTTCGCAACGAAAACACCCATTCTACTCCATTAGACCCAAAATGATGTTTGGGAGTGTTCCGGAGCATTTCACAAATTTTCGGCATGTAAAAAGATGCAAAATTTGTGTTTCGGGCCTGAATGTAATATTTCAGGGTACCGAAGTTGCGATAATGGCTTCGCAACGAAATCACCCATTCCACTCCATTAGAACCAAATGATGTTTGGGAGTATTCCGGAGCATTTAACAAACTTTCAGCATGTAAAAAGATGCAAAATTTGTGTTTCGGGCCTGAATGCAATATTTCGGGGTACCAAAGTTGCGATAATGGTTTCGCAACAAAACGACCCATTCTACTCCATTAGACCTAAATTGTTGTTTGGGTGTGTTCCGGAGCATTTCACAAATTTTCGGCTTGTAAAAAGATGCAAAATTTGTGTTTCGGGCCTGAATGCAATATTTCAGGGTACCGAAGTTGCGATAATTGCTTCGCAACGAAATCACCCATTCCACTCTATTAGAACCAAATGATATTTGGGAGTATTCCGGAGCATTTCACAAACTTTTAGCATGTAAAAAGATGCAAAACTTGTGTTTCAGTCCTGAATGCAATATTTCGGGCTACCAAAGTTGCGATTATGGTTTCGCAACGAAAAAACCAATTCTACTCCATTGGACCCAAATTGTAGTTTGGGTGTGTTCCGGAGCATTTTGCAAACTTTCGGCATGTAAAAAGATGCAAAACATGTTTTCGGGCCTGAATGCAATATTTTGGGGTACCGAAGTAGCGATAATAGCTTCGCAATGAAAACACTCATTCTACTCCATTAGAACCAA
Organism: Cenchrus fungigraminus; assembly: GCA_036936925.1. Lineage (NCBI taxonomy): Eukaryota > Viridiplantae > Streptophyta > Magnoliopsida > Poales > Poaceae > Cenchrus > Cenchrus fungigraminus. Next base: position 91,036 of record JAQONI010000053.1, read on the forward strand.
AATGATGTTTGGGAGTGTTCCGGAGCATTTCGCAAACTTTCGGCATGTAAAAAGATGTAAAACATGTTTTTCGGGCCTGAATGCAATATTTCGAGGTACCGAAGTTGCGATAATAGCTTCGCAATGAAAACACCCATTCTACTCCATTAGAACCAAAATGATGTTTCGGAGTGCTCCGGAGCATTTCGCGAACCTTCGATTTGTAAAAGGATGCAAAACTTGTGTTTCGAGCAAAAATGCACTAATTCGGGGTACCGAAGTTGTGAAAATTATTTCACAACGAAAACAGCCATTCTACTCCATTAGACCCAAAATGATGTTTGGGAGTGCTCCGGAGCATTTCGCAAGCCTTTGATTTGCAAAAAGATGCAAAACATGTGATTTGGGTCTGAATGCACCATTTCGGGGTACCGAAGTTGCCAAAAAGGTTTCACAACGAAAACACCCATTCTACTCCATTAGACCCAAAATGATGTTTGGGTGTGTTCCGGAGCATTTCGCAAACTTTCGGGTTGTAAAAAGATGCAAAACATGTTTTCGGGCCTGAATGCAATATTTCGGGGTACCGAAGTAGCGATAATAGCTTCGTAATGAAAACACCCATTCTACTCCATTAGACCCAAAATGATGTTTGGGAGTGTTCCGGAGCATTTCGCAAACTTTCGGCATGTAAAAAGATGCAAAACGTGTTTTTCGTGCCTGAATGCAATATTTCAAGGTACTGAAGTTGCGATACTAGCTTCACAACGAAAACACCCGTTCTACACCATTAGAACCAAAATGATGTTTCGGAGTGCTCCGGAGCATTTCACAAACCTTCGATTTGTAAAAGGATGCAAAACCTGTGTTTCGGGCAGGAATGCACTAATTCGGGGTGCTGAAGTTGCGAAAATTATTTCGCAACGAAAACACCTATTCTACTCCATTAGACCCAAAATGATGTTTGGGAGTGTTCCGGAGCATTTCACAAATTTTCAGCATGTAAAAAGATGCAAAATTTGTGTTTCGGGCCTGAATGCAATATTTCAGGGTACCGAAGTTGCGATAATGGCTTCGTAACGAAAACACCCATTCCACTCCATTAGAACCAAATGATGTTTGGGAGTATTCCGGAGCATGTCACAACCTTTTAGCATGTAAAAAGATGCAAAACTTGTGTTTCAGTCCTGAATGCAATATTTCGGGCTACCAAAGTTGCGATCATGGTTTCGCAACGAAAAAACCCATTCTACTCCATTGGACCCAAATTGTAGTTTGGGTGTGTTCCGGAGCATTTCGCAAACTTTCGGCATGTAAAAAGATGCAAAACATGTTTTCGGGCCTGAATGCAATATTTTGGGGTACCGAAGTAGCGATAATAGCTTCGCAATGAAAACACTCATTCTACTCCATTAGAACAAAAATGATGTTTGGGAGTGTTCCGGATCATTTCGCAAACTTTCGGCATGTAAAAAGATGTAAAACATGTTTTTCGGGCCTGAATGCAATATTTCGAGGTACCGAAGTTGCGATAATAGCTTCGCAATGAAAACACCCATCCTACTCCATTAGAACCAAAATGATGTTTCGGAGTGCTCCGGAGCATTTCGCGAACCTTCGATTTGTAAAAGGATGCAAAACTTGTGTTTCGAGCAAAAATGCACTAATTCGGGGTACCGAAGTTGTGAAAATTATTTCACAACGAAAACAGCCATTCTACTCCATTAGACCCAAAATGATGTTTGGGAGTGCTCCGGAGCATTTCGCAAGCCTTTGATTTGCAAAAAGATGCAAAACTTGTGATTTGGGTCTGAATGCACCATTTCGGGGTACCGAAGTTGCCAAAAAGGTTTCACAACGAAAACACCCATTCTACTCCATTAGACCCAAAATGATGTTTGGGTGTGTTCCGGAGCATTTCGCAAACTTTCGGCTTGTAAAAAGATGCAAAACATGTTTTCGGGCCTGAATGCAATATTTCGGGGTACCGAAGTAGCGATAATAGCTTCGTAATGAAAACACCCATTCTACTCCATTAGACCCAAAATGATGTTTGGGAGTGTTCCGGAGCATTTCGCAAACTTTCGGCATGTAAAAAGATGCAAAACGTGTTTTTCGTGCCTGAATGCAATATTTCAAGGTACTGAAGTTGCGATACTAGCTTCACAACGAAAACACCCGTTCTACACCATTAGAACCAAAATGATGTTTCGGAGTGCACCGGAGCATTTCACAAACCTTCGATTTGTAAAAGGATGCAAAACCTGTGTTTCGGGCAGGAATGCACTAATTCGGGGTGCTGAAGTTGCGAAAATTATTTCGCAACGAAAACACCCATTCTACTCCATTAGACCCAAAATGATGTTTGGGAGTGTTCCGGAGCATTTCACAAATTTTCGGCATGTAAAAAGATGCAAAATTTGTGTTTCGGGCCTGAATGCAATATTTCAGGGTACCGAAGTTGCGATAATGGCTTCGTAACGAAATCACCCATTCCACTCCATTAGAACCAAATGATGTTTGGGAGTATTCCGGAGCATGTCACAAACTTTTAGCATGTAAAAAGATGCAAAACTTGTGTTTCGGGCCTGAATGCAATATTTCGGGGTACCAATGTTACGATCATGGTTTCGCAACGAAAAGACCCATTCTACTCCATTGGACCCAAATTGTAGTTTGGGTGTGTTCCAGAGCATTTGGCAAACTTTCGGCATGTAAAAAGATGCAAAGCTTGTGCTTTGAGCCTGAATGCACTATTTCAGGGTACCGAAGTTGCGAAAATGGTTTCGTAACGAAAACACCCAGTCTACTCCATTAGAACAAAAATGATGTTTGGGAGTGCTCCGGAGCATTTCGCAAGCCTTCGATTTGGAAAAAGATGCAAAACATGTTTTTCGGGCCTGAATGCAATATTTCGGGGTACGAAGTAGTGATAATAGCTTCGCAATGAAAACACCCATTCTACTCCATTAGAACCACACTGATGTTTGGGATTTTTCCGGAGCATTTCGCAAACTTTCGGCATGTTATAAGATTCCTTAGCTGTTTTTCTAGCCTGAATGCAATATTTCGAGGTACCGAAGTTGCGGTAATAGCTTCGCAACGAAAACACCCATTCTACGCCATTAGAACCAAAATGATGTTTCGGAGTGCTCCGGAGCATTTCGCAAACCTTCGATTTGTAAACAGATGCAAAACTTCTGTTTCGAGCACGAATGCACTAATTCGGGGTACCGAAGTTGTGAAAATTATTTCGCAACGAAAACACCCATTCTACTCCATTAGACCCAAAATGATGTTTGGGAGTGCTCCGGAGCATTTCGCAAGCCTTCGAATTGCAAAACGATGCAAAACTTGTGTTTTGGGCCTGAATGCACCACTTCGGGGTACCGAAGTTGCGAAAATGGTTTCGCAACGAAAACACCCATTCTACTCGATTAGACCCAAAATGATGTTTGGGTGTCTTACAGAGCATTTCACAAATTTTCGGCATGTAAAAAGATGCAAAATTTGTGTTTCGAGCCTGAATGCAATATTTTAGGGTACCGAAGTTGCGATAATGGCTTCGCAACGAAATCACCCATTCCACTCCATAAGAACCAAATGATGTTTGGGAGTATTCCGGAGCATTTCACAAACTTTTAGCATGTAAAAAGATGCAAAACTTGTGTTTCGGGCCTGAATGCAATATTTCGGGGTACCAAAGTTGCGATCATGGTTTCGCAACGAAAAGACCCATTCTACTCCATTGGACCCAAATTGTAGTTTGGGTGTGTTCCAGAGCATTTGGCAAACTTTCGGCATGTAAAAAGATGCAAAACTTGTGCTTCGAGCCTGAATGCAGTATTTCAGGGTACCGAAGTTGTGAAAATTATTTCACAATGAAAACACCCATTCTACTCCATTAGACCCAAAATGATGTTTGGGAGTGCTCCGGAGCATTTCGCAAGCCTTCGATTTGCAAAAAGATGCAAAACTTGTGTTTTGGGCCTGAATGCACCATTTCGGGGTACCGAAGTTGCGAAAATGGTTTCACAATGAAAACACCCATTCTACTCCATTAGACCCAAAATGATGTTTGGGTGTGTTCCGGAGCATTTCGCAAACTTTCGGCTTGTAAAAAGATGCAAAACATGTTTTCGGGCCTGAATGCAATATTTGGGGGTACCGAAGTAGCGACAATAGCTTCACAATGAAAACACCCATTCTACTCCATTAGACCCCAAATGATGTTTGGGAGTGCTCCGGAGCATTTCGCAAGCCTTCGAATTGGAAAACGATGCAAAACTTGTGTTTTGGGCCTGAATGCACCACTTCGGGGTACCGAAGTTGCGAAAATGGTTTCGCAACGAAAACACCCATTCTACTCGATTAGACCCAAAATGATGTTTGGGTGTCTTCCAGAGCATTTCGCAAACTTTCGGCTTGTAAAAAGATGCAAAACATGTTTTCGGGCCTGAATGCAATATTTCGGGGTACCGAAGTAGCGACAATAGCTTCACAATGAAAACACCCATTCTACTCCATTAGACCCAAAATGATGTTTGGGAGTGGTCCGGAGCATTTCGCAAACTTTCGGCATGTAAAAAGATGCAAAACGTGTTTTTCGTGCCTGAATGCAATATTTCAAGGTACTGAAGTTGCGATACTAGCTTCACAACGAAAACACCCGTTCTACACCATTAGAACCAAAATGATGTTTCGGAGTGCTCCGGAGCATTTCACAAACCTTCGATTTGTAAAAGGATGCAAAACCTGTGTTTCGGGCAGGAATGCACTAATTTGGGGTACCGAAGTTGCGGAAATTATTTCGCAACGAAAACACCCATTCTACTCCATTAGACCCAAAATGATGTTTGGGAGTGTTCCGGAGCATTTCACAAATTTTTGGCATGTAAAAAGATGCAAAATTTGTGTTTCGGGCCTGAATGCAATATTTCAGGGTACCGAAGTTGCGATAATGGCTTCGCAACTAAATCACCCATTCCACTCCATTAGAACCAAATGATGTTTGGGAGTATTCCGGAGCATGTCACAAACTTTTAGCATGTAAAAAGATGCAAAACTTGTGTTTCGATACTGAATGCAATATTTCGGGGTACCAAAGTTGCGATCATGGTTTCGCAACGAAAAGACCCATTCTACTCCATTGGACCCAAATTGTAGTTTGGGTGTGTTCCAGAGCCTTTGGCAAACTTTCGGCATGTAAAAAGATGCAAAACTTGTGCTTCGAGCCTGAATGCAGTATTTCAGGGTACCGAAGTTGTGAAAATTATTTCACAACGAAAACACCCATTCTACTCCATTAGACCCAAAATGATGTTTGGGAGTGCTCCGGAGCATTTCGCAAGCCTTCGATTTGCAAAAAGATGCAAAACTAGTGTTTTGGGCCTCAATGCACCAATTCGGGGTACCGAAGTTGCGAAAATGGTTTCGCAACGAAAACACCCATTCTACTCCATTAGACCCAAAATGATATTTGGGTGTGTTTTGGAGCATATCACAAATCTTCGGCATCTAAAAAGATGCAAAACTTGTGTTTCGGGCCTGAATGCACTATTTCGGGGTACCGATGTTGCGAAAATGGTTTCGCAACGAAAACACCCATTATACTCCATTAGACCCAAAATGATGTTTGGGTGTGTTCCGGAGCATTTCGCAAACTTTCGGCATGTAAAAAGATGCAAAACATGTTTTTCGGGCCTGAATGCAAAATTTCGGGGTACCGAAGTAGCGATAATAGCTTCGCAATGAAAACACCCATTCTACTCCATTAGACCCAAAATGATGTTTGGGAGTGATACGGAGCATATCGCAAACTTTCGGCATGTTAAAAGATGCAAAACGTGTTTTTCGGGCCTGAATGCAATAATTCAAGGTACCGAAGTTGCGGTACTTGCTTCACAACGAAAACACCCATTCTACTCCATTAGAACCAAAATGATGTTTCAGAGTGCTCCGGTGTATTTCGCAAACCTTTGATTTGTAAAAGGATGCAAAACCTGTGTTTCGGGCAGGAATGCACTAATTCGGGGTACCGAAGTTGTGAAAATTATTTCGCAACGAAAACACCCATTCTACTCCATTAGACCCAAAATGATGTTTGGGAGTGTTCCGGAGCATTTCACAAATTTTCGGCATGTAAAAAGATGCAAAATTTGTGTTTCTGGCCTGAATGCAATATTTCAGGGTACCGAAGTTGCGATAATGGCTTCGCAACGAAATCACCCATTCCACTCCATTAGAACCAAATGATGTTTGGGAGTATTCGGGAGCATTTCACAAACTTTTAGCATGTAAAAAGATGCAAAACTTGTGCTTCGAGCCTGAATGCACTATTTCAGGGTACCGAAGTTGCGAAAATGGTTTCGTAACAAAAACACCCAAGCCTACTCTATTAGAATGAAAATGATGTTTGGGAGTGCTCCGGAGCATTTCGCAAGCCTTCAATTTGCAAAAAGACGCAAAACTTGTGTTTTGGGCCTGAATGCACCATTTCGGGGTACCGAAGTTGCAAAAATGGTTTCGCAACGAAAACACCCATTCTACTCCATTAGACCCAAAATGATGTTTGGGTGTGTTCTGGAGCATTTCGCAAACTTTCGGCATGTAAAATGATGCAAAACATGTTTTTCGGGCCTGAATGCAATATTTTGGGGTACCGAAGTAGCGATAATAGCTTCGCAATGAAAACACCCATTCTACTCCATTAGACCCAAAATGATGTTTGGGTGTGTTTTGGAGCATATCACAAATCTTCGGCATGTAAAAAGATGCAAAACTTGTGTTTCGGGCCTGAATGCACTATTTCGGGGTACCGATGTTGCGAAAATGGTTTCGCAACGAAAACACCCATTCTACTCCATTAGACCCAAAATGATGTTTGGGTGTGTTCCGGAGCATTTCGCAAACTTTCGGCATGTAAAAAGATGCAAAACATGTTTTTCGGGCCTGAATGCAATATTTCGGGGTACCGAAGTAGCGATAATAGCTTCGCAATGAAAACACCCATTCTACTCCATTAGACCCAAAATGATGTCTGGGAGTGTTCCGGAGCATATCGCAAACTTTCGGCATGTTAAAAGATGCAAAACGTGTTTTTCGGGCCTGAATGCAGTAATTCAAGGTACCGAAGTTGCGATACTTGCTTCACAACGAAAACACCCATTCTACTCCATTAGAACCAAAATGATGTTTCAGAGTGCTCCGGAGTATTTCGCAAATCTTCGATTTGTAAAAGGATGCAAAACCTGTGTTTCGGGCAGGAATGCACTAATTCGGGGTACCGAAGTTGTGAAAATTATTTCGCAACGAAAACACCCATTCTACTCCATTAGACCCAAAATGATGTTTGGGGGTGTTCCGGAGCATTTCACAAATTTTCGGCATGTAAAAAGATGCAAAATTTGTGTTTCGGGCCTGAATGCAATATTTCAGGGTACCGAAGTTGCGATAATGGCTTCGCAACGAAATCACCCATTCCTCTCCATTAGAACCAAATGATGTTTGGGAGTATTCCGGAGCATTTCACAAACTTTTAGCTTGTAAAAAGATGCAAAACTTGTGCTTCGAGCCTGAATGCACTATTTCAGGGTACCGAAGTTGCGAAAATGGTTTCGTAACAAAAACACCCAAGCCTACTCTATTAGAATGAAAATGATGTTTGGGAGTGCTCCGGAGCATTTCGCAAGCCTTCAATTTGCAAAAAGATGCAAAACTTGTGTTTTGGGCCTGAATGCACCATTTCGGGGTACCGAAGTTGCAAAAATGGTTTCGCAACGAAAACACCCATTCTACTCCATTAGACCCAAAATGATGTTTGGGTGTGTTCTGGAGCATTTCGCAAACTTTCGGCATGTAAAAAGATGCAAAACATGTTTTTCGGGCCTGAATGCAATATTTTGGGGTACCGAAGTAGCGATAATAGCTTCGCAATGAAAACACCCATTCTACTCCATTAGACCCAAAATGATGTTTGGGTGTGTTTTGGAGCATATCACAAATCTTCGGCATGTAAAAAGATGCAAAACTTGTGTTTCGGGCCTGAATGCACTATTTCGGGGTACCGATGTTGCGAAAATGGTTTCGCAACGAAAACACCCATTCTACTCCATTAGACCCAAAATGATGTTTGGGTGTGTTCCGGAGCATTTCGCAAACTTTCGGCATGTAAAAAGATGCAAAACATGTTTTTCGGGCCTGAATGCAATATTTCGGGGTACCGAAGTAGCGATAATAGCTTCGCAATGAAAACACCCATTCTACTCCATTAGACCCAAAATGATGTTTGGGAGTGTTCCGGAGCATATCGCAAACTTTCGGCATGTTAAAAGATGCAAAACGTGTTTTTCGGGACTGAATGCAATAATTCAAGGTACCGAAGTTGCGATACTTGCTTCACAACGAAAACACCCATTCTAATCCATTAGAACCAAAATGATGTTTCAGAGTGCTCCGGAGTATTTCGCAAACCTTCGATTTGTAAAAGGATGCAAAACCTGTGTTTCGGGCAGGAATGCACTAATTCGGGGTACCGAAGTTGTGAAAATTATTTCACAACGAAAACACCCATTCTACTCCATTAGACCCAAAATGATGTTTGGGAGTGTTCCGGAGCATTTCACAAATTTTCGGCATGTAAAAAGATGCAAAATTTGTGTTTCGGGCCTGAATGCAATATTTCAGGGTACCGAAGTTGCGATAATGGCTTCGCAACGAAATCACCCATTCCACTCCATTAGAACCAAATGATGTTTGGGAGTATTCCGGAGCATTTCACAAACTTTTAGCATGTAAAAAGATGCAAAACTTGTGCTTCGAGCCTGAATGCACTATTTCAGGGTACCGAAGTTGCGAAAATGGTTTCGTAACAAAAACACCCAAGCCTACTCTATTAGAATGAAAATGATGTTTGGGAGTGCTCCGGAGCATTTCGCAAGCCTTCAATTTGCAAAAAGATGCAAAACTTGTGTTTTGGGCCTGAATGCACCATTTCGGGGTACCGAAGTTGCAAAAATGGTTTCGCAACGAAAACACGCATTCTACTCCATTAGACCCAAAATGATGTTTGGGTGTGTTCTGGAGCATTTCGCAAACTTTCGGCATGTAAAAAGATGCAAAACATGTTTTTCGGGCCTGAATGCAATATTTCGGGGTACCGAAGTAGCGATAATAGCTTCGCAATGAAAACACCCATTCTACTCCATTAGACCCAAAATGATGTTTGGGAGTGTTTCGGAGCATATCGCAAACTTTCGGCATGTTAAAAGATGCAAAACGTGTTTTTCGGGCCTGAATGCAATAATTCAAGGTACCGAAGTTGCGATACTTGCTTCACAACGAAAACACCCATTCTACTCCATTAGAACCAAAATGATGTTTCAGAGTGCTCCGGAGTATTTCGCAAACCTTCGATTTGTAAAAGGATGCAAAACCTGTGTTTCGGGCAGGAATGCACTAATTCGGGGTACCGAAGTTGTGAAAATTATTTCGCAACGAAAACACCCATTCTACTCCATTAGACCCAAAATGATGTTTGGGAGTGTTCCGGAGCATATCGCAAACTTTCGGCATGTTAAAAGATGCAAAACGTGTTTTTCGGGCCTGAATGCAATAATTCAAGGTACCGAAGTTGCGTTACTTGCTTCACAACGAAAACACCCATTCTACTCCATTAGAACCAAAATGATGTTTCAGAGTGCTCCGGAGTATTTCGCAAACCTTCGATTTGTAAAAGGATGCAAAACCTGTGTTTCGGGCAGGAATGCACTAATTCGGGGTACCGAAGTTGTGAAAATCATTTCGCAACGAAAACACCCATTCTACTCCATTAGACCCAAAATGATGTTTGGGAGTGTTCCGGAGCATTTCACAAATTTTCGGCATGTAAAAAGATGCAAAATTTGTGTTTCGGGCCTGAATGCAATATTTCAGGGTACCGAAGTTGCGATAATGGCTTCGCAACGAAATCACCCATTCCACTCCATTAGAACCAAATGATGTTTGGGAGTATTCCGGAGCATTTCACAAACTTTTAGCATGTAAAAAGATGCAAAACTTGTGCTTCGAGCCTGAATGCACTATTTCAGGGTACCGAAGTTGCGAAAATGGTTTCGTAACAAAAACACCCAAGCCTACTCTATTAGAATGAAAATGATGTTTGGGAGTGCTCCGGAGCATTTCGCAAGCCTTCAATTTGCAAAAAGATGCAAAACTTGTGTTTCGGGCCTGAATGCACTATTTCGGGGTACCGATGTTGCGAAAATGGTTTCGTAACGAAAACACCCTTTCTACTCCATTAGACCCAAAATAATATTTGGGTGTGTTCTGGAGCATTTCGCAAACTTTCGGCATGTAAAAAGATGCAAAACATGTTTTTCGGGCCTGAATGCAATATTTCGGGGTACCAAAGTAGCGATAATAGCTTCGCAATGAAAACACCCATTCTACTCCATTAGACCCAAAATGATGTTTGGGTGTGTTTTGGAGCATATCACAAATCTTCGGCATGTAAAAAGATGCAAAACTTGTGTTTCGGGCCTGAATGCACTATTTCGGGGTACCAATGTTGCGAAAATGGTTTCGCAACGAAAACACCCAATCTACTCCATTAGACCCAAAATGATGTTTGGGTGTGTTCCGGAGCATTTCGCAAACTTTCGGCATGTAAAAAGATGCAAAACATGTTTTTCGGGCCTGAATGCAATATTTCGGGGTACTGAAGTAGTGATAATAGCTTCGCAATGAAAACACCCATTCTACTCCATTAGACCCAAAATGATGTTTGGGAGTGTTCCGGAGCATTTCACAAATTTTCGGCATGTAAAAATGTGCAAAATTTGTGTTTCGGGCCTGAATGCAATATTTCAGGGTACCGAAGTTGCGATAATGGCTTCGCAACGAAATCACCCATTCCACTCCATTAGAACCAAATGATGTTTGGGAGTATTCCGGAGCATTTCACAAACTTTTAGCATGTAAAAAGATGCAAAACTTGTGCTTCGAGCCTGAATGCACTATTTCAGGGTACCGAAGTTGCGAAAATGGTTTCGTAACAAAAACACCCAGCCTACTCTATTAGAATGAAAATGTTGTTTAGGAGTGCTCCGGAGCATTTCGCAATCCTTCGATTTGCAAAAAGATGCAAAACTTGTGTTTTGGGGCTGAATGCACCATTTCGGGGTACCGAAGTTGCGAAAATGGTTTCGCAACGAAAACACCCATTCTACTGCATTAGACCCAAAATGATGTTTGGGTGTGTTCCGGAGCATTTCACAAATTTTCGGCATGTAAAAAGATGCAAAATTTGTGTTTCGGGCCTGAATGCAATATTTCGGGGTACCGAAGTAGCGATAATAGCTTCACAATGAAAACACCGATTCTACTCCATTAGAACCAAAATGATGTTTGGGAGTGTTCCGGAGCATTTCGCAAACTTTCGGCATGTAAAAAGATGCAATATTTCAGGGTAACGAAGTTGCGATAATAGCTTCGCAACTAAAACACCCATTCTACTCCATTAGAACCAAAAAGATGTTTCGGAGTGTTCCGGAGCATTTCGCAAACCTTCGATTTGGAAACGGATGCAAAACTTGTGTTTCGAGCACGAATGCACTAATTCGGGGTACCGAAGTTGTGAAAATTATTTCGCAACGAAAACACCCATTCTACTCCATTAGACCCAAAATGATGTTTGGGAGTGCTCTGGAGCATTTCGCAAGCCTTCGAATTGCAAAACGATGCAAAACATGTGTTTTGGGCCTGAATGCACCATTTTGGGGTACCGAAGTTGCGAAAATGGTTTCGCAACGAAAACACCCATTCTACTCCATTAGACCCAAAATGATGTTTGGGTGTGTTCCGGAGCATTTCACAAATTTTCGGCATGTAAAAAGATGCAAAATTGTTTTGGGCCTAAATTCAATATTTCGGGGTACCGAAGTTGCGATAATGGCTTCGCAACGAAACCACCTATTCCACTCCATTAGAACCAAATGAAGTTTGGGAGTATTCCGGAGCATTTCACAAACTTTTAGCATGTAAAAAGATGCAAAACTTGTGTTTCGGTCCTGAATGCAATATTTCGGGGTACCAAAGTTGCCATCATGGTTTCGCAATGAAAAGACCCATTCTACTCCATTGGACCCAAATTGTAGTTTGGGTGTGTTCCGGAGCATTTGGCAAACTTTCGGCATTTAAAAAGATGCAAAACTTGTGCTTCGAGCCTGAATGCACTATTTTAGGGTACCGAAGTTGTTAAAATTATTTCACAACGAAAACACCCATTCTACTCCATTAGACCCAAAATGATGTTTGGGAGTGCTCCGGAGCATTTCGCAAGCCTTCGATTTGCAAAAAGATGCAAAACTTCTGTTTTGGGCCTGAATGCACCATTTCGGGGTACCGAAGTTGCGAAAATGGTTTCGCAACGAAAACACCCGTTCTACTCCATTAGACCCAAAATGATGTTTGGGTGTGTTTTGGAGCATATCACAAATCTTCGGCATCTAAAAAGATGCAAAACTTGTGTTTCGGGCCTGAATGCACAATTTCGGGGTACCGATGTTGCGAAAATGGTTTCACAACGAAAACACCCATTCTACTCCATTAGACCCAAAATGATGTTTGGGTGTGTTCCGGAGCATTTCGCAAACTTTCGGCATGTAAAAAGATTGAAAACATGTTTTTCGGGCCTGAATGCAATATTTCGGGGTACCGAAGTAGCGATAATAGCTTCGCAATGAAAACACCCATTCTACTCCATTAGACCCAAAATGATGTTTGGGAGTGTTCCGGAGCAGTTCGCAAACTTTCGGCATGTTAAAAGATGCAAAACGTGTTTTTCGGGCCTGAATGCAATAATTCAAGGTACCGAAGTTGCGATACTAGCTTCACAACGAAAACACCCATTCTACTCCATTAGAACCAAAATGATGTTTCGGAGTGCTCCGAAGCATTTCGCAAACCTTCGATTTGTAAAAGGATGCAAAACCTGTGTTTCGGGTAGGAATTCACTAATTCGGGGTACCGAAGTTGCGAAAATTATTTCGCAACGAAAACACCCATTCTACTCCATTAGACCCAAAATGATGTTTGGGTGTGTTCCGGAGCATTTCACAAATTTTCGGCATGTAAAAAGATGCAAAATTTGTGTCTCGGGCCTGAATGCAATATTTCGGGGTACAAAAGTTGCGATCATGGTTTCGCAACGAAAAGACCCATTCTACTCCATTGGACCCAAATTGTAGTTTGGGTGTGTTCCGGAGCATTTGGCAAACTTTCATCATGTAAAAAGATGCAAAACTTGTGCTTTGAGCCTGAATGCACTATTTCAGGGTACCGAAGTTGCGAAAATGGTCTCGTAATGAAAACACCCAGTCTACTCCATTAGAACGAAAATGATGTTTGGGAGTGCTCGGGAGCATTTCGCAAGCGTTCGACTTGCAAAAAGATGCAAAACATGTTTTTCGGGCCTGAATGAAATATTTCGGGGTCCCGAAGTAGCGATAATAGCTTCGTAATGAAAACACCCATTTTACTCCATTAGACCCAAAATGATGTTTGGGAGTGTTCCGGAGCATTTCGCAAGCTTTCGGCATGTAAAAAGATGCACAACATGTGTTTTCGAGCCTGAATGCAATATTTCGAGGTACCGAAGTTGCGATAATAGCTTTGAAACGAAAACACCCATTCTACTCCATTAGAACCAAAATGATGTTTCGGAGTGCTCCGGAGCATTTCGCAAACCTTCGATTTGTAAAAGGATGCAAAACTTGTGTTTCGAGCACGAATGCACTAATTCGGGGTACCGAAGTTGTGAAAATTATTTCGCAACGAAAACACCCATTCTACTCCATTAGACCCAAAATGATGTTTGGGAGTGCTCCGGAGCATTTCGCAAGCCTTCGATTTGCAAAACGATGCAAAACATGTGTTTTGGGCCTGAATGCACCATTTCGGGGTACCAAAGTTGCGAAAATGGTTTCGCAACGAAAACACCCATTCTACTCCATTAGACCCAAAATGATGTTTGGGTGTGTTCTGGAGCCTTTCACAAATTTTCTGCATGTAAAAAGATCCAAAATTTGTGTTTCGGGACTGAATGCAATATTTCAGGGTACCGAAGTTGCGATAATGGCTTCGCAACGAAATCACCCATTCCACTCCATTAGAACCAAATGATGTTTGGGAGTATTCCGGAGCATTTCACAAACTTTTAGCTTGTAAAAAGAAGCAAAACTTGTGTTTCGGGCCTGAATGCAATATTTCGGGGTACCAAAGTTGCCATCATGGTTTCGCAACGAAAAGACCCATTCTACTCCGTTGGACCCAAATTGTAGTTTGGGTGTGTTTCGGAGCATTTGGCAAACTTTCGGCATGTAAAAAGATGCAAAACTTGTGCTTCGAGCCTGAATGCACTATTTCAGGGTACCGAAGTTGCGAAAATTGTTTCGTAACAAAAACACCCAGCCTACTCTATTAGAATGAAAATGTTGTTTAGGAGTGCTCCGGAGCATTTCGCAAGCCTTCGATTTGCAAAAAGATGCAAAACTTGTGTTTTGGGGCTGAATGCACCATTTCGGGGTACCGAAGTTGCGAAAATGGTTTCGCAACGAAAACACCCATTCTACTGCATTAGACCCAAAATGATGTTTGGGTGTGTTCCGGAGCATTTCACAAATTTTCGGCATGTAAAAAGATGCAAAATTTGTGTTTCGGGCCTGAATGCAATATTTCGGGGTACCGAAGTAGCGATAATAGCTTCACAATGAAAACACCCATTCTACTCCATTAGAACCAAAATGATGTTTGGGAGTGTTCCGGAGCATTTCGCAAACTTTCGGCATGTAAAAAGATGCAATATTTCAAGGTAACGAAGTTGCGATAATAGCTTCGCAACTAAAACACCCATTCTACTCCATTAGAACCAAAAAGATGTTTCGGAGTGCTCCGGAGCATTTCGCAAACCTTCGATTTGGAAACGGATGCAAAACTTGTGTTTCGAGCACGAATGCACTAATTCGGGGTACCGAAGTTGTGAAAATTATTTCGCAACGAAAACACCCATTCTACTCCATTAGACCCAAAATGATGTTTGGGAGTGCTCTGGAGCATTTCGCAAGCCTTCGAATTGCAAAACGATGCAAAACTTGTGTTTTGGGCCTGAATGCACCATTTTGGGGTACCGAAGTTGCGAAAATGGTTTCGCAACGAAAACACCCATTCTACTCCATTAGACCCAAAATGATGTTTGGGTGTGTTCCGGAGCATTTCACAAATTTTCGGCATGTAAAAAGATGCAAAATTGTTTTGGGCCTAAATTCAATATTTCGGGGTACCGAAGTTGCGATAATGGCTTCGCAACGAAACCACCTATTCCACTCCATTAGAACCAAATGAAGTTTGGGAGTATTCCGGAGCATTTCACAAACTTTTAGCATGTAAAAAGATGCAAAACTTGTGTTTCGGTCCTGAATGCAATATTTCGGGGGACCAAAGTTGCCATCATGGTTTCGCAATGAAAAGACCCATTCTACTCCATTGGACCCAAATTGTAGTTTGGGTGTGTTCCGGAGCATTTGGCAAACTTTCGGCATTTAAAAAGATGCAAAACTTGTGCTTCGAGCCTGAATGCACTATTTTAGGGTACCGAAGTTGTTAAAATTATTTCACAACGAAAACACCCATTCTACTCCATTAGACCCAAAATGATGTTTGGGAGTGCTCCGGAGCATTTCGCAAGCCTTCGATTTGCAAAAAGATGCAAAACTTGTGTGTTTGGGCCTGAATGCACCATTTCGGGGTACCGAAGTTGCGAAAATGGTTTCGCAACGAAAACACCCGTTCTACTCCATTAGACCCAAAATGATGTTTGGGTGTGTTTTGGAGCATATCACAAATCTTCGGCATCTAAAAAGATGCAAAACTTGTGTTTCGGGCCTGAATGCACAATTTCGGGGTACCGATGTTGCGAAAATGGTTTCACAACGAAAACACCCATTCTACTCCATTAGACCCAAAATGATGTTTGGGTGTGTTCCGGAGCATTTCGCAAACTTTCGGCATGTAAAAAGATTGAAAACATGTTTTTCGGGCCTGAATGCAATATTTCGGGGTACCGAAGTAGCGATAATAGCTTCACAATGAAAACACCCATTCTACTCCATTAGACCCAAAATGATGTTTGGGAGTGTTCCGGAGCAGTTCGCAAACTTTCGGCATGTTAAAAGATGCAAAACGTGTTTTTCGGGCCTGAATGCAATAATTCAAGGTACCGAAGTTGCGATACTAGCTTCACAACGAAAACACCCATTCTACTCCATTAGAACCAAAATGATGTTTCGGAGTGCTCCGAAGCATTTCGCAAACCTTCGATTTGTAAAAGGATGCAAAACCTGTGTTTCGGGTAGGAATGCACTAATTCGGGGTACCGAAGTTGCGAAAATTATTTCGCAACGAAAACACCCATTCTACTCCATTAGACCCAAAATGATGTTTGGGTGTGTTCCGGAGCATTTCACAAATTTTCGGCATGTAAACAGATGCAAAATTTGTGTCTCGGGCCTGAATGCAATATTTCGGGGTACAAAAGTTGCGATCATGGTTTCGCAACGAAAAGACCCATTCTACTCCATTGGACCCAAATTGTAGTTTGGGTGTGTTCCGGAGCATTTGGCAAACTTTCATCATGTAAAAAGATGCAAAACTTGTGCTTTGAGCCTGAATGCACTATTTCAGGGTACCGAAGTTGCGAAAATGGTCTCGTAATGAAAACACCCAGTCTACTCCATTAGAACGAAAATGATGTTTGGGAGTGCTCGGGAGCATTTCGCAAGCGTTCGACTTGCAAAAAGATGCAAAACATGTTTTTCGGGCCTGAATGAAATATTTCGGGGTCCCGAAGTAGCGATAATAGCTTCGTAATGAAAACACCCATTTTACTCCATTAGACCCAAAATGATGTTTGGGAGTGTTCCGGAGCATTTCGCAAGCTTTCGGCATGTAAAAAGATGCACAACATGTGTTTTCGAGCCTGAATGCAATATTTCGAGGTACCGAAGTTGCGATAATAGCTTTGAAACGAAAACACCCATTCTACTCTATTAGAACCAAAATGATGTTTCGGAGTGCTCCGGAGCATTTCGCAAACCTTCGATTTGTAAAAGGATGCAAAACTTGTGTTTCGAGCACGAATGCACTAATTCGGGGTACCGAAGTTGTGAAAATTATTTCGCAACGAAAACACCCATTCTACTCCATTAGACCCAAAATGATGTTTGGGTGTGTTCTGGAGCATTTCGCAAACTTTCGACATGTAAAAAGATGCAAAACATGTTTTTCGGGCCTGAATGCAATATTTCGGGGTACCGAAGTAGCGATAATAGCTTCGCAATGAAAACACCCATTCTACTCCATTAGACCCAAAATGATGTTTGGGTGTGTTTTGGAGCATATCACAAATCTTCGGCATGTAAAAAGATGCAAAACTTGTGTTTCAGGCCTGAATGCACTATTTCGGGGTACCGATGTTGCGAAAATGGTTTCGCAACGAAAACACCCATTCTACTCCATTAGACCCAAAATGATGTTTGGGTGTGTTCTGGAGCCTTTCACAAATTTTCTGCATGTAAAAAGATCCAAAATTTGTGTTTCGGGACTGAATGCAATATTTCAGGGTACCGAAGTTGCGATAATGGCTTCGCAACGAAATCACCCATTCCACTCCATTAGAACCAAATGATGTTTGGGAGTATTCCGGAGCATTTCACAAACTTTTAGCTTGTAAAAAGAAGCAAAACTTGTGTTTCGGGCCTGAATGCAATATTTCGGGGTACCAAAGTTGCCATCATGGTTTCGCAATGAAAAGACCCATTCTACTCCGTTGGACCCAAATTGTAGTTTGGGTGTGTTTCGGAGCATTTGGCAAACTTTCGGCATGTAAAAAGATGCAAAACTTGTGCTTCGAGCCTGAATGCACTATTTCAGGGTACCGAAGTTGTGAAAATTATTTCACAACGAAAACACCCATTCTACTCCATTAGACGCAAAATGATGTTTGGGAGTGCTCCGGAGCATTTCGCAAGCCTTCGATTTGCAAAAACATGCAAAACTTGTGTTTTGGGCCTGAATGCACAATTTTGGGGTACCGAAGTTGCGAAAATGGTTTCGCAACGAAAACACCCATTCTACTCCATTAGACCCAAAATGATGTTTGGGTGTGTTCCGGAGCATTTCGCAAACTTTCGGCATGTAAAAAGATGCAAAACATGTTTTTCGGGCCTGAATGCAATATTTCGGGGTACCGTAGTAGCGATAATAGCTTCGAAATGAAAACAACCATTCTACTCCATTAGACCCAAAATGTTGTTTGGGAGTGTTCCGGAGCATTTCGCAAACTTTCGGCACGTTAAAAGATGCAAAACATGTTTTTCGGGCCTGAATGCAATATTTTGAGGTACCGAAGTTGCGAAAATTATTTCGCAACGAAAACACCCATTCTACTCCATTTGAACCAAAATGATGTTTCGGAGTGCTCCAGAGCATTTCGCAAACCTTCGATTTGTAAAAGGATGCAAAACCTGTGTTTCGGGCAGGAATGCACTAATTCGGGGTACCGAAGTTGTGAAAATTATTTCGCAACGAAAACACCCATTCTACTCCATTAGACCCAAAATGATGTTTGAGAGTGTTTCGGAGCATTTCACAAATTTTCGGCATGTAAAAAGATGCAAAATTTGTGTTTCGGGCCTGAATGTAATATTTCAGGGTACCGAAGTTGCGATAATGGCGTTGCAACGAAATCACCCATTCCACTCCATTAGAACCAAATGGTGTTTGGGAGTATTCCGGAGCATTTCACAAACTTTCAGCATGTAAAAAGATGCAAAACTTGTGTTTCGGGCCTGAATGCAATATTTCGGGGTACCAAAGTTGCGATAATGGTTTCGCAACAAAAAGACCCATTCTACTCCATTGGACCTAAATTGTTGTTTGGGTGTGTTCCGGAGCATTTGGCAAGCTTTCGGCTTGTAAAAAGATGCAAAACTTGTGCTTCGAGCCTGAATGCACTATTTCAGGGTACCGAAGTTGCGATAATGGCTTCGCAACGAAATCACCCATTCCACTCCATTAGAACCAAATGATGTTTGGGAGTATTCCGGAGCATTTCACAAACTTTTAGCATGTAAAAAGATGCAAAACTTGTGTTTCGGGCCTGAATGCAATATTTTGGGGTACCAAAGTTGCGATAATAGTTTCGCAACGAAAAGACCCATTCTACTCCATTGGACCCAAATTGCAGTTTGGGTGTGTTTCGGAGCATTTGGCAAACTTTCAGCATGTAAAAAAATGCAAAACTTGTGCTTCGAGCCTGAATGCACTATTTCAGGGTACCGAAGTTGCGAAAATGGTTTCGTAACGAAAACACCCAGTCTACTCCATTAGAACGAAAATGATGTTTGGGAGTGCTCCGGAGCATTTCGCAAGCCTTCGATTTGCAAAAAGATGGAAAACTTGTGTTTTGGGCCTGAATGCACCATTTCGGGGTACCGAAGTTGCGAAAATGGTTTCGCAATGAAAACACCCATTCTACTCCATTAGACCCAAATGATGTTTGGGTGTGTTCCGGAGCATTTCGCAAACCTTCGATTTGTAAAAGGATGCAAAACCTGTGTTTCGGGCACGAATGCACTAATTCGGGGTACCGAAGTTGCGAAAATTATTTCGCAACGAAAACACCCATTCTACTCCATTAGACCCAAAATGATGTTTGGGAGTGTTCCGGAGCATTTCACAAATTTTCGGCATGTAAAAAGATGCAAAATTTGTTTTTCGGGCCTGAATGCAATATTTCAGGGTACCGAAGTTGCGATAATGGCTTCGCAACGAAATCACCCATTCCACTCCATTAGAACCAAATGATGTTTGGGAGTATTCCGGAGCATTTCACAAACTTTTAGCATGTAAAAAGATGAAAACTTGTGTTTCGGGCCTGAATGCAATATTTCGGGGTACCAAAGTTGCGATCATGGTTTCGCAACGAAAAGACCCATTCTACTCCATTGGACCCAAATTGTAGTTTGGGTGTGTTCCGGAGCATTTGGCAAACTTTCGGCATGTAAAAAGATGCAAAACTTGTGCTTCAAGCCTGAATGCACTATTTCAGGGTACCGAAGTTGCGAAAATGGTTTCGTAACAAAAACACCCAGTCTACTCCATTAGAACGAAAATGATGTTTGGGAGTGCTCCGGAGCATTTCGCAAGCCTTCGATTTGCAAAAAGATGCAAAACATGTTTTTCGGGCCTGAATGCAATATTTCGGGGTACCGAAGTAGCAATAATAGCTTCGCAATGAAAACACCCATTCTACTCCGTTAGCACCAAAATGATGTTTGGGAGTGGTCCGTAGCATTTTGCAAATCTTCGATTTATAAAAAGATGCAAAACTTATGGTTCGGGCACGAATGCACTAATTCGGGGTACCGAAGTTGCGAAAATTATTTCGCAACGAAAACACCCATTCTACTCCATTAGAACCAAAATGATGTTTCGGAGTGCT
This sequence comes from Cenchrus fungigraminus, assembly GCA_036936925.1. NCBI lineage: Eukaryota > Viridiplantae > Streptophyta > Magnoliopsida > Poales > Poaceae > Cenchrus > Cenchrus fungigraminus. The sequence goes on from JAQONI010000053.1 coordinate 111,572, forward strand.
CCGGAGCATTTCGCAAACCTTCGATTCGTAAAAGGATGCAAAACTTGTGTTTCGAGCACGAATGCACTAATTCGGGGTACCGAAGTTGTGAAAATTATTTCGCAACGAAAACACCCATTCTACTCCATTAGACCCAAAATGAAGTTTGGGAGTGTTTTGGAGCATTTCGCAATCCATCGGCATGTAAAAGATGCAAAACTTGTGTTTCGGGCCTGAATGCACTATTTCGGGGTACCGAAGTTGCGAAAATGGTTTCGCAATGAAAACACCCATTCTACTCCATTAGACCCAAAATGATGTTTGGGTGTGTTCCGGAGCATTTCGCAAACTTTCGGCATGTAAAAAGATGCAAAATTTTTGTTTCGGGCCTGAATGCAATATTTCAGGGTACCGAAGTTGCGATAATGGCTTCGCAACGAAATCACCCATTCCAAATGATGTTTGGGAGTATTCCGGAGCATTTCTCAAACTTTTAGCATGTAAAAAGATGAAAACTTGTGTTTCGGGCCTGAATGGAATATTTCGGGGTACCAAAGTTGCGATCATGGTTTCGCAACGAAAAGACCCATTCTACTCCATTGGACCCAAATTGTAGTTTGGGTGTGTTCCGGAGCATTTGGCAAACTTTCAGCATGTAAAAAGATGCAAAACTTGTGCTTCAAGCCTGAATGCACTATTTCAGGGTACCGATGTTGCGAAAATGGTTTCGTAACAAAAACACCCAGTCTACTCCATTAGAACGAAAATGATGTTTGGGAGTGCTCCGGAGCATTTCGCAAGCCTTCGATTTGCAAAAAGATGCAAAACATGTTTTTCAGGCCTGAATGCAATATTTCGGGGTACCGAAGTAACAATAATAGCTTCGCAATGAAAACACCCATTCTACTCCATTAGAACCAAAATGATGTTTGGGAGTGTTCCGGAGAATTTCGCAAACTTTCGGCATGTAAAAAGATGCAAAACATATTTTTCGGGGCTGAATGCAATATTTCGAGGAACCGAAGTTGCGATAATAGCTTCGCAACGAAAACAACCATTCTGCTCCATTAGAACCAAAATGATGTTTCGGAGTGCTCCGGAGCATTTCGCAAACCTTTGATTTGTAAAAGGATGCAAAACTTGTGTTTCGAGCACGAATGCACTAATTCGGGGTACCGAAGTTGTGAAAATTATTTCGCAACGAAAACACCCATTCTACTCCATTAGACCCAAAATGATCTTTGGGAGTGCTCCGGAGCATTTCGCAAGCCTTCGATTTGCAAAAAGATGTAAAACTTGTGTTTTGGGCCTGAATGCACCATTTCGTGGTACCGAAGTTGCGAAAATGGTTTCGCAACGAAAACACCCATTCTACTCCATTAGACCCAAAATGATGTTTGGGTGTGTTCCGTAGCATTTTGCAAACTTTTGGAATGTAAAAAGATGCAAACCATGTTTTTCGGGCCTGAATGCAATATTTCGGGGTACCGAAGTAGCGATAATAGCTTCGCAATGAAAACACCCATTCTACTCCATTAGACCCGAAATGATGTTTGGGAATGTTCCGGAGCATTTCGCAAACTTTCGGCATGTAAAAAGATGCAAAACATGTTTTTCGGGCCTGAATGCAATATTTCGAGGTACCGAAGTTGCGATACTAGCTTCGCAACGAAAACACCCATTCTACTCCATTAGAACCAAAATGATGTTTCGGAGTGCTCCGGAGCATTTCGTAAATCTTCGATTTGTAACAGGATGCAAAACCTGTGTTTCGGGCAGGAATGCACTAAGTCGGGGTACCGAAGTAGCGAAAATTATTTCGCAACGAAAACACCCATTCTACTCCATTAGACCCAAAATGATGTTTGAGAGTGTTCCGGAGCATTTCACAAATTTTCGGCATGTAAAAAGATGCAAAATTTGTGTTTCGGGCCTGAATGTAATATTTCAGGGTACCGAAGTTGCGATAATGGCTTCGCAACGAAATCACCCATTCCACTCCATTAGAACCAAATGATGTTTGGGAGTATTCCGGAGCATTTCACAAACTTTTAGCATGTAAAAAGATGAAAACTTGTGTTTCGGGCCTGAATGCTATATTTCGGGGTACCAAAGTTGCGATCATGGTTTCGCAACGAAAAGACCCATTCTACTCCATTGGACCCAAATTGTAGTTTGGGTGTGTTCCGGAGCATTTGGCAAACTTTCGGCATGTAAAAAGATGCAAAACTTGTGCTTCAAGCCTGAATGCACTATTTCAGGGTACCGATGTTGCGAAAATGGTTTCGTAACAAAAACACCCAGTCTACTCCATTAGAACGAAAATGATGTTTGGGAGTGCTGCGGAGCATTTCGCAAGCCTTCGATTTGCAAAAAGATGCAAAACATGTTTTTCGGGCGTGAATGCAATATTTCGGGGTACCGAAGTAACAATAATAGCTTCGCAATGAAAACACCCATTCTACTCCATTATAACCAAAATGATGTTTGGGAGTGTTCCGGAGAATTTCGCAAACTTTCGGCATGTAAAAAGATGCAAAACATATTTTTCGGGCCTGAATGCAATATTTTGAGGAACCGAAGTTGCGATAATAGCTTCGCAACGAAAACAACCATTCTGCTCCATTAGAACCAAAATGATGTTTCGGAGTGCTCCGGAGCATTTCGCAAACCTTTGATTTGTAAAAGGATGCAAAACTTGTGTTTCGAGCACGAATGCACTAATTCGGGGTACCGAAGTTGTGAAAATTATTTCGCAACGAAAACACCCATTCTACTCCTTTAGACCCAAAATGATCTTTGGGAGTGCTCCGGAGCATTTCGCAAGCCTTCGATTTGCAAAAAGATGCAAAACTTGTGTTTTGGGCCTGAATGCACCATTTCGGGGTACCGAAGTTGCGATAATGGCTTCGCAATGAAATCACCCATTCCACTCCATTAGAACCAAATGATGTTTGGGAGTATTCCGGAGCATTTCACAAACTTTTAGCATATAAAAATATGCAAAACTTGTGTTTCGGGACTGAAGGCAATATTTCGGGGTACCAAAGTTGCGATCATGGTTTCGCAACGAAAAGACCCATTCTACTCCATTGGACCCAAATTGTAGTTTGGGTGTGTTCCGGAGCATCTGGCAAACTTTCGGCATGTAAAAAGATGCAAAACTTGTGCTTCGAGCCTGAATGCACTATTTCAGGGTACCGAAGTTGCGAAAATTGTTTCGTAACGAAAACACCCAGTCTACTCCATTAGAACGAAAATGATGTTTGGGAGTGCTCCGGAGCATTTCGCAAGCCTTCGATTTGAAAAAAGATGCAAAACTTGTGTTTTGGGCCTGAATGCACCATTTCGGGGTACCGATGTTGCGAAAATGGTTTCGCAACGAAAACACCCATTCTACTCCATTAGACCCAAAATGATGTTTGGGTGTGTTCCGGATCATTTCGCAAACTTTCGGCATGTAAAAAGATGCAAACCATGTTTTTCGGGCCTGAATGCAATATTTCGGGGTACCGAAGTTGCGATAATAGCTTCGCAATGAAAACACCCATTCTACTCCATTAGACCCGAAATGATGTTTGGGAGTGTTCCGGAGCATTTCGCAAACTTACGGCATGTTAAAAGATGCAAAACATGTTTTTCGGGCCTGAATGCAATATTTCGAGGTACCGAAGTTGCGATACTAGCTACGCAACGAAAACACCCATTCTACTCCATTAGAACCAAAATGATGTTTCGGAGTGCTCCGGAGCATTTCGCAAACCTTCGATTTGTAAAAGGATGCAAAACCTGTGTTTCGGGCAGGAATGCACTAATTCGGGGTACCGAAGTTGCGAAAATTATTTCGCAACGAAAACACCCATTCTACTCGATTAGACCCAAAATGATGTTTGGGAGTGTTCCGGAGCATTTAACAAATTTTCGGCATGTAAAAAGATGCACAATTTGTGTTTCGGGCCTGAATGCAATATTTCAGGGTGCCGAAGTTGCGATAATGGCTTCGCAACGAAATCACCCATTCCACTCCATTACACCCAAAATGATGTTTGGGAGTGTTTTGGAGCATATCGCAAATCTTCGGCATGTAAAAAGATGCAAAACTTATCTTTCGAGCCTGAATGCACTATTTCGGGGTACCAAAGTTGCGATAATGGTTTCGCAAAAAAAAGACACATTCTACTCCATTGGACCTAAATTGTTGTTTGGGTGTGTTCCGGAGCATCTGGCAAACTTTCGGCATGTAAAAAGATGCAAAACTTGTGCTTCAAGCCTGAATGCACTATTTCAGGGTACCGATGTTGCGAAAATGGTTTCGTAACAAAAACACCCAGTCTACTCCATTAGAACGAAAATGATGTTTGGGAGTGCTGCGGAGCATTTCGCAAGCCTTCGATTTGCAAAAAGATGCAAAACATGTTTTTCGGGCGTGAATGCAATATTTCGGGGTACCGAAGTAACAATAATAGCTTCGCAATGAAAACACCCATTCTACTCCATTATAACCAAAATGATGTTTGGGAGTGTTCCGGAGAATTTCGCAAACTTTCGGCATGTAAAAAGATGCAAAACATATTTTTCGGGCCTGAATGCAATATTTTGAGGAACCGAAGTTGCGATAATAGCTTCGCAACGAAAACAACCATTCTGCTCCATTAGAACCAAAATGATGTTTCGGAGTGCTCCGGAGCATTTCGCAAACCTTTGATTTGTAAAAGGATGCAAAACTTGTGTTTCGAGCACGAATGCACTAATTCGGGGTACCGAAGTTGTGAAAATTATTTCGCAACGAAAACACCCATTCTACTCCTTTAGACCCAAAATGATCTTTGGGAGTGCTCCGGAGCATTTCGCAAGCCTTCGATTTGCAAAAAGATGCAAAACTTGTGTTTTGGGCCTGAATGCACCATTTCGGGGTACCGAAGTTGCGATAATGGCTTCGCAATGAAATCACCCATTCCACTCCATTAGAACCAAATGATGTTTGGGAGTATTCCGGAGCATTTCACAAACTTTTAGCATATAAAAATATGCAAAACTTGTGTTTCGGGACTGAAGGCAATATTTCGGGGTACCAAAGTTGCGATCATGGTTTCGCAACGAAAAGACCCATTCTACTCCATTGGACCCAAATTGTAGTTTGGGTGTGTTCCGGAGCATCTGGCAAACTTTCGGCATGTAAAAAGATGCAAAACTTGTGCTTCGAGCCTGAATGCACTATTTCAGGGTACCGAAGTTGCGAAAATTGTTTCGTAACGAAAACACCCAGTCTACTCCATTAGAACGAAAATGATGTTTGGGAGTGCTCCGGAGCATTTCGCAAGCCTTCGATTTGAAAAAAGATGCAAAACTTGTGTTTTGGGCCTGAATGCACCATTTCGGGGTACCGATGTTGCGAAAATGGTTTCGCAACGAAAACACCCATTCTACTCCATTAGACCCAAAATGATGTTTGGGTGTGTTCCGGATCATTTCGCAAACTTTCGGCATGTAAAAAGATGCAAACCATGTTTTTCGGGCCTGAATGCAATATTTCGGGGTACCGAAGTTGCGATAATAGCTTCGCAATGAAAACACCCATTCTACTCCATTAGACCCGAAATGATGTTTGGGAGTGTTCCGGAGCATTTCGCAAACTTACGGCATGTTAAAAGATGCAAAACATGTTTTTCGGGCCTGAATGCAATATTTCGAGGTACCGAAGTTGCGATACTAGCTACGCAACGAAAACACCCATTCTACTCCATTAGAACCAAAATGATGTTTCGGAGTGCTCCGGAGCATTTCGCAAACCTTCGATTTGTAAAAGGATGCAAAACCTGTGTTTCGGGCAGGAATGCACTAATTCGGGGTACCGAAGTTGCGAAAATTATTTCGCAACGAAAACACCCATTCTACTCGATTAGACCCAAAATGATGTTTGGGAGTGTTCCGGAGCATTTAACAAATTTTCGGCATGTAAAAAGATGCACAATTTGTGTTTCGGGCCTGAATGCAATATTTCAGGGTGCCGAAGTTGCGATAATGGCTTCGCAACGAAATCACCCATTCCACTCCATTACACCCAAAATGATGTTTGGGAGTGTTTTGGAGCATATCGCAAATCTTCGGCATGTAAAAAGATGCAAAACTTATCTTTCGAGCCTGAATGCACTATTTCGGGGTACCAAAGTTGCGATAATGGTTTCGCAAAAAAAAGACACATTCTACTCCATTGGACCTAAATTGTTGTTTGGGTGTGTTCCGGAGCATCTGGCAAACTTTCGGCTTGTAAAAAGATGCAAAACTTGTGCTTCGAGCCTGAATGCACTATTTCAGGGTACCGAAGTTGCGAAAATGGTTTCGTAACGAAAACACCCAGTCTACTCCATTAGAACGAAAATGATGTTTGGGAGTGCTCCGGAGCATTTCGCAAGCCTTCGATTTGCAAAAAGATGCAAAACTTGTGTTTTGGGCCTGAATGCACCATTTCGGGGTACCGAAGTTGCGAAAATGGTTTCGCAACGAAAACACCCATTCTACTCCATTAGACCCAAAATGATGTTTGGGTGTGTTCCGGAGCATTTAACAAATTTTTGGCATGTAAAAAGATGCCAAATTTGTGTTTCGGGCCTGAATGCAATATTTCAGGGTACCGAAGTTGCGATAATGGCTTCGCAACGAAATCACTCATTGCACTCCATTAGAACCAAATGATGTTGGGAGTATTCCGGAGCATTTCACAAACTTTTAGCATGTAAAAAGATGCAAAACTTGTGTTTCGGGCCTGAATGCAATATTTCGGGGTACCAAAGTTGCGATCATGGTTTCGCAACGAAAAGACCCATTCTACTCCATTGGACCCAAATTGTAGTTTGGGTGTGTTCCGGAGCAAGTGGCAAACTTTTGGCATGTAAAAAGATGCAAAACTTGTGCTTCGAGCCTGAATGGACTATTTCAGGGTACCGAAGTTGCGAAAATGGTTTCGTAACGAAAACACCCAGTCTACTCCATTAGAACGAAAATGATGTTTGGGAGTGCTCCAGAGCATTTCGCAAGCCTTCGATTTGTAAAAAGATGCAAAACTTGTGTTTTGGGCCTGAATGCACCATTTCGGGGTACCGAAGTTGCGATAATGGCTTCGCAACGAAATCACCCATTCCACTCCATTAGAACCAAATGATGTTTGGGAGTATTCCGGAGCATTTCACAAACTTTTAGCATGTAAAAAGATGCAAAACATGTGTTTCGGGCCTAAATGCAATATTTCGGGGTACCAAAGTTGCGATAATGGTTTCGCAACGAAAAGGCCCATTCTACTCCATTGGACCCAAATTGTAGTTTGGGTTTGTTCCGGAGCATTTGGCAAACTTTTGGCATGTAAAAAGATGCAAACTTGTGCTTCGAGCCTGAATGCACTATTTCAGGGTACCGAAGTTGCGAAAATGGTTTCGTAACGAAAACACCCATTCTACTCCATTAGAACGAAAATGATGTTTGGGAGTGCTCCGAAGCCTTTGGCAAGCCTTCGATTTGCAAAAAGATACAAAACTTGTGTTTTGGGCCTGAATGCACCATTTCGGGGTACCGAAGTTGCGAAAATGGTTTCGCAACGAAAACACCCATTCTACTCCATTAGACCCAAAATGATGTTTGGGTGTGTTCCGGAGCATTTCAGAAATTTTCGGCATGTAAAAAGATGCAAAATTTGTGTTTAGGGCCTGAATGCAATATTTCAGGGTACCGAAGTTGTGATAATGGCTTCGCAACGAAATCACCCATTCCACTCCATTAGAACCAAATGATGTTTGGGAGTATTCCGGAGCATTTCACAAACTTTCAGCATGTAAAAAGATGCAAAACTTGTGTTTCGGGACTGAAGGCAATATTTCGGGGTACCAAAGTTGCGATCATGGTTTCGCAACGAAAAGACCCATTCTACTCCATTGGACCCAAATTGTAGTTTGGGTGTGTTCCGGAGCATCTGGCAAACTTTCAGCATGTAAAAAGATGCAAAACTTGTGCTTCGAGCCTGAATGCATTATTTCAGGGTACCGAAGTTGCAAAAATGGTTTCGTAACGAAAACACCCAGTCTACTCCATTAGGATGAAAATGATGTTTGGGAGTGCTCCGGAGCATTTCGCAAGCCTTCGATTTGCAAAAAGTTGCAAAACTTGTGTTTTGGGCCCGAATGCACCATTTCGGGGTACCGAAGTTGCGAAAATGGTTTCGCAACAAAAATACCCATTCTACTCCATTAGACACAAAATGATGTTTGGGTGTGTTCCGGAGCATTTCGCAAACTTTCGGCATGTAAAAAGATGCAAAACATGTTTTTCGGGCCTGAATGCAATATTTTGGTGTACCGAAGTAGTGATAATAGCTTCGCAATGAAAACTCCCCATCTACTCCATTAGAACGAAAATGATGTTTGGGAGTGCTCCGGAGCATTTCGCAAGCCTTCGATTTGCAAAAAGATACAAAACTTGTGTTTTGGGCCTGAATGCACCATTTCGGGGTACCGAAGTTGCGAAAATGGTTTCGCAACGAAAACACCCATTCTGCTCCCTTAGACCCAAAATGATGTTTGGGTGTGTTCCGGAGCATTTCACAAATTTTCGGCATGTAAAAAGATGCAAAATTTGTGTTTCGGGCCTGAATGCAATATTTCAGGGTACCGAAGCTGCGATAATGGCTTCGCAACGAAATCACCCATTCCACTCCATTAGAACCAAATGATGTTTGGGAGTATTCCGGAGCATTTCACAAACTTTTAGCATGTAAAAAGATGCAAAACTTGTGTTTCAGGACTGAAGGCAATATTTCGGGGTACCAAAGTTGCGATAATGGTTTCGCAACGAAAAGACCCATTCTACTCCATTGGACCCAAACTGTAGTTTGGGTGTGTTCCGGAGCATCTGGCAAACTTTCGGCATGTAAAAAGATGCAAAACTTGTGCTTCGAGCCTGAATGCATTATTTCAGGGTACCGAAGTTGCGAAAATGGTTTCGTAACGAAAACACCCAGTCTACTCCATTAGGATGAAAATGATGTTTGGGAGTGCTCCGGAGCATTTCGCAAGCCTTCGATTTGCAAAAAGATGCAAAACTTGTGTTTTGGGCCCGAATACACCATTTCGGGGTACCGAAGTTGCGAAAATGGTTTCGCAACGAAAATACCCATTCTACTCCATTAGACACAAAATGATGTTTGGGTGTGTTCCGGAGCATTTCGCAAACTTTCGGCATGTAAAAAGATGCAAAACATGTTTTTCGGGCCTGAATGCAATATTTTGGTGTACCGAAGTAGTGATAATAGCTTCGCAATGAAAACTCCCAGTCTACTCCATTAGAACGAAAATGATGTTTGGGAGTGCTCCGGAGCATTTCGCAAGCCTTCGATTTGCAAAAAGATACAAAACTTGTGTTTTGGGCCTGAATGCACCATTTCGGGGTACCGAAGTTGCGAAAATGGTTTCGCAACGAAAACACCCATTCTACTCCATTAGACCCAAAATGATGTTTGGGTGTGTTCCGGAGCATTTCAGAAATTTTCGGCATGTAAAAAGATGCAAAATTTGTGTTTAGGGCCTGAATGCAATATTTCAGGGTACCGAAGTTGTGATAATGGCTTCGCAACGAAATCACCCATTCCACTCCATTAGAACCAAATGATGTTTGGGAGTATTCCGGAGCATTTCACAAACTTTCAGCATGTAAAAAGATGCAAAACTTGTGTTTCGGGACTGAAGGCAATATTTCGGGGTACCAAAGTTGCGATCATGGTTTCGCAACGAAAAGACCCATTCTACTCCATTGGACCCAAATTGTAGTTTGGGTGTGTTCCGGAGCATCTGGCAAACTTTCGGCATGTAAAAAGATGCAAAACTTGTGCTTCGAACCTGAATGCATTATTTCAGGGTACCGAAGTTGCGAAAATGGTTTCGTAACGAAAACACCCAGTCTACTCCATTAGGATGAAAATGATGTTTGGGAGTGCTCCGGAGCATTTCGCAAGCCTTCGATTTGCAAAAAGATGCAAAACTTGTGTTTTGGGCCCGAATGCACCATTTCGGGGTACCGAAGTTGCGAAAATGGTTTCGCAACGAAAATACCCATTCTACTCCATTAGACACAAAATGATGTTTGGGTGTGTTCCGGAGCATTTCGCAAACTTTCGGCATGTAAAAAGATGCAAAACATGTTTTTCGGGCCTGAATGCAATATTTTGGTGTACCGAAGTAGTGATAATAGCTTCGCAATGAAAACTCCCAGTCTACTCCATTAGAACGAAAATGATGTTTGGGAGTGCTCCGGAGCATTTCGCAAGCCTTCGATTTGCAAAAAGATACAAAACTTGTGTTTTGGGCCTGAATGCACCATTTCGGGGTACCGAAGTTGCGAAAATGGTTTCGCAACGAAAACACCCATTCTACTCCCTTAGACCCAAAATGATGTTTGGATGTGTTCCGGAGCATTTCACAAATTTTCGGCATGTAAAAAGATGCAAAATTTGTGTTTCGGGCCTGAATGCAATATTTCAGGGTACCGAAGCTGCGATAATGGCTTCGCAACGAAATCACCCATTCCACTCCATTAGAACCAAATGATGTTTGGGAGTATTCCGGAGCATTTCACAAACTTTTAGCATGTAAAAAGATGCAAAACTTGTGTTTCAGGACTGAAGGCAATATTTCGGGGTACCAAAGTTGCGATAATGGTTTCGCAACGAAAAGACCCATTCTACTCCATTGGACCCAAACTGTAGTTTGGGTGTGTTCCGGAGCATCTGGCAAACTTTCGGCATGTAAAAAGATGCAAAACTTGTGCTTCGAGCCTGAATGCATTATTTCAGGGTACCGAAGTTGCGAGAATGGTTTCGTAACGAAAACACCCAGTCTACTCCATTAGGATGAAAATGATGTTTGGGAGTGCTCCGGAGCATTTCGCAAGCCTTCGATTTGCAAAAAGATTCAAAACTTGTGTTTTGGGCCTGAATGCACCATTTCGGGGTACCGAAGTTGCGAAAATGGTTTCGCAAGGAAAACACCCATTCTACTCCATTAGACCCAAAATGATGTTTGGGTGTGTTCCGGATCATTTCGCAAACTTTCGGCATGTAAAAAGATGCAAAACATGTTTTTCGGGCCTGAATGCAATATTCGGAGTACCGAGGTAGCGATAATAGCTTCACAATGAAAACAACCATTCTACTCCATTAGAACCAAAATGATGTTTGGGATTGTTCCAGAGCATTTCGCAAACTTTCGGCATGTAAAAAGATGCAAAACATGTTTTTCGGGCCTGAATGCAATATTTCGAGGTACCGACATTGCGATAATAGCTTCGCAACGAAAACACCCATTCTACTCCATTAGACCCAATATGATGTTTGGGTGTGTTCCGGAGCATTTCGCAAACTTTCGACATGTAAAAAGATGCAAAACATGTTTTTCGGGCCTGAATACAATATTTCGGGGTACCGAAGTAGCGATAATAGCTTCGCAATGAAAACACCCAGTCTACTCCATTAGAACGAAAATGATGTTTGGGAGTGCTCCGGAGCATTTCGCAAGCCTTCGATTTGCAAAAAGATACAAAACTTGTGTTTTGGGCCTGAATGCACCATTTCGGGGTACCGAAGTTGCGAAAATGGTTTCGCAACGAAAACACCCATTCTACTCCATTAGACCCAAAATGATGTTTGGGTGTGTTCCGGAGCATTTCAGAAATTTTCGGCATGTAAAAAGATGCAAAATTTGTGTTTAGGGCCTGAATGCAATATTTCAGGGTACCGAAGTTGTGATAATGGCTTCGCAACGAAATCACCCATTCCACTCCATTAGAACCAAATGATGTTTGGGAGTATTCCGGAGCATTTCACAAACTTTCAGCATGTAAAAAGATGCAAAACTTGTGTTTCGGGCCTGAATGCACCATTTCGGGGTACCGAAGTTGCGAAAATGATTTCGCAACGAAAACACCCATTCTACTCCATTAGACCCAAAATGATGTTTGGGAGTGCTCTGGAGCATTTCGCAAGCCTTCGATTTACAAAAAGATACAAAACTTGTGTTTTGGGCCTGAATGCACCATTTCGGGGTACCGAAGTTGCGAAAATGGTTTCGCAACGAAAACACCCATTCTACTCCATTAGACCCAAAATGATGTTTGAGTGTGTTCCGGAGCATTTCGCAAACTTTCGGCATGTAAAAAGATGCAAAACATGTTTTTCGGGCCTGAATGCAATATTCGGCGTACCGAAGTAGCGATAATAGCTTCACAATGAAAACACCCATTCTACTCCATTAGAACCAAAATGATGTTTGGGAGTGTTCCGGAGCATTTCGCAAACTTTCGGCATGTAAAAAGATGCAAAACATGTTTTTCGGGCCTGAATGCAATATTTCGAGGTACCGAAGTTGCGATAATAGCTTCGCAACGAAAACACCCATTCCAGTCCATTAGAACCAAAATGATGTTTCGAAGTGCTCCGGAGCATTTCGCAAACATTCGATTTGTAAAAGGATGCAAAACTTGTGTTTCGGGCACGAATGCACTAATTCAGGGTACCGAAGTTGCGAAAATTATTTCGTAATGAAAACACCCATTCTACTCCATTAGACCCAACATGATGTATGGGAGTGTTCCGGAGCATTTCACAAATTTTCGGCATGTAAAAAGATGCAAAATTGTTTCGGGCCTGAATTCAATATTTCAGGGTACCGAAATTGCGATAATGGCTTCGCAACGAAATCACCCATTCCACTCCATTAGAACCAAATGATGTTTGGGAGTATTCCGCAGCATTTCACAAACTTTTAGCATGTAAAAAGATGAAAACTTGTGTTTCGGGCCTGAATGCAATATTTCGGCGTACCAAAGTTGCGATCATGGTTTCGCAACGAAAAGACCCATTCTACTCCATTGGACCCAAATTGTAGTTTGGGAGTGCTCCGAAGCATTTCGCAAGCCTTCGATTTGCAAAAAGATACAAAACTTGTGTTTTGGGCCAGAATGCACCATTTCGGGGTACCGAAGTTGCGAAAATGGTTTCGGAACGAAAACACCCATTCTACTCCATTAGACCCAAAATGATGTTTGGGTGTGTTCCGGAGCATTTCACAAATTTTCGGCATGTAAAAAGATGCAAAATTTGTGTTTAGGGCCTGAATGCAATATTTCAGGGTACCGAAGTTGCGATAATGGCTTCGCAACGAAATCACCCATTCCACTCCATTAGAACCAAATGATGTTTGGGAGTATTCCGGAGCATTTCGCAAACTTTCGGCATGTAAAAAGAAGCAAAACATGTTTTTCGGGCCTGAATGCAACATTTCGGGGTACCGAAGTTGCGATAATAGCTTCGCAACGAAAACACCCATTCTACTCCTTTAGAACCAAAATGAAGTTTAGGAGTGCTCCGGAGCATTTTGCAAGCCTTCGATTTGCAAAAAGATACAAAACTTGTGTTTTGGGCCTGAATGCACCATTTCGGGGTACCGAAGTTGCGAAAATGGTTTCGCAACGAAAACTCCCATTCTACTCCATTAGACCCAAAATGATGTTTGGGTGTGTTCCGGAGCATTTCGCAAATTTTCGGCATGTAAAAAGATGCAAAATTTGTGTTTCGGGCCTGAATGCAATATTTAAGGGTACCGAAGCTGCGATAATGGCTTCGCAACGAAATCACCCAATCCACTCCATTAGAACCAAATGATGTTTGGGAGTATTCCGGAGCATTTCGCAAACTTTCGGCATGTAAAAAGATGCAAAACATGTTTTTCGGGCCTGAATGCAATATTTCGGGGTACCGAACTTGCGATAATAGCTTCGCAACGAAAACACCCATTCTACTCCATTAGAACCAAAATGATGTTTGGGAGTGCTCCGGAGCATTTCGCAAACCTTCGATTTGTTAAAAGATGCAAAACTTGTGTTTCGGGCCTGAATGCAATATTTCAGGGTACCGAAGCTGCGATAATCGCTTCGCAACGAAATCACCCATTCCACTCCATTAGAACCAAATGATGTTTGGGAGTATTTCGGAGCATTTCACAAACTTTTAGCATCCAAAAAGATGCAAAACTTGTGTTTCGGGACTGAAGGCAATATTTCGGGGTACCAAAGTTGCGATCATGGTTTCGCAACGAAAAGACCCATTCTACTCCATCGGACCCAAATTGTAGTTTGGGTGTGTTCCGGAGCATCTGGCAAACTTTCGGCATGTAAAAAGATGCAAAACTTGTGCTTCAAGCCTGAATGCACTATTTCAGGGTACTGAAGTTGCGAAAATGGTTTCGTAACGAAAACACCATGTCTACTCCATTAGAACGAAAAAGATGTTTGGGAGGGCTCCGGAGCATTTCGCAAGCCTTTGATTAGCAAAAACATGCAAAACTTGTGTTTTGGGCCTGAATGCACCATTTCGTGGTACCGATGTTGCGAAAATGGTTTCGCAAGAAAAACACCCATTCTACTCCATTAGACCAAAAATGATGTTTGGGTGTGTTCCGGAGGATTTCGCAAACTTTCGGCATGTAAAAAGATGCAAAACATGTTTTTCGGGCCTGAATGCAATATTCGGGGTACCGAAGTTGCGATAATAGCTTCGCAATGAAAACACCCATTCTACTCCATTAGAACCAAAATGATGATTCGAAGTGCTCCGGAGCATTTCGCAAACCTTGGATTTGTAAAAGGATGCAAAACTTGTGTTTCGGGCACGAATGCACTAATTCAGGGTACCGAAGTAGCGAAAATAGCTTCGCAATGAAAACACCCATTCTACTCCATTAGAACCAAAATGATGTTTGGGAGTGTTCCGGAGCATTTCGCAAACTTTCGGCATGTAAAAAGATGCAAAATATGTTTTTCGGGCCTGAATGCAATATTTCGAGGTACCGAAGTTGCGATAATAGCTTCACAACAAAAACACCCCTTCTTTTCCATTAGAACCAAAATGATGTTTCGAAGTGCTCCTTAGCATTTCGCAAACCTTCGATTTGTAAAAGGATGCAAAACTTGTGTTTCGGGCACGAATGCACTAATTCGGGGTACCGAAGTTGCGAAAATTATTTCGCAATGAAAACACCCATTCTACTCCATTAGACCCAAAATGATGTATGGGAGTGTTACGGAGCATTTCACAAATTTTCGGCATGTAAAACGATGAAAAATTGTTTCGGGCCTGAATTCAATATTTCAGGGTACCGAAGTTGCGATAATGGCTTCGCAACGAAATCACCCATTCCACTCCATTAGAACCAAATGATGTTTGGGAGTATTCCGGAGCATTTCACAAACTTTCAGCATGTAAAAAGATGCAAAACTTGTGTTTCGGACCTGAATGCAATATTTCGGGGTACCAAAGTTGCGATAATGGTTTCACAACGAAAAGACCCATTTTACTCCATTGGACCCAAATTGTAGTTTGGGTGTGTTCGGGAGGATTTGGCAAACTTTCGGCATGTAAAAAGATGCAAAACTTGTGCTTCGAGCCTGAATGCACTATTTCAGGGTACCGAAATTGCGAAAATGGTTTCGTAATGAAAACACCGAGTCTACTCCATTAGAACGAAAATGATGTTTGGGAGTGCTCCGGAGCATTTCGCAAGCCTTCGATCTGCAAAAAGATACAAAACTTGTGTTTTGTGCCTGAATGCACCATTTCGGGGTACCAAAGTTGCGAAAATGGTTTCGCAACGAAAACACCCATTCTACTCCATTAGACCCAAAATGATGTTTGGGTGTGTTCCGGAGCATTTCGCAAACTTTCGGCATGTAAAAACATGCAAAACATGTTTTTCGGGACTGAATGTAATATTTCGAGGTACCAAAGTTGCGATAATAGCTTCACAACGAAAACACCAATTCTACTCCATTAGAACCAAAATGATGTTTCGAAGTGCTCCGGAGCATTTCGCAAACCTTCGATTTTTAAAAGGATGCAAAACTTGTGTTTCGGGCACGAATGCACTAATTCGGGGTACCGAAGTTGTGAAAATTATTTCACAACGAAAACACACATTCTACTCCATTAGACCCAAAATGATGTATAGGAGTGTTCCGGAGCATTTCACAAATTTTCGGCATGTAAAAAGATGCAAAATTGTTTCGGGCCTGAATTCAATATTTCAGGGTACCGAAGTTGCGATAATGGCTTCGCAACGAAATCACCCATTCCACTCCATTAGAACCAAATGATGTTTGGGAGTATTCCGGAGCATTTCACAAACTTTCAGCATGTAAAAAGATGCAAAACTTATGTTTCGGGCCTGAATGCAATATTTCGGGGTACCAAAGTTGCGATAATGGTTTCGCAACGAAAAGACCCATTTTACTCCATTGGACCCAAATTGTAGTTTGGGTGCGTTCGAGAGCATTTGGCAAACTTTCGGCATGTAAAAAGATGCAAAACTTGTGCTTCGAGCCTGAATGCACTATTTCAGGGTACCGAATTTGCGAAAATGGTTTCGTAACGAAAACACCGAGTTTACTCCATTAGAACGAAAATGATGTTTGGGAGTGCTCCGGAGCATTTCGCAAGCCTTCGATTTGCAAAAAGATACAAAACTTGTGTTTTGGGCCTGAATGCACCATTTCGGGGTATCGAAGTTGCGAAAATGGTTTCGCAATGAAAACACCCATTCTACTCCATTAGACCCAAAATGATGTTTGGGTGTGTTCCGGAGCATTTCACAAATTTTCGGCACGTAAAAAGATGCAAAATTTGTGTTTCAGGCCTGAATGCAATATTTCAGGGTACCGATGTTGCGATAATGGCTTCTCAACGAACTCACCCATTCCACTCCATTAGAACCAAATGATGTTTGGGAGTATTCCGGAGCATTTCACAAACTTTTAGCATGTAAAAAGATGCAAAACTTGTGTTTCGGGAGTGAAGGCAATATTTCGGGGTACCAAAGTTGCGATCATGGTTTCGCAACGAAAAGACCCATTCTACTCCATTCGACCCAAATTGTAGTTTGGGTGTGTTCCGGGGCATCTGGCAAACTTTCGGCATGTAAAAAGACGCAAAACTTGCGCTTCGAGCCTGAATGCACTATTTTTGGGTACCGAAGTTGCGAAAATGGTTTCATAATGAAAACACCCAGTCTACTCCATTAGAACGAAAATGATGTTTGGGAGTGCTCCGAAGCATTTCGCAAGCCTTCGATTTGCAAAAAGGTGCAAAACTTGTGTTTTGGGCCTGAATGCACCATTTCGGGGTACCGAAGTTGCGAAAATGGTTTCGCAACGAAAACACCCATTCTACTACATTAGACCCAAAATAATGTTTGGGTGTGTTCCGGAGCATTTCGCAAACTTTCGGCATGTAAAAAGATGCAAACCATGTTTTTCGGGCCTGAATGCAATATTTCGGGGTACCGAAGTAGCGATAATAGCTTCGCAATGAAAACACCGATTCTACTCCATTAGACCCGAAATGATGTTTGGGAGTGTTCCGGAGCATTTCGCAAACTTTCGGCATGTAAAAAGATGCAAAACATGTTTTTCGTGCCTGAATGCAATATTTCAAGGTACCAAAGTTGCGATAATAGCTTCGCAACGAAAACACCAATTCTACTCCATTAGAACCAAAATGATGTTTGGGAGTATTCCGGAGCATTTCACAAACTTTCAGCATGTAAAAAGATGCAAAACTTGTGTTTCGGGCCTGAATGCAATATTTTGGGGTACCAAAGTTGCGATAATGGTTTCGCAAGGAAAAGACCCATTTTACTCCATTGGACCCAAATTGTAGTTTGGGTGTGTTCCGGAGCATTTGGCAAACTTTCGGCATGTAAAAAGATGCAAAACTTGTGCTTCGAGCCTGAATGCACTATTTCAGGGTACCGAAGTTGCGAAAATGGTTCGTAACGAAAACACCTAGTCTACTCCATTAGAACGAAAATGATGTTTGGGAGTGCTCCGGAGCATTTCGCAAGCCTTCGATTTGCAAAAAGATACAAAACTTGTGTTTTGGGCCTGAATGCACTATTTCGGGTTAACGAAGTTGCGGAAATTATTTCGCAATGAAAACACCCATTCTACTCCATTAGACCCAAAATGATGTTTGGGTGTGTTCCGGAGCATTTCGCAAACTTTCGGCATCTAAAATGATGCAAACCATGTTTTTCGGGCGTGAATGCAATATTTCGGGGTACCGAAGTAGCGATAATAGCTTCGCAATGAAAACACCCATTCTACTCCATTAGACCCGAAATGATGTTTGGGAGTGTTCCGGAGCATTTCGGAAACTTTCAGCATGTTAAAAGATGCAAAACATATTTTTCGGGCCTGAATGCAATATTTCGAGGTACCGATGTTGCGATACTAGCTTCGCAACGAAAACACCCATTCTACTCCATTAGAACCAAAATGATGTTTCGGAGTGCTCCGGAGCATTTCGCAAACCTTCGATTTGTAAAAGGATGCAAAACCTGTGTTTCGGGCAGGAATGCACTAATTCGGGGTACCGAAGTTGTGAAAATTATTTCACAACGAAAACACCCATTCTACTCCATTAGACTCAAAATGATGTTTGGGAGTGCTCCGGAGCATTTCGCAAGCCTTCGATTTGCAAAAAGATGCAAAACTTGTGTTTTGGGCCTGAAAGCACCATTTCGGGGTACCGAAGTTGCGAAAATGGTTTCGCAACGAAAACACCCAGTCTACTCCATTAGACCCAAAATGATGTTTGGGTGTGTTCCGGAGCATTTCGCAAACTTTCGGCATGTAAAAAGGTGCAAAACATGTTTTTCGGGCCTGAATGCAATATTTCGGGGTACCGAAGTTGCGATAATAGCTTCGCAATGAAAACACCCATTCTACTCCATTAGACCCAAAATGATGTTTGGGAGTGTTCCGGAGCATTTCGCAAACTTTCGGCATGTTAAAAGATGCAAAACATGTTTTTCGGTCCTGAATGCAATATTTCGAGGTACCGAAGTTGCGATACTAGCTTCGCAACGAAAACACCCATTCTACTCCATTAGAACCAAAATGATGTTTCGGAGTGTTCCGGAGCATGTCGCAAACCTTCGATTTGTAAAAGGATGCAAAACCTGTGTTTCGGGCACGAATGCACTAATTCGGGGTACCGAAGTTGCAAAAACTATTTCGCAATGAAAACACCCATTCTACTCCATTAGACTCAAAATGATGTCTGGGAGTGTTCCGAACCATTTCACAAACTTTCGGCATGAAAAAAGATGCAAAATTTGTGTTTCGGGCCTCTATACAATATTTCAGAGTACCGAAGTTGCGTTAATGGCTTCGCAACGAAAACACCCATTCCACTCCATTAGAACCAAATGATGTTTGGGAGTATTCTGTAGCATGTAAAAAGATGCAAAACTTGTGTTTCGGGCCTGAATGTAATATTTCGGGGTACCAAAGATGCGATAATGGGTTAGCAACGAAAACACCCATTCTACTCCGTTAGACCCAAATTGTTGTTTGGATGTGTTCCAGAGCACTTGGCAAACTTTGGGCATGTAAAAAGATGCAAAACTTGTGCTTCGGGTCTGAATGAACTATTTCAGGGTACCGAAGTTGCGAAAATGGTTTCGCAACGAAAACACCAATTCTACTCTATTTGACCCAAAATGATGTTTGGGAGTGCTCCGGAGCATTTCGCAAGCTTCCGGCATGTAAAAAGATGCAAGACTTTAGTTTTAGGCCTGAATGCTCTTTTTCGGGGTACCGAAGTTGCGAAAATGGTTTCGCAATGAAAACACCTATTAGACCCAAAATGATGTTTGGGAGTGCTCCGAAGCATGTCGCAAACCTTCGACTTGTAAAAAGATACAAACTTCTATTTCGGGCTTTCATGCAAACCTAGTAGGGTTTGTGCCCAATGTTTCGATGAGAGGTGAAGATGAGTCGATTGATAACGAGGAGACACTCTCGGCCCGACTACAACCTTCCAAAGACTGCACCCTTGCAACCGATACACCTCCTCCACTGTCGCGATCGTGTGGGTCGCGTCACCGGCCACTAGGGCACCCGTCCTGCAAGCAATCGAGAACTAGCAAGAACAAGTACTGAAATTACTAGATAGGAATGAAGGTTTCAATCTCAATCTCAAACTCAATCTCAAATGGTGTGGGGTTCTGAAAACTCGAAGACGGGCGCTTACAAGCAAGTAGCAAAGGCTAAACTTGATCTAAACAAAACCCAAGTGTTCTCGACGGCGGCTAAGGAGTATATGAAAGGGGGAGGACAACCACAAGGGGGCAAGGGTCGTGCTCCAACCCTAGGACGCGTCCCTAATGGACCCAACTTGATACACGGCCCATTGGGCCAAAATACGGTGGCGCAGCACCCTGGACAGAAAGACCTCCGGTCAATAATTTGTAGATTGCGGACGCCTCGGGACAGATATTGGCATGAGTCTAGATCCATATGAAAGTTAACTTCAACATGGTTCCAGGAAGTAATTGAACGCTCCAATCCGACTCCGCATTCGACCGTGGCATCCGTCAGAAGTTGGTGCTGTGCTGCAGTCTGAATCCAGCCGACTCGAATCCTTTTCCGAGTCGCTCTTCTCCATGGTTCCTAAGCAAACCAATAGTGCACGTGTCTCCACAATCTAAACATGGTGTATATGAACTAAGGAGGGAACTTACTTGATTATTTAGTTGGCGAGCACGAGCACGAGTAATAGGACCAGCGAGAGGAATTGAATCCTGTTGAGGTAGTGATGATGTCGATGTCGGGGATGTATCGTTGGCAGGAATGTCCTCATCAGGCTTGAATGCACTATTTCGGGGTAGCGAAGTTGCGAAAATTATTTTTCAACGAAAACACCCATTCTACTCCATTACACCCAAAATGATGTTTGGGAGTGTTCCGGAGCATTTCGCAAACTTTCGGCATGTAAAATTAGAACCAAAATGATGTTTGGGAGTGCTGCGGAGCATTTCGCAAACCTTCGATTTGTAAAAAGATGCAAAACTTTTGTTTCGGGCATGAATCAACTAATTCAGGGTACCGAAGTTGCGAAAATTATTTCGCAACGAAAACACCCATTCTACTCCGTTAGACCCAAAATGATGTTTGGGAGTGTTCCGGAGCATTTCACAAACTTTCGGCATTTAAAAAGAAGCAAAATTTGTGTTTCGGGCCTGAATGCAATATTTCAGGGTACCGAAGTTGCGATAATGGCTTCGCAACGAAATCACACATTCCACTCCATTAGAACCAAATGATGTTTCGGAGTATTCCGAAGCATTTCACAAACTTTCAGCATGTAACAAGATGCAAAACTAGTGTTTCGGGCCTGAATGCAATATTTCGAGGTACCAACGTTGCGATAATGGTTTCGCAACGAAAAGACGCATTCTACTCCATTGGACCCATATTGTTGTTTGGGTGTGTTCCGGAGCATTTGGCAAACTTTCGGCATGTAAAAAGATGCAAAACTTGTGCTTCGAGCCTAAATGCACTATTTTAGGGTACCGAAGTTGCGAAAATGGTTTCGTAACGAAAACAACCAGTCTACTCCATTAAAACGAAAATGATGTTTGGGAGTGCTCCGGAGCATTTTGCAAGCCTTCGATTTGCAAAAGACGCAAAACTTGTGTTTTGGGCCTGAATGCACCATTACGGGGTACCGAAATTGTGAAAATGGTTTCGCAACGAAAACACCCATTCTACCCCATTAGACCCAAAATGATGTTTGGGTGTGTTCCGGAGTATTTCGCAAACTTTCGGCATTTAAAAAGATGCAAAACATATTTTTTGAGCCTGAATGCAATATTTCGGTGTACCGAAGTTGCGATAATAGCTTCGCAACAAAAACACCCATTCTACTAAATTAGAAGCAAAATGATGTTTGGGAGTGCTCCGGAGCATTTCGCAAACTTTTGGCATATAAAAAGATGCAAACCATGTTTTTCGGGCCTGAATGCAATATTTCGGAGTACCGAAATTGCGATAATTACTTCGCAACGAAAACACCCATTCTACTCCATTAGAACCAAAATGATGTTTTGGAGTGCTACGGAGCATTTCACAAACCTTCGATTTGTAAAAATATGCAAAACTTGTGTTTCGGGCACGAATTCACAAATTCGGGGTACCGAAGTTGCGAAAATTATTTCGCAACGAAAACACCCATTCTACTCCGTTAGACCCAAAATGATGTTTGGGAGTGTTCGGAGCATTTCGCAAACTTTCGGCATGTAAAAAGATGCAAAACATGTTTTTCGGGCCTGAATGCAATATTTCGGGGTACCGAAGTTGCGAGAATTGCTTCGCAACGAAAACACGCATTCTACTCCATTAGAACCAAAATGATGTTTGGGAGTGCTTCGGAGCTTTTCCCAAACCTTCGATTTGTAAAAAGATGCAAAACTTGTATTTCAGGCATGAATGCACTAATTCGGGGTACCGAAGTTGCAAAAATTATTTCGTAACAAAAACACCAATTCTACTCCATTAAACCCAAAATGATGTTTGGGAGTGTTCCGGAGCATTTCACAAACTTTCGGCATGTAAAAAGATGCAAAATTTGTGTTTCGGGCCTGAATGCAATATTTCGGGGTACCAAAGTTGCGATAATGGTTTCGCAACGAAAAGACCCATTCTACTCCATTGAACCCAAATTGTAGTTTGGGTGTGTTCCGGAGCATTTGGCAAACTTTCGGAATGTAAAAAGATTCAAAACTTGTGCTTCGAGCCTGAATGAACTATTTCAGGGTACTGAAGTTGCGAAAATGGTTTTGTAACGAAAACACCCAGTCTGCTGCATTAGAACCAAAATGATGTTTGGGAGTGCTCCGGAGCATTTCGCGAGCCTTCTATTTGCAAAAAGATGCAAAACTTTTGTTTTGGGCCTGAATGCACCATTTCGGGGTACCGAAGTTGCGAAAATGGTTTCGCAACGAAAACAACCATTCTACTCCATTAGACCCAAAATGATGTTTGGGTGTGTTCCGGAGCATTTCGCAAACTTTCGGCATGTAAAAAGATGCAAAACATGTTTTTCGGGCCTGAATGCAATATTTCGGGGTACCGAAGTTGCGACAATAGCTTCGCAACGAAAACACCCATTCTACTCCATTAGAACCACAATGATGTTTGGCAGTTCTCCGGAGCATTTCGCAAACTTTCGGCATGTAAAAAGATGCAAAACTTGTGTTTCGGGCATGAATGCACTAATTCGGGGTACCGAAGTTGCAAAAATTATTTCGCAACGAAAACACCCATTCTACTACATTAAACCCAAAATGATGTTTGGGAGTGTTCCGGAGCATTTCTCAAACTTTCAGCATGTAAAAAGATGCAAAATTTGTGTTTCGGGACTGAATGCAATATTTCGGGGTACCGAAGTTGCGACAATAGCTTCGCAACGAAAACACCCATTCTACTCCATTAGAACCAAAATGATGTTTGGCAGTGCTCCGGAGCATTTCTCAAACTTTCAGCATGTAAAAAGATGCAAAACTTGCGCTTCGAGCCTGAATGCACTATTTCAGGGTACCGAAGTTGCGAAAATGGTTTTGTAACAAGAAACACCCAGTCTACTCTATTAGAACCAAAATGATGTTTGGGAGTGCTCCGGAGCATTTCGCAAGCCTTCAATTTGCAAAAAGATGCAAAACTTGTGTTTCGGGCCTGAATGCACTATTTCGGGGTACCGAAGTTGCGATAATAGCTTCGCAATGAAAACACCCAGTCTACTCCATTAGAACCAAAATGATGTTTGGGAGTGCTCCGGAGCATTTCGCATGCCTTCGATTTGGAAAAAGATGCAAAACTTGTTTTTCGAACTTGAATGCGCTATTTCGGGGTAACGAAGTTGCGAAAATTATTTTGCAATCAAAACACCCTTTCTACTCCATTAGACCCAAAATGAAGTTTGGCTGTGTTCCGGAGCATTTCACAAACTTTCGGCATAAAAAGATGCAAAACATGTTTTTCGTGCCTGAATGCAATATTTCGGGGTACCGAAGTTGCGATAATAGCTTCGCAATGAAAACACCCAGTCTACTCCATTAGAACCAAAATGATGTTTGGGAAGCTCCGGAGCATTTCGCAAGCCTTCGATTTGAAAAAAGATGCAAAACTTGTGTTTTGGACCTGAATGCACAATTTCGGGGTTCCGAAGTTACGAAAATGGTTTCGCAACGAAAACACCCATTCTACTCCACTAGACCCAAAATGATGTTTGGGAGTGCTCCGAAGCATATCGCCAACCTTCGACTTGTAAAAAGATGCAAAACTTGTGTTTCGAGCTTGAATGCACTATTTCGAGGTATCGAAGTTGCGAAAATTATTTCGCATTGAAAACACCCATTCTACTCCATTAGACCCAAAATGATGTTTGGTAGTGTTTCGGAGCATTTCGCAAACTTTCGGCATAAAAAGATGCAAAACATGTTTTTCGGGCCTGAATGCAATATTTCGGGGTACCGATGTTGCGATAATAGCTTCGCAATGAAAACACCCAGTCTACTCCATTAGAACCAAAATGATGTTTGGGAGTGCTCCGGAGCATTTCGCATGCCTTCGATTTGCAAAAAGATGCAAAACTTGTGTTTTGGATCTGAATGCACCATTTCGAGGTTCCGAAGTTGCGAAAATGGTTTCGCAACGAAAACACCCATTCTACTCCACTAGACCCAAAATGATGTTTGGGAGTGCTCCGAAGCATTTCGCAAACCTTCGACTTGTAAAAATATTTAAAACTTGTGTTTCGGGCTTGAATACACTATTTCGGGGAAACGATGGTGTGAAAATTATTTCGCAATGAAAACACCCATTCTACTCCATTAGACCCAAAATGATGTTTGGGTGTTTTCCGGAGCATTTCACAAACTTTCGGCATGTAAAAAGATGCAAAACATGTTTTTCGGGCCTGAATGCAATATTTCGGGGTACCGAAGTTGCGATAATAGCATCGCAACGAAAACACCCATTCTACTCCATTAGAACCAAAATGATTTGTAAAAAGATGCAAAACTTGTGTATCGGGCATGAATGCACTAATTCGTGGTACCGAAGTTGCGAAAATTATTTCGCAACGAAAACACCCTTTCTACTCCATTAGACCCAAAATGATGTTTGGGAGTGTTCTGGAGCATTTCACAAACTTTCAGCATGTAAAAAGATGCAGTATTTGTGTTTCGGGACTGAATGCAATATTTCAGAGTACCGAAGTTGAGATAATGGCTTCGCAACGAAAAATCCCATTCCACTCCACTAGAACCAAATGATGTTTGGGAGTATTTCGAAGCATTTCACAAACTTTCAACATGTAAAAAGATGCAAAACTTGTGTTTCGGGCATGAATGCAATATTTCGGGGTACCAAAGTTGCGATAATGGTTTCGCAACGAAAACACCCATTCTACTCCATTAGACCCAAATTGTTGTTTGGGTGTGTTCCGGAGCATTTCGCAAACATTCGGCATGTAAAAAGATGCAAAACATGTTGCAATATTTCGGCGTACCAAAGTTGCAATAATAGCTTCGCAACGAAAACACCCATTCCACTCCATTAGAACCAAATGATGTTTGGGAGTATTCCGAAGCATTTCGCAAACCTTCGACTTGTAAAAAGATGCATACTTCTGTTTCGGGCTTGAAAGCACTATTTCGGGGTAACGAAATTGCAAAAATTATTTCACAACGAAAACACCCATTCTACTCCATTAGACCCAAAATGATGTTTGGGAGTGCTCCGAAGCATTTCGCAAACCTGTGACTTGTAAAAAGATGCAAAACTTGTGTTTCGGGCTTGAATGCACTATTTCGAGTTAACGAAGTTGCGAAAATTATTTCGCAACGAAAACACCCATTCTACTCCATTAGACCCAAAATGATGTTTGGGAGTGTTCCGGAGGATTTCTCAAACATTCGGCATGTAAAAAGATGCAAAACATGTTGCAATATTTCGGCATACCGAAGTTGCGATAATAGCTTCGCAATGAAACACCCATTCTACACCATTAGAACCAAAATGATGTTTGGGAGTGCTCTGGAACATTTCACAAAGTTTCGGTATGTAAAAAATGCAAAATTTGTGTTTCGGGTCTGAATGCAATATTTAAGGGTACCGAAGTTGCGATAATGGCTTCGCAACGAAAACACCCATTCCACTCCATTAGAACCAAATGATGTTTGGGAGTATTCCGAAGCATTTCACAAACCTTCGATTTGTAAAAAGATGCAAACTTATGTTTCCGGCTTGAACTATTTCGGGGTAACGAAGTTGCGAAAATTATTTCGCAACGAAAACACCCATTCTACTCCATTAGACCCAAAATGATGTTTGGGAGTCTTCCGGAGCATTTCGCAAAGTTTCGACATGTAAAAAGATGCAAAACATGTTTTTCGGGTCTGAATGCCATATTTCGGGGAACCGAAGTTGCGATAATTGCTTCGCAACGAAAACTTCCATTCTACTCCATTAGAACCAAAATGATGTTTCGGAGTGCTCCGGAGCATTTCGCAAACCTGTGATTTGTAAAAAGATGCAAAACTTGTGTTTCGGGCATGAATGCACTAATTCGGGGTACCGAAGTTGCGAAAATTATTTCGCAACGAAAACACCCATTCTACTCCATTAGACCCAAAATGATGTTTGGGAGTCTTCCGGAGCATTTCACAAACTTTCGGCATGTAAAAAGATGCAAAATTTGTGTTTCGGGACTGAATGCAATATTTCAGAGTACCGAAGTTGAGATAATGGCTTCGCAACGACAACACCCATTCCACTCCACTAGGACCAAATGATGTTTAGGAGTATTCCGAAGCATTTCACAAACTTTCAGCATGTAAAAAGATGCAAAACTTGTGTTTCGGGCCTGAATGCAACATTTCGGGGTACCAAAGTTGCGATAATGGTTTCGCAATGAAAACCCCCATTCTACTCCATTAGACCCAAATTGTTGTTTGAGTGTGTTCCGGAGCATTTGACAAACTTTCGGCATGTAAAAAGATGCATAACCTGCGCTTCGAGCCTGAATGCACTATTTCAGGGTACCGAAGTTGCGAAAATGGTTTCGTAACAAGAAACACACAGTCTACTCCATTAGAACCAAAATGATGTTTGGGAGTGCTCCGGAGCATTTCGCAAGCCTTCAATTTGCAAAAAGATGCAAAACTTGTGTTTCGGGCCTGAATGCACTATTTCGGGGTACCAAAGTTGCAAAAATAGTTTCGCACCAAAAACACCCATTCTACTCCATTAGACCCAAAATGATGTTTGGGAGTGCTCCGAAGCATTTCGCAAACCTTCGACTTGTAAAAAGATGCAAAACTTGTTTTTCGAGCTTGAATGCGCTATTTCGAGGTAACGAAGTTGCGAAAATTATTTTGCAATCAAAACACCCTTTCTACTCCATTAGACCCAAAATGAAGTTTGGGTGTGTTCCGGAGCATTTCACAAACTTTCGGCATAAAAAGATGCAAAACATGTTTTTCGTGCCTGAATGCAATATTTCGGGGTACCGAAGTTGTGATAATAGCTTCGCAATGAAAACACCCAGTCTACTCCATTAGAACCAAAATGATGTTTGGGATGCTCCGGAGCATTTCGCAAGCCTTCGATTTGCAAAAAGATGCAAAACTTGTGTTTTGGACCTGAATGCACAATTTCGGGGTTCCGAAGTTGCGAAAATGGTTTCGGGCATGAATGCACTAATTCGGGGTACCGAAGTTGCGAAAATTATTTCGCAATGAAAACACCCATTCTACTCCATTAGACCCAAAATGATGTTTGGGAGTTTTCTGGAGCATTTCACAAACTTTCGGCATGTAAAAAGATGCAAAATTTGTGTTTCGGGACTGAATGTAATATTTCAGAGTACCGAAGTTGAGATAATGGCTTCGCAACGAAAAATCCCATTCCACTCCACTAGAACCAAATGATGTTTGGGAGTATTCCGAAGCATTTCACAAACTTTCAGCTTGTAAAAAGATGCAAAACTTGTGTTTCGGGCATGAATGCAATATTTCGGGGTACCAAAGTTGCGATAATGGTTTCGCAACGAAAACACCCATTCTACTCCATTAGACCCAAATTGTTGTTTGGGTGTGTTCCGGAGCATTTTGCAAACTTTCGGCATGTAAAAAGATGCAAAACATGTTTTTCGGGCCTGAATGCAATATTTCGGGGTACCGATGTTGCGATAATAGCTTCGCAATGAAAACACCCAGTCTACTCCATTAGAACCAAAATGATGTTTGGGAGTGCTCCGGAGCATTTCGCATGCCTTCGATTTGGAAAAAGATGCAAAACTTGTGTTTTGGACCTGAATGCACCATTTCGAGGTTCCGAAGTCGCGAAAATGGTTTCGCAACGAAAACACCCATTCTACTCCACTAGACCCAAAACGATGTTTGGTAGTGCTCCGAAGCATTTCGCAAACCTTCGACTTGTAAAAATATTTAAAACTTGTGTTTCGGGCTTGAATACACTATTTCGAGGAAACGAAGGTGTGAAAATTATTTCGCAATGAAAACACCCATTCTACTCCATTAGACCCAAAATGATGTTTGGGTGTGTTCCGGAGCATTTCACAAACTTTCGGCATGTAAAAAGATGAAAAACATGTTTTTCGGGCCTGAATGCAATATTTCGGGGTACCGAAGTTGCGGTAATAGCTTCGCAATGAAAACACCCATTCTACTCCATTAGAACCAAAATGATGTTTGGGAGTGCTCCGGAGCATTTTGCAAACCTATGATTTGTAAAAAGATGCAAAACTTGTGTATCGGGCATGAATGCACTAATTCGGGGTACCGAAGTTGCGCAAATTATTTCGCAACGAAAACACCCTTTCTACTCCATTAGACCCAAAATGATGTTTGGGAGTGTTCTGGAGCATTTCACAAACTTTCAGCATGTAAAAAGATGCAGAATTTGTGTTTCGGGACTGAATGCAATATTTCAGAGTACCGAAGTTGAGATAATGGCTTCGCAACGAAAAATCCCATTCCACTCCACTAGAACCAAATGATGTTTGGAAGTATTCCGAAGCATTTCACAAACTTTCAACATGTAAAAAGATGCAAAACTTGTGTTTCGGGCATGAATGCAATATTTCGGGGTACCAAAGTTGCGATAATGGTTTCGCAACGAAAACACCCATTCTACTCCATTAGACCCAAATTGTTGTTTGGGTGTGTTCCGGAGCATTTCGCAAACATTCGGCATGTAAAAAAATGCAAAACATGTTGCAATATTTCGGCGTACCAAAGTTGCAATAATAGCTTCGCAACGAAAACACCCATTCCACTCCATTAGAACCAAATGATGTTTGGGAGTATTCCGAAGCATTTCGCAAACCTTCGACTTGTAAAAAGATGCATACTTCTGTTTCGGGCTTGAAAGCACTATTTCGGGGTAACGAAATTGCAAAAATTATTTCACAACGAAAACACCCATTCTACTCCATTAGACCCAAAATGATGTTTGGGATTGCTCCGAAGCATTTCGCAAACCTGTGACTTGTAAAAAGATGCAAAACTTGTGTTTCGGGCTTGAATGCACTATTTCGAGTTAACGAAGTTGCGAAAATTATTTCGCAACGAAAACACCCATTCTACTCCATTAGACCCAAAATGATGTTTGGGAGTGTTCCGGAGGATTTCTCAAACATTCGGCATGTAAAAAGATGCAAAACATGTTGCAATATTTCGGCATACCGAAGTTGCGATAATAGCTTCGCAATGAAACACCCATTCTACACCATTAGAACCAAAATGATGTTTGGGAGTGCTCTGGAACATTTCACAAAGTTTCGGTATGTAAAAAATGCAAAATTTGTGTTTCGGGTCTGAATGCAATATTTAAGGGTACCGAAGTTGCGATAATGGCTTCGCAACGAAAACACCCATTCCACTCCATTAGAACCAAATGATGTTTGGGAGTATTCCGAAGCATTTCGCAAACCTTCGATTTGTAAAAAGATGCAAACTTCTGTTTCCGGCTTGAACTATTTCGGGGTAACGAAGTTGCGAAAATTATTTCGCAACGAAAACACCCATTCTACTCCATTAGACCCAAAATGATGTTTGGGAGTCTTCCGGAGCATTTCGCAAAGTTTCGACATGTAAAAAGATGCAAAACATGTTTTTCGGGTCTGAATGCCATATTTCGGGGAACCGAAGTTGCGATAATTGCTTCGCAACGAAAACTTCCATTCTACTCCATTAGAACCAAAATGATGTTTCGGAGTGCTCCGGAGCATTTCGCAAACCTGTGATTTGTAAAAAGATGCAAAACTTGTGTTTCGGGCATGAATGCACTAATTCGGGGTACCGAAGTTGCGAAAATTATTTCGCAACGAAAACACCCATTCTACTCCATTAGACCCAAAATGATGTTTGGGAGTCTTCCGGAGCATTTCACAAACTTTCGGCATGTAAAAAGATGCAAAATTTGTGTTTCGGGACTGAATGCAATATTTCAGAGTACCGAAGTTGAGATAATGGCTTCGCAACGACAACACCCATTCCACTCCACTAGGACCAAATGATGTTTGGGAGTATTCCGAAGCATTTCACAAACTTTCAGCATGTAAAAAGATGCAAAACTTGTGTTTCGGGCCTGAATGCAACATTTCGGGGTACCAAAGTTGCGATAATGGTTTCGCAATGAAAACCCCCATTCTACTCCATTAGACCCAAATTGTTGTTTGAGTGTGTTCCGGAGCATTTGACAAACTTTCGGCATGTAAAAAGATGCATAACCTGCGCTTCGAGCCTGAATGCACTATTTCAGGGTACCGAAGTTGCGAAAATGGTTTCGTAACAAGAAACACACAGTCTACTCCATTAGAACCAAAATGATGTTTGGGAGTGCTCCGGAGCATTTCGCAAGCCTTCAATTTGCAAAAAGATGCAAAACTTGTGTTTCGGGCCTGAATGCACTATTTCGGGGTACCAAAGTTGCAAAAATAGTTTCGCACCAAAAACACCCATTCTACTCCATTAGACCCAAAATGATGTTTGGGAGTGCTCCGAAGCATTTCGCAAACCTTCGACTTGTAAAAAGATGCAAAACTTGTTTTTCGAGCTTGAATGCGCTATTTCGAGGTAACGAAGTTGCGAAAATTATTTTGCAATCAAAACACCCTTTCTACTCCATTAGACCCAAAATGAAGTTTGGGTGTGTTCCGGAGCATTTCACAAACTTTCGGCATAAAAAGATGCAAAACATGTTTTTCGTGCCTGAATGCAATATTTCGGGGTACCGAAGTTGTGATAATAGCTTCGCAATGAAAACACCCAGTCTACTCCATTAGAACCAAAATGATGTTTGGGATGCTCCGGAGCATTTCGCAAGCCTTCGATTTGCAAAAAGATGCAAAACTTGTGTTTTGGACCTGAATGCACAATTTCGGGGTTCCGAAGTTGCGAAAATGGTTTCGGGCATGAATGCACTAATTCGGGGTACCGAAGTTGCGAAAATTATTTCGCAATGAAAACACCCATTCTACTCCATTAGACCCAAAATGATGTTTGGGAGTTTTCTGGAGCATTTCACAAACTTTCGGCATGTAAAAAGATGCAAAATTTGTGTTTCGGGACTGAATGTAATATTTCAGAGTACCGAAGTTGAGATAATGGCTTCGCAACGAAAAATCCCATTCCACTCCACTAGAACCAAATGATGTTTGGGAGTATTCCGAAGCATTTCACAAACTTTCAGCTTGTAAAAAGATGCAAAACTTGTGTTTCGGGCATGAATGCAATATTTCGGGGTACCAAAGTTGCGATAATGGTTTCGCAACGAAAACACCCATTCTACTCCATTAGACCCAAATTGTTGTTTGGGTGTGTTCCGGAGCATTTTGCAAACTTTCGGCATGTAAAAAGATGCAAAACATGTTTTTCGGGCCTGAATGCAATATTTCGGGGTACCGATATTGCGATAATAGCTTCAGAATGACAACACCCAGTCTACTCCATTAGAACCAAAATGATGTTTGGGAGTGCTCCGGAGCATTTCGCATGCCTTCGATTTGGAAAAAGATGCAAAACTTGTGTTTTGGACCTGAATGCACCATTTCGAGGTTCCGAAGTCGCGAAAATGGTTTCGCAACGAAAACACCCATTCTACTCCACTAGACCCAAAATGATGTTTGGGAGTGCTCCGAAGCATTTCGCAAACCTTCGACTTGTAAAAATATTTAAAACTTGTGTTTCGGGCTTGAATACACTATTTCGGGGAAACGAAGGTGTGAAAATTATTTCGCAATGAAAACACCCATTCTACTCCATTAGACCCAAAATAATGTTTGGGTGTGTTCCGGAGCATTTCTCAAACTTTCGGCATGTAAAAAGATGCAAAACATGTTTTTCGGGCCTGAATGCAATATTTCGGGGTACCGAAGTTGCGATAATAGCTTCGCAATGAAAACACCCATTCTACTCCATTAGAATCAAAATGATGTTTGGGAGTGCTCCGGAGCATTTTGCAAACCTTTGATTTGTAAAAAGATGCAAAACTTGTGTTTTGGACCTGAATGCACAATTTCGGGGTTCCGAAGTTGCGAAAATGGTTTCGGGTATGAATGCACTAATTCGGGGTACCGAAGTTGCGAAAATTATTTCGCAACGAAAACACCCATTCTACTCCATTAGACCCAAAATGATGTTTGGGAGTGTTCTGGAGCATTTCACAAACTTTCGGCATGTAAAAAGATGCAAAATTTGTGTTTCGGGACTGAATGCAATATTTCAGAGTACCGAAGTTGAGATAATGGCTTCGCAACGAAAAATCCCATTCCACTCCACTGGAACCAAATGATGTTTGGGAGTATTCCGATGCATTTCACAAACTTTCAGCATGTAAAAAGATGCAAAACTTGGGTTTCGGGCATGAATGCAATATTTCGGGGTCCCCAAGTTGCGATAATGGTTTCGCAACGAAAACACCCATTCTACTCCATTAGACCCAAATTGGTGTTTGGGTGTGTTCCGGAGCATTTTGCAAACTTTCGGCTTGTAAAAAGATGCAAAACTTGCGCTTCGGTCCTGAATGCACTATTTCGGGGTACCGAAGTTGCAAAAATGGTTTCACACCAAAAACACCCATTCTACTCCATTAGACCCAAAATGATATTTGGGAGTGCACCGAAGCATTTCGCAAACCTTCGACTTGTAAAAAGATGCAAAACTTGTGTTTCGAGCTTGAATGCACTATTTCGGGGTAACGAAGTTACGAAAATTATTTCGCAATGAAAACACCCATTCTACTCCATTAGAACCAAAATGATGTTTGGGAGTGCTCTGGAACATTTCACAAAGTTTCGGTATGTAAAAAATGCAAAATTTGTGTTTCGGGTTTGAATGCAATATTTAAGGGTACCGAAGTTGCGATAATGGCTTCGCAACGAAAACTTCCATTCTACTCCATTAGAACCAACCGAAGCATTTCGCAAACCTTCGACTTGTAAAAAGATGCAAAACTTGTGTTTCGGGCTTGAATGCGCTATTTCGGGGTAACGAAGTTGCAAAAATTATTTTGCAATCAAAACACCCTTTCTACTCCATTAAACCCAAAATGAAGTTTGGGTGTGTTCCGGAGCATTTCACAAACTTTCGGCATAAAAAGATGCAACACATGTTTTTCGTGCCTGAATGCAATATTTCGGGGTACCGAAGTTGTGATAATAGCTTCGCAATGAAAACACCCAGTCTACTCCATTAGAACCAAAATGATGTTTGGGATGCTCCAGAGCATTTCGCAAGCCTTCGATTTGCAAAAAGATGCAAAACTTGTGTTTTGGACCTGAATGCACAATTTCGGGGTGCCGAAGTTGCGAAAATGGTTTCGGGCATGAATGCACTAATTCGGGGTACCGAAGTTGCGAAAATTATTTCGCAATGAAAACACCCATTCTACTCCATTAGACCCAAAATGATGTTTGGGAGTGTTCTGGAGCATTTCACAAACTTTCGGCATGTAAAAAGATGCAAAATTTGTGTTTCGGGACTGAATGTAATATTTCAGAGTACCGAAGTTGAGATAATGGCTTCACAACGAAAAATCCCATTCCACTCCACTAGAACCAAATGATGTTTGGGAGTATTCCGAAGCATTTCACAAACTTTCAGCATGTAAAAAGATGCAAAATTTGTGTTTCGGGCATGAATGCAATATTTCGGGGTACCAAAGTAGCGATAATGGTTTCGCAACGAAAACACCCATTCTACTCGATTAGACCCAAATTGTTGTTTGGGTGTGTTCCGGAGCATTTTGCAAACTTTCAGCATGTAAAAAGATGCAAAACTTGCGCTTCGAGCCTGAATGCACTTTTCCAGGCTACCGAAGCTGCAAAAATGGTTTCGTAACAAGAAACACCCAATCTACTCCATTAGAACCAAAATGATGTTTGGGAGTGCTATGGAGCATTTCGCAAGCCTTCGATTTGCAAAAAGATGCAAAACTTGTGTTTCGGTCCTGAATGCACTATTTCGGGGTACCGAAGTTGCAAAAATGGTTTCGTACCAAAAACACCCATTCTACTCCATTAGACCCAAAATGACATTTGGGAGTGCACCGAAGCATTTCGCAAACCTTCGACTTGTAAAAAGATGCAAAACTTGTGTTTCGAGCTTGAATGCACTATTTCGGGGTAACGAAGTTGCGAAAATTATTTCGCAATGAAAACACCCGTTCTACTCCATTAGAACCAAAATGATGTTTGGGAGTGCTCTGGAACATTTCACAAACTTTCGGTATGTAAAAAATGCAAAATTTGTGTTTTGGGTCTGAATGCAATATTTAAGGGTACCGAAGTTGCGATAATGGCTTCGCAACGAAAACACCCATTCCACTCCATTATAACCAAATGATGTTTGGGAGTATTCCGAAGCATTTCGCAAACCTTCGACTTGTAAAAAGATGCAAACTTCTGTTTCGGGCTTGAATGCACTATTTCGGGGTAACGAAGTTGCGAAAATTATTTCGCAATGAAAACACCCATTCTACTCCATTAGACCCAAAATGATATTTGGGAGTGTTCCAGAGCATTTCGCAAACTTTCGGCATGTAAAAAGATGCAAAACATGTTTTTCGGGTCTGAACGCCATATTTCGGGGTACCGAAGTTGCGATAATTGCTTCGCAACGAAAACTTCCATTCTACTCCATTAGAACCAAAATGATGTTTGGGAGTGCTCCGGAGCATTTCGCAAACCTTCGATTTGTAAAAAGATGCAAAACTTGTGTTTCGGGCATGAATTCACTAATTCGGGGTACCGAAGTTGCGAAAATTATTTCCCAACGAAAACACCCATTCTACTCCATTAGACCCAAAATGATGTTTGGGAGTCTCCCGGAGCATTTCGCAAAGTTTCGACATGTAAAAAGATGCAAAACATGTTTTTTGGGTCTGAATGCCATATTTCGGGGAACCGAAGTTGCCCTAATAGCTTCGCAATGAAAACACCCATTCTACTCCATTAGAACCAAAATGATGTTTCAGAGTGCTCCGGAGCATTTCGCAAACCTTCGATTTGTAAAAAGATGCAAAACTTGTGTTTCGGGCATGAATGCACTAATTCGAGGTACCGAAGTTGCGAAAATTATTTCGCAACGAAAACACACATTCTACTCCATTAATCCCAAAATGATGTTTGGGAGTGCTCCGAAGCATTTCGCAAACCTTCGACTTGTAAAAAGATGCAAAACTTGTTTTTCGGGACTGAATGCAATATTTCAGAGTACCAAAGTTGAGATAATGGCTTCGCAACGACAACACCCATTCCACTCCACTAGAACCAAATGATGTTTGGGAGTATTCCGAAGCATTTCGCAAACTTTCAGCATGTAAAAAGATGCAAAACTTGTGTTTCGGGCCTGAATGCAACATTTCGGGGTACCAAAGTCGCGATAATGGTTTCGCAACGAAAACCCCCATTCTACTCCATTAGACCCAAATTGTTGTTTGGGTGTGTTCCGGAGCATTTGACAAACTTTCGGCATGTAAAAAGATGCATAACTTGCGCTTCGAGCCTGAATGCACTATTTCAGGGTACCGAAGTTGCAAAAATGGTTTCGTAACCAGAAACACCCAGTCTAGTCCATTAGAACCAAAATGATGTTTGGGAGTGCTCTGGAGCATTTCGCAAGCCTTCAATTGGCAAAAAGATGCAAAACTTGTGTTTCGGGCCTGAATGCACTATTTCGGGGTACCGAAGTTGCAAAAATAGTTTCGCACCAAAAACACCCATTCTACTCCATTAGACCCAAAATGATGTTTGGGGGTGCTCCGAAGCATTTCGCAAACCTTCGATTTGTAAAAAGATGCAAAACTTGTGTTTCAGGCATGAATTCACTAATTCGGGGTACCGAAGTTGCGAAAATTATTTCCCAACGAAAACACCCATTCTACTCCATTAGACCCAAAATGATGTTTGGGAGTCTCCCGGAGCATTTCGCAAAGTTTTGACATGTAAAAAGATGCAAAACATGTTTTTCGGGTCTGAATGCCATATTTCGGGGAACCGAAGTTGCCCTAATAGCTTCGCAATGAAAACACCCATTCCACTCCATTTGAACCAAAATGATGTTTCGGAGTGCTCCGGAGCATTTCGCAAACCTTCGATTTGTAAAAAGATGCAAAACTTGTGTTTCGGGCACGAATGCACTAATTCGGGGTACCGAAGTTGCGAAAATTATTTCGCAACGAAAACACCCATTCTACTCCATTAATCCCAAAATGATGTTTGGGAGTGCTCCGAAGCATTTCGCAAACCTTCGACTTGTAAAAAGATGCAAAACTTGTTTTTCGGGACTGAATGCAATATTTCAGAGTACCAAAGTTGAGATAATGGCTTCGCAACGACAACACCTATTCCACTCCACTAGAACCAAATGATGTTTGGGAGTATTCCGAAGCATTTCAGAAACTTTCAGCATGTAAAAAGATGCAAAACTTGTGTTTCGGGCCTGAATGCAACATTTCGGGGTACCAAAGTTGCGATAAAGGTTTCGCAACGAAAACCCCCATTCTACTCCATTAGACCCAAATTGTTGTTTGGGTGTGTTCCGGAGCATTTGACAAACTTTCGGCATGTAAAAAGATGCATAACTTGCGCTTCGAGCCTGAATGCACTATTTAAGGGTGCCGAAGTTGCGAAAATGGTTTCGTAACCAGAAACACCCAGTCTACTCCATTAGAACCAAAATGATGTTTGGGAGTGCTCCGGAGCATTTCGCAAGCCTTCAATTTGCAAAAAGATGCAAAACTTGTGTTTCGGGCCTGAATGCACTATTTCGGGGTACCGAAGTTGCAAAAATAGTTTCGCACCAAAAACACCCATTCTACTCCATTAGACCCAAAATGATGTTTGGGAGTGCTCCGAAGCATTTCGCAAACCTTCGACTTGTAAAAAGATGCAAAACTTGTTTTTCGAGCTTGAATGCGCTATTTCGGGGTAACGAAGTTGCAAAAATTATTTTGCAATCAAAACACCCTTTCTACTCCATTAGACCCAAAATGAAGTTTGGGTGTGTTCTGGAGCATTTCACAAACTTTCGGCATAAAAAGATGCAAAACATGTTTTTCGTGCCTGAATGCAATATTTCGGGGTACCGAAGTTGTGATAATAGCTTCGCAATGAAAACACCCAGTCTACTCCATTAGAACCAAAATGATGTTTGGGATGCTCCGGGGCATTTCGCAAGCCTTCGATTTGCAAAAAGATGCAAAACTTGTGTTTTGGACCTGAATGCACAATTTCGGGGTTCCGAAGTTGCGAAAATGGTTTCGCAACGAAAACACCCATTCTACTCCACTAGACCCAAAATGATGTTTCGGAGTGCTGCGAAGCATTTCGCCAACCTTCGACTTGTAAAAAGATGCAAAACTTGTGTTTCGAGCTTGAATGCACTATTTCGGGGTATCGAAGTTGCGAAAATTATTTCGCAATGAAAACACCCATTCTACTCCATTAGACCCAAAATGATGTTTGGTATTGTTTCGGACCATTTCGCAAACTTTCGGCATAAAAAGATGCAAAACATGTTTTTCGGGCCTGAATGCAATATTTCGGGGTACCGATGTTGCGATAATAGCTTCGCAATGAAAACACCCAGTCTACTCCATTAGAACCAAAATGATGTTTGGGAGTGCTCCGGAGCATTTCGCATGCCTTCGATTTGCAAAAAGATGCAAAACTTGTGTTTTGGACCTGAATGCACCATTTCGAGGTTCCGAAGTTGCGAAAATGGTTTCGTAACGAAAACACCCATTCTACTCCACTAGACCCAAAATGATGTTTTTTTTTGAGTAGGACCCAAAATGATGTTTGGGAGTGCTCTGAAGCATTTCGCAAACCTTCGACTTGTAAAAATATT
The DNA here is from genome assembly GCA_036936925.1 of Cenchrus fungigraminus. Taxonomy (NCBI): domain Eukaryota; kingdom Viridiplantae; phylum Streptophyta; class Magnoliopsida; order Poales; family Poaceae; genus Cenchrus; species Cenchrus fungigraminus. Next base: position 149,860 of record JAQONI010000053.1, read on the forward strand.
TAAAACTTGTGTTTCGGGCTTGAATACACTATTTCAGGGAAACGAAGGTGTGACAATTATTTCGCAATGAAAACACCCATTCTACTCCATTAGACCCAAAATGATGTTTGGGTGTGTTCCAGAGCATTTCACAAACTTTCGGCATGTAAAAAGATGCAAAACATGTTTTTTGGTGTTGAATGCAATATTTCGGGGTACCGAATTTGCGATAATAGCTTCGCAACGAAAACACCCATTCTACTCCATTAGAACCAAAATGATGTTTGGCAGTGCTCCGGAGCATTTTGCAAAGCTTTGATTTGTAAAAAGATGCAAAACTTGTGTTTCGGGCACGAATGCACTAATTCGGGGTACCGAAGTTGCGAAAATTATTTCGCAACGAAAACACCCATTCTACTCCATTAATCCCAAAATGATGTTTGGGAGTGCTCCGAAGCATTTCGCAAACCTTCGACTTGTAAAAAGATGCAAAACTTGTTTTTCGGGACTGAATGCAATATTTCAGAGTACCAAAGTTGAGATAATGGCTTCGCAACGACAACACCCATTCCACTCCACTAGAACCAAATGATGTTTGGGAGTATTCCGAAGCATTTCAGAAACTTTCAGCATGTAAAAAGATGCAAAACTTGTGTTTCGGGCCTGAATGCAACATTTCGGGGTACCAAAGTTGCGATAAAGGTTTCGCAACGAAAACCCCCATTCTACTCCATTAGACCCAAATTGTTGTTTGGGTGTGTTCCGGAGCATTTGACAAACTTTCGGCATGTAAAAAGATGCATAACTTGCGCTTCGAGCCTGAATGCACTATTTAAGGGTGCCGAAGTTGCGAAAATGGTTTCGTAACCAGAAACACCCAGTCTACTCCATTAGAACCAAAATGATGTTTGGGAGTGCTCCGGAGGATTTCGCAAGCCTTCAATTTGCAAAAAGATGCAAAACTTGTGTTTCGGGCCTGAATGCACTATTTCGGGGTACCGAAGTTGCAAAAATAGTTTCGCACCAAAAACACCCATTCTACTCCATTAGACCCAAAATGATGTTTGGGAGTGCTCCGAAGCATTTCGCAAACCTTCGACTTGTAAAAAGATGCAAAACTTGTTTTTCGAGCTTGAATGCGCTATTTCGGGGTAACGAAGTTGCAAAAATTATTTTGCAATCAAAACACCCTTTCTACTCCATTAGACCCAAAATGAAGTTTGGGTGTGTTCTGGAGCATTTCACAAACTTTCGGCATCAAAAGATGCAAAACATGTTTTTCGTGCCTGAATGCAATATTTCGGGGTACCGAAGTTGTGATAATAGCTTCGCAATGAAAACACCCAGTCTACTCCATTAGAACCAAAATGATGTTTGGGATGCTCCGGGGCATTTCGCAAGCCTTCGATTTGCAAAAAGATGCAAAACTTGTGTTTTGGACCTGAATGCACAATTTCGGGGTTCCGAAGTTGCGAAAATGGTTTCGCAACGAAAACACCCATTCTACTCCACTAGATCCAAAATGATGTTTCGGAGTGCTGCGAAGCATTTCGCCAACCTTTGACTTGTAAAAAGATGCAAAACTTGTGTTTCGAGCTTGAATGCACTATTTCGGGGTATCGAAGTTGCGAAAATTATTTCGCAATGAAAACACCCATTCTACTCCATTAGACCCAAAATGATGTTTGGTATTGTTTCGGACCATTTCGCAAACTTTCGGCATAAAAAGATGCAAAACATGTTTTTCGGGCCTGAATGCAATATTTCGGGGTACCGATGTTGCGATAATAGCTTCGCAATGAAAACACCCAGTCTACTCCATTAGAACCAAAATGATGTTTGGGAGTGCTCCGGAGCATTTCGCATGCCTTCGATTTGCAAAAAGATGCAAAACTTGTGTTTTGGACCTGAATGCACCATTTCGAGGTTCCGAAGTTGCGAAAATGGTTTCGTAACGAAAACACCCATTCTACTCCACTAGACCCAAAATGATGTTTTTTTTTGAGTAGGACCCAAAATGATGTTTGGGAGTGCTCTGAAGCATTTCGCAAACCTTCGACTTGTAAAAATATTTAAAACTTGTGTTTCGGGCTTGAATACACTATTTCAGGGAAACGAAGGTGTGACAATTATTTCGCAATGAAAACACCCATTCTACTCCATTAGACCCAAAATGATGTTTGGGTGTGTTCCAGAGCATTTCACAAACTTTCGGCATGTAAAAAGATGCAAAACATGTTTTTCGGTGTTGAATGCAATATTTCGGGGTACCGAATTTGCGATAATAGCTTCGCAAAGAAAACACCCATTCTACTCCATTAGAACCAAAATGATGTTTGGCAGTGCTCCGGAGCATTTTGCAAAGCTTTGATTTGTAAAAAGATGCAAAACTTGTGTCTCGGGCATGAATGCACTAATTCGGGGTACCGAAGTTGCGAAAATTATTTCGCAATGAAAACACCCATTCTACTCCATTAGACCCAAAATGATGTTTGGGAGTGTTCTGGAGCATTTCACAAACTTTCGGCATAAAAAGATGCAAAACATGTTTTTCGTGCCTGAATGCAATATTTCGGGGTACCGAAGTTGTGATAATAGCTTCGCAATGAAAACACCTAGTCTACTCCATTAGAACCAAAATGATGTTTGGGATGCTCCGAGGCATTTCGCAAGCCTTCGATTTGCAAAAAGATGCAAAACTTGTGTTTTGGACCTGAATGCACAATTTCGGGGTTCCGAAGTTGCGAAAATGGTTTCGCAACGAAAACACCCATTCTACTCCACTAGACCCAAAATGATGTTTCGGAGTGCTGCGAAGCATTTCGCCAACCTTCGACTTGTAAAAAGATGCAAAACTTGTGTTTCGAGCTTGAATGCACTATTTCGGGGTATCGAAGTTGCGAAAATTATTTCGCAATGAAAACACCCATTCTACTCCATTAGACCCAAAATGATGTTTGGTATTGTTTCGGACCATTTCGCAAACTTTCGGCATAAAAAGATGCAAAACATGTTTTTCGGGCCTGAATGCAATATTTCGGGGTACCGATGTTGCGATAATAGCTTCGCAATGAAAACACCCAGTCTACTCCATTAGAACCAAAATGATGTTTGGGAGTGCTCCGGAGCATTTCGCATGCCTTCGATTTGCAAAAAGATGCAAAACTTGTGTTTTGGACCTGAATGCACAATTTCGAGGTTCCGAAGTTGCGAAAATGGTTTCGTAACGAAAACACCCATTCTACTCCACTAGACCCAAAATGATGTTTTTTTTAGTAGGACCCAAAATGATGTTTGGGAGTGCTCCGAAGCATTTCGCAAACCTTCGACTTGTAAAAATATTTAAAACTTGTGTTTCGGGCTTGAATACACTATTTCGGGGAAACGAAGGTGTGAAAATTATTTCGCAATGAAAACACCCATTCTACTCCATTAGACCCAAAATGATGTCTGGGTGTGTTCCGGAGCATTTCACAAACTGTCGGCATGTAAAAAGATGCAAAACATGTTTTTCGGTGTTGAATGCAATATTTCGGGGTACCGAATTTGCGATAATAGCTTCGCAACGAAAACACCCATTCTACTCCATTAGAACCAAAATGATGTTTGGCAGTGCTCCGGAGCATTTTGCAAAGCTTTGATTTGTAAAAAGATGCAAAACTTGTGTTTCGGGCATGAATGCACTAATTCGGGGTACCGAAGTTGCGAAAATTATTTCGCAATGAAAACACCCATTCTACTCCATTAGACCCAAAATGATGTTTGGGAGTGTTCTGGAGCATTTCACAAACTTTCGGCATGTAAAAAGATGCAAAATTTGTGTTTCGGGACTGAATGCAATATTTCAGAGTACCGAAGTTGAGATAATGGCTTCGCAACGAAAAATCCCATTCCACTCCACTAGAACCAAATGATGTTTGGGAGTATTCCGAAGCATTTCACAAACTTTTAGCATGTAAAAAGATGCAAAACTTGTGTTTCGGGCATGAATGCAATATTTTGGGGTACCAAAGTTGCGATAATGGTTTCGCAACGAAAACACCCATTCTACTCCATTAGACCCAAATTGTTGTTTGGGTGTGTTCCGAAGCATTTTGCAAACTTTCGGTATGTAAAAAGATGCAAAACTTGCGCTTCGAGCCAGAAAGCACTTTTTCAGGCTACCGAAGCTGCAAAAATGGTTTCGTAACAAGAAACACCCAGTCTACTCCATTAGAACCAAAATGATGTTTGGGAGTGCTACGGAGCATTTCGCAAGCCTTCGATTTGCAAAAAGATCCAAAACTTGTGTTTCGGTCCTGAATGCACTATTTCGGGGTACCGAAGTTGCAAAAATGGTTTCGCACCAAAAACACCCATTCTACTACATTAGACCCAAAATGATATTTGGGAGTGCACCGAAGCATTTCGCAAACCTTCGACTTGTAAAAAGATGAAAAACTTGTGTTTCGAGCTTGAATGCACTATTTCGGGGTAACGAAGTTGCGAAAATTATTTCGCAATGAAAACACCCATTCTACTCCGTTAGACCCAAAATGATGTTTGGGAGTGTTCCGGAGCATTTCGCAAACTTTCGGCATAAAAAGATGCAAAACATGTTTTTCGGGCCTAAATGCAATATTTCGGGGTACCGAAGTTGCGATAATAGCTTCGCAATGAAAACACCCAGTCTACTCCATTCGAACCAAAATGATGTTTGGGATGCTCCAGAGCATTTTGCAAGCCTTCGGTTTCCAAAAAGATGCAAAACTTGTGTTTTTTACCTGAATGCACCATTTCGGGGTTCCGAAGTTGCGAAAATGGTTTCGCAACGAAAACACCCATTCTACTCCACTTGACCCAAAATGATGTTTGGGAGTGCTCCGAAGCATTTCGCAAACCTTCAACTTGTAAAAAGATGCAAAACTTGTGTTTTGAGCTTGAATGCACTATTTCGGGGTAATGAAGTTGCGAAAATTATTTCGCAATGAAAACACCCATTCTACTCCATTAGACCCAAAATGATGTTTGGGAGTGTTTTAGAGCATATCGGCATAAAAAGATGGAAAACATGTTTTCATTGCGAAACCATTTTCGCAACTTAGGTACCCGAAAGAATGCACTCAGGCTCGAAACACAAGTTTTGCATCTTTTTACATGCCGAAGGTTTGCGATATGCTCCAAAACACTCCCAAACATCATTCTGAGTTTAATGGGGTAGAATGGGTGTTTTCGTTGCGAACCCATTTTCGCAACTTCGGTAACCCGAAATAGTGCATTCAAGCCTGAAACACAAGTTTTGTATGTTTTACGTGCCGAAGGTTTGCGATAAGCTCCAAAATTCTCCCAAACATCATTCTGGGTTTAATGGGGTAGAATGGGTGTTTTCGTTGCGAAACCATTTTCGCAACTTCGGTACCCCGAAATAGTGCATTCAAGCCAGAAACACAAGTTTTGCATGTTTTACGTGCCGAAGGTTTGCGATATGCTCCAAAACACTCCCAAACATCATTTTGTGTGTAATGGAGTAGAATGGGTGTTTTCATTGCGAAACCATTTTCGCAACTTCGGTACCCCGAAATAGTGCATTCAGGGCTGAAACAAGAGTTTTGAATCTTTTTACATGCCGAAGGTTTGCGATATGCTCCAAAACACTCCCAAACATCATTCTGGGTTTAATGGGGTAGAATGGGTGTTTTCGTTGCGAAACCATTTTCGGAACTTCGGTAGCCCAAAATAGTGCATTCAAGCCTGAAACACAAGTTTTGCATCTTTTACATGCCGAAGGTTTGCGATATGCTCCAAAACACTCCCAAACATCATTTTGTGTGTAATGGAGTAGAATGGCTGTTTTCATTGCAAAACAATTTTCGCAACATCGGTACCCCGATGTAGTGCATTCAGGCCGAAACACAAGTTTTGCATCTTTTTACATGCTGAAGATTTGTGATATGCTCCAAAACACTCCCAAATATCATTTTGGGTCTAATGGAGTAGAATGGTTGTTTTTGTTGCGAAACCATTTTCGCAACTTCGGTACCACGAAATAGTTCATTCAAGCCCGAAACACAAGTTTTGCATCTTTTACAGGCCGAAGGTTTGCAAAATGCTCCAAAACACTCCCAAACATCATTCTGGGTTTAATTGGGTAGAATGGGTGTTTTCGTTGCGAAACCATTTTCGCAACTTCGGTACCCCGAAATAGTGCATTCAAGCCTGAAACACAAGTTTTGCATCTTTTACATGCCGAAGGTTTGCGATATTGATGAGGACACCACGAGTACATCTACACCCGCAGCTGCGTCTCCAGACGCTCAGGCGCCATCTCCAGAAGCTCAGGCGCCACACCAAGATGTTCCACTACGTCAGGCGTCACCAGTTGGGCCAATTACTCGGGCTCGTGCGAGGGAATTAAACTACGTCTTGCTATTGAAGAACGAAGCCCCAAGATGCATATAAGACGGTCCAACAGGACGGCCCAGGAGGGGCTCCTAGGGTTGGGCGCCAGGAGAGGGAGCCGTGCGCCCTCCCCCTCGCGAGACGCCGCGCGCCCTTCCCCCGAGGGGGCTAGGGGCTGCGCCCCCTTCTCCCCTCTATTTAGATAGACCCCTCTTTTACTTTCAGACTCGAGTTTTGTTTTACATCTAGCTTTAGCTACACCAGAACACGCACAAATACGTGCTGTCCTCTGTGATTCAGAACTCCACCTTCGAGTGATATTAAGATTGCTCGCCTCAGATTCTTGTTCGTTTTTCGATTGCGTACAGGAATTGATCTTCCTGATCAGGCTGATCTTGCGCCAACAAGGTCGGTAACCATCGGGAGTTGGTTCAGCGATTGCATTGGCGCTTCGAGTCTCGCTCATCGTAGTCGGATCGTGAGGGTCGCCTCCCACCAGATAGAAGTTATCTCCACTCACCGAAAGATCAGGCACTTCACCTCTATCAAGTGGTATCAGCTTTCCAGGTTGATCGGTGAGTTTTATCTAGTGTTTTTCCCTTCCTACAGTCCAAAAAAAACCAAACAAAAATTTACTTTCAGGTTAGATCTTTGCCCCAGCAACCGTTTAGCCTTGCACATTCTTTCAATAAGTGTCTTTGTTGAATTTGTGTGCTTACGCGTTCAATTGTTGCTGGTTACTTGTGTTTTCTACCTTTTGTTCCTTCTTTTCTTCTAACCCTAGTTCCTTGCCGTTTCTCTCCGCTGCTCATCCATCCACCACCTCGCCGCACTCCTCCTCGCGTGCACACCCGTCGCACAGCCGCCTCTCAGTCACCCCGTCCCTGTTCCGTGGTGCGGTAGGTCAAAAAAAAGGAAAGAAAAAAAAGGAAAACAATCAAAAAAAGGGAAAAAAAGAATCCAAAAAAAAAGAGAGACCGCCACACAGTCCAAGTGGGAAACGGGAACCAATTCGTCTCGGTGAAGGAGTTTTGCGCCACAGTTTCCCCTGGCTCGCAAGCCTCCTGGGCTGCACCGTGCATGCCCTGGTAGCTATCTCTCCCTGATCGTGCTGCGTACCCCCACACCGAGCCATCTCCTCTCTCTTTTCCAGTACCATATTCTGAGTTTCGCCTTACTCTAGAGAGAGAGAGAGAGTGTGTGTGTGTGTGGTAATTTGCTGTTGGAGATCCTCTGTGTTCATATTATCAGTTTTGAGGACTCCTGCAAAAAAACAGAAGCAAAAAAAAACAGCAATTTGCTACACCCTGTCCACCTTACTTGTTGTCTTTTTTATTTCACTTGTTGCCAGCAGCGTTTGTTTCGTGTTTAGCACTATAATTCAACTTTGCATTATTGTTTGAGTGTGCTAATCCTTGACTTGAGTGCAGCCTACCCAGAACTCCACATATTTCTACGACGAGTAGATTTTGTTTCTCCAGGCAATCGCTCCTCCAATCTTTCACGAGTTCCACCAGTTGGTTGCAGGTCGCCCCTGTGTGCGTGGTAAGAACAGATAAGAATTTGATAACAGCATTAGTTTGAGCGCCTTTGTGAGCTGTTCCACCCCTGTGTTGGCGTCCGTTTTGTTTCGTGTTTGCGCTAAGCATGGCAGGCGACGACGACAAGAAACAGCTGCAGGACATGCGGGCTGAGATTGATGGCCTTGTCACAGACATCAAGACGTTCCACGAGCGGATGGATTCCACGGTTACTACGGCCAACGGGCGGTTCGACCAGCTTGATCTCGCGCAGACAGCCACCAAGACGACGCTCGACGCCATCGTGTCACGACTCGATGCATTGAACACGGTGGTCACTGATTTGGTGGCCCAAGGATGTGTGGGTGACGATGAGCAGGAGGATGCTGACCGCCGAGGCAAAGCCCGCCGTGTACCACGACGCCCCGCTGGTAACGATTCCTTCTCTAAAATCAAATTTAAAATTCCACCCTTTAATGGCAAATATGATCCTGCTGCATATCTTGATTGGGAGTTAGAAGTTGAACAAAAATTTTCATGTCATGATATTGCTGCTAGCTCTCAAGTTAAGGCTGCCATTAGTGAATTTACTGATTTTGCTTTAATTTGGTGGTGTGAGTATAAAATAAAAATCCTACTGCTGTTCCGACCACTTGGGAGCAATTAAAAACTGCTATGCGACATCGCTTTGTGCCATCATATTATGCTCGTGATTTGCTTAACAAAATGCAGCGATTTCAGCAAGGTTCACAGTCTGTTGAGGACTACTACCAGGAGTTGCAAAAAGGTATGATTCGTTGTGGTATATTGGAGGAACCCGACGCTGCAATGGCACGCTTTCGTGGTGGTTTGAACCGCGAAATTCAGGACATCCTTGATTATAAAGAATATGCTGACATGACCCAATTATTTTAGTTTGCTTGCAAAGCTGAACGCGAAGTGCAGGGATGCCGCTCGAGGACATATTCTAACACTTTTGCAGGTAGAAACTCGTCATCCAGTTCAGCACCTGCTCTCCCTGCGCCATCCACACCTACACCGCGTGAGAGGACAGCTACGCCGGCAGGAGCCGCCCCAGCCACAGGCACCACTCCATCCACAGGCGCAGCATCCACCACAGGTCGTACACGGGATATCACGTGTTTTCGTTGCAGCGGACGTGGCCACGTGGCTCGGGACTGTCCGAACAAGCGCACATTACTCATTCGTGACAATGGTGAGTACTCTTCAGCTAGTGATTCAGAAGAACTTGAACATACTTTGCTTGCCACTGACAATGCAGCTAAGACGGACATACATGTCAATCCGAGGGACGCCGATAGGTACGAGAGTCCTATTGTGCAGCGTGTTCTTAGTACACAGGTCGCCCCAGCCGAGAAGAATCAGCGACACACTCTGTTCCATACGAAGGGTGTTGTGCAGGAGCGGTCAATTCGCATCATCATCGACAGCGGTAGCTGCAACAATTTGGCGAGTACTATGCTGGTCGAGAAGTTGTCATTACCCACTCGTAAGCATTCAAACCCATATCACATTCAATGGCTTAATGATGGTGGCAAAATTAGAGTATCACGATCGGTGCGTGTTCCTTTTTCTATAGGTGCTTACTCAGATTATGTTGATTGTGATGTTGTTCCTATGGAAGCATGCTCTTTGTTACTTGGTAGACCTTGGCAATATGATACTGATAGCTTGCATCATGGTCGTTCGAATCATTATTCTCTCATGTTTAAGGGTCAGAAAATAATTATACATCCTATGACACCTGAACAAATTGTTAAAGATGATCTTGCTAGAGCTGTTAAAATTGCTAAAGAACAGGAACCATCACCATCCACTTCTGATAAATCTGAAATTAAGTTGAATGCTCCTGTTTTACTTGCTACACGTGCTGATTTCGATGATATTCGAGATGCTCCTTTGCCATGCTATGCACTTGTATGCTCTAGTGTGCTTGTTTCCCTTGATGATGCACCATCTTTGGATATTCTGCCTGCGGTTGCTAACCTTTTACAGGAGTATGCTGATGTCTTTCCCAAAGACTTGCCACCGGGTCTCCCACCGCTTTGTGGCATTGAGCACCAGATCGACCTCATTCCCGGCGCCCAGCTTCCAAACCGCACCCCGTACCGTACAAACCGGATGAGACAAAAGAGATTCAGCGCCAGGTGCAGGCGTTACTTGATAAGGGTTACATTCGTGAGTCTCTTAGCCCTTGCTCGGTTCCTGTGTTACTTGTTCCTAAGAAAGATGGTTCATGGCGTATGTGTGTAGACTGTCGTGCTATTAATAACATAACCATTCGTTATCGATACCCTATACCACGCCTTGATGATATGCTAGATGAGCTTAGTGGTGCCATTCTTTTTACTAAGATTGATTTGCGTAGTGGTTACCACCAGATTAGAATGAAATTGGGAGATGAATGGAAAACGGCTTTTAAAACAAAATTTGGCTTATATGAATGGTTGGTTATGCTGTTTGGTTTGACTAATGCTCCCAGCACTTTTATGCGCTTGATGAATGAAGTTCTGAGGCCCTTCACAGGATTGTTTGTCGTTGTCTATTTTGATGATATCTTGATTTACAGCAAGTCTATGGCAGAGCATTTAGAACATTTGAGTGCTGTTTTTGACGCGTTGAGGGCTGCCCATTTATTTGCTAACATTGAAAAATGGATCTTCTGCACACAACGTGTCTCGTTTCTTGGTTATGTTGTTACCCCACAGGGTATTGAGGTGGACAACAGCAAGATTGATGCCATTCGGGAGTGGCCTACACCGACGACGGTTACAAAGATTCGGAGTTTCCTTGGTCTTGTAGGTTTCTACCGCCGTTTTGTCCGTGATTTTAGCACCATTGCAGCACCTCTACATGAGCTTACAAAGAAAGATGTACCTTTTGCTTGGAGTGATGCACAGGAGGTAGCGTTCAACACATTGAAAGATAAGTTAACCCACACTCCTCTCTTGCAGTTGCCTGATTTTACTAAAGTGTTTGAGCTTGAATGCGATGCTAGTGGTATTGGGCTAGGTGCTGTTTTGTTACAAGAAGGTAAACCTGTTGCTTACTTTAGCAAGAAATTAAGTGGTGCTAGCTTGAAATACTCAACTTATGATAAGGAACTTTATGCTTTAGTGCGAACGTTGCAAACATGGTAGCACTATCTTTGGCATCGCGAGTTTATAATTCATTATGATCATGAGGCTTTGAAACATATCCGTACCCAATCAAATCTGAACCGTCGTCATGCTAAATGGGTCGAATTTATTGAGTCCTTTCCTTACATTATAAAACACAAGAACAGGAAGGATAATGTTATCGCTGATGCTTTGTCTCGTCGTTATACTATGCTGTCACAGTTAGATTTTAAAATTTTTGGCTTGCAAACTGTGAAAGATTTATATGTGGACGACGCTGATTTCAAAGATGTTTTCGCTCATTGTGTTAATGAGAAACCATGGGGCAAATTTCACTTGCAGGACGGGTTCCTGTTTCGCGCTAACAAGCTGTGTGTTCCAGCTAGTTCGGTTCGTCTGTTGTTGTTGCAGGAAGCGTATGGAGGCGGTCTCATGAGGCACTTTGGCGTTTACAAGACGCATGAGGTGCTGGCTGCCCACTTCTTTTGGCCCCGGATGCGCAAAGATGTTGAGCGCATTGTTGCACGTTGCACTACTTGTCCGAAAGCTAAGTCACGTTTGAGCAACCATGGTTTGTATATGCCTTTGCCTGTCCCTACTTCTCCTTGGCTTGATATTTCGATGGATTTTGTTTTGGGATTGCCTAGAACTAAGAAGGGGAGGGATAGCATTTTTGTGGTTGTTGATCGTTTCTCCAAAATGGCTCATTTCATACCTTGTCATAAGACTGATGATGCTAGCAGTGTTGCTGATTTGTTCTTTAGAGAGATTATTCGTTTGCATGGTATTCCAAATACAATAGTCTCTGATCGTGATGCTAAGTTTCTCAGTCATTTTTGGAGACCACTTTGGAATAAATTGGGAACTAAATTGCTGTTTAGTACAACTTGTCACCCTCAGACTGATTGGCAAACTGAGGTGGTTAATAGGACTTTGTCAACCATGCTTAGGGCTGTTCTATATAAAAATTTGAAACATTGGGAAGATTGTTTGCCTCATGTTGAGTTTGCTTATAATCATGCAACACATTCTTCTACAAAGATGAGTCCTTTTCAGATTGTGTATGGTTACATTCCTCGGGCGCCTATTGATTTATTTTCGCTTGATGCTGAGGAAGCCCCGCACATAGATGTTGTTGCACATGTTGAACAAATGATTAATCTGCATGAACAAACTCAACAAAACATTGCTGCCGCTAATGCTAAGTATCAAGTTGCTGGTAGTAAAGGTAGAAAACTTGTTACTTTTGAACCTGGTGATATGGTTTGGTTGCATTTACGAAAGGATCGTTTTCCTGCTTTGCACCGTTCTAAATTGATGCCTCGTGCTGCTGGTCCTTTTAAAGTGCTAACCAAAATTAATGATAATGCTTATGTTCTTGACCTGTCTGCGGAGTTTGGTGTTTCCGCTAGTTTTAATGTTGCAGATTGGAAACCATACGCGGGAGAAGATGAGGAGTTGCCGTCGAGGACGACTTCAGTTCAAGAAGGGGAGGATGATGAGGACACCACGAGTACATCTACACCCGCAGCTGCGTCTCCAGACGCTCAGGCGCCATCTCCAGAAGCTCAGGCGCCACACCAAGATGTTCCACTACGTCAGGCGTCACCAGTTGGGCCAATTACTCGGGCTCATGCGAGGGAATTAAACTACGTCTTGCTGTTGAAGAATGAAGGCCCAAGATGCATAGAAGACAGCCCAACAGGACGGCCCAGGAGGGGCTCCTAGGGTTGGGTGCCAGGAGAGGGAGCCGCGCGCCCACCCCTCGCGAGACGCCGCGCGCCCTTCCCCCGAGGGTGCTAGGGGCTGCGCCCCCTTCTCCCCTCTATTTAGATAGACCCCTCTTTTACTTTCAGACTTGAGTTTTGTTTTACATCTAGCTTTAGCTACACCAGAACACGCACAAATACGTGCTGTCCTCTGTGATTCAGAACTCCACCTTCGAGTGATATTAAGATTGCTTGCCTCAGATTCTTGTTCGTTTTTCGATTCCGTACAGGAATTGATCTTCGTGATCAGGCTGATCTTGCGCCAGCAAGGTCGGTAACCATCGGGAGTTGGTTCAGCGATTGCATTGGCGCTTCGAGTCTCGCTCGTCGTAGTCGGATCGTGAGGGTCGCCTCCCACCAGATCGAAGTTATCTCCACTCACCGAAAGATCGGGCACTTCGCCTCTATCAGATATGCTCCAAAACACTCCCAAACATCATTTTGGTTGTAATGGAGTAGAATGGGTGTTTTCGTTGCGAAACCATTTTCGCAACATCGGTACCCCGAAATAGTGCATTCAGGCCCGAAACACAAGTTTTGCATCTTTTTACATGCCGAAGATTTGTGATATGCTCCAAAACACTCCCAAACATCATTTTGGTTCTAATGGAGTAGAATGGTTGTTTTCGTTGCGAAACCATTTTCGCAACTTCGGTACCCCGAAATAGTGCATTCAGGCCCGAAACACAAGTTTTGCATCTTTTACATGCCGAAGGTTTGCGAAATACTCCAAAACACTCCCAAACATCATTTTGGGTGTAATGGAGTAGAATGGGTGTTTTCGTTGCGAAACCATTTTCGCAACATCGGTACCCCGAAATAGTGCATTCAGGCCGAAACACAAGTTTTGCATCTTTTTACAAGCCGAACATTCGTGATATGCTCCAAAACACTCCCAAACATCATTTTGGGTCTAATGGAGTAGAATGGTTGTTTTTGTTGCGAAACCATTTTCGCAACTTCGTTACCACGAAATAGTGCATTCAGGCCCGAAAAACAAGTTTTGCATCTTTTACATGCCGAAGGTTTGCAATATGCTCCAAAACACTACCAAACATCATTTTGGGTCTAATGGAGTAGAATGGTTGTTTTTGTTGCGAAACCATTTTCGCAACTTCGGTACCACGAAATAGTGCATTCAGGCCCGAAACACAAGTTTTGCATCTTTTACATGCCGAAGGTTTGCGATATGCTCCAAAACACTCCCAAACATCATTCTGGGTTTAATGGGGTAGAATGGGTGTTTTCGTTGCGAAACCATTTTCGCAACTTCGGTACCCTGAAATAGTGCATTCAAGCCTGAAACACAAGTTTTGCATCTTTTACTTGCCGAAGGTTTGCGATATGCTCCAAAACACTCCCAAACATCATTTTGTGTGTAATGGAGTAGAATGGGTGTTTTCGTTGCGAAACCATTTTCGCAACATCGGTACCCCGAAATAGTGCATTCAGGCTCGAAACACAAGTTTTGCATCTTTTTACATGCCGAAGGTTTGCGATATGCTCCAAAACACTCCCAAACATCATTCTGGGTCTAATGGGGTAGAATGGGTGTTTTCGTTGCGAAACCATTTTCGCAACTTCGGTACCCCGAAATAGTGCATTCAGGGCCGAAACACATGTTTTGCATCTTTTTACATGCCAAAGGTTTGCGATATGCTCCAAAACACTCCCAAACATCATTCTGGGTTTAATGGGGTAGAATGGGTGTATTCGTTGTGAAACCATTTTCGCAACTTCCGTACCCCGAAAGAATGCATTCAGGCTCGAAACAAAAGTTTTGCATCTTTTTACATGCCGAAGGTTTGCGATATCCTCCAACACACTCCCAGACATCATTCTGGGTCTAATGGGGTAGAATCGGTGTTTTCGTTGCGAAACCATTTTCGCAACTTCGGTACCCCGAAATAGTGCATTCAGGGCCGAAACACAAGTTTTGCATCTTTTTACATGCCGAACATTTGTGATATGCTCCAAAACACTCCCAAACATCATTTTGGTTCTAATGGAGTAGAATGGTTGTTTTCGTTGCGAAACCATTTTCGCAACTTCGGTACCCCGAAATAATGCATTCAGGCCCGAAACACAAGTTTTGCATCTGTTACATGCCGAAGGTTTGCGAAATACTCCAAAACACTCCCAAACATCATTTTGGGTGTAATGGAGTAGAATGGGTGTTTTCGTTGCGAAACCATTTTCGCAACATCGGTACCCCGAAATAGTGCATTCAGGCCGAAACACAAGTTTTGCATCTTTTTACAAGCCGAACATTCGTGATATGCTCCAAAACACTCCCAAACATCATTTTGGGTCTAATGGAGTAGAATGGTTGTTTTTGTTGCGAAACCATTTTCGCAACTTCGTTACCACGAAATAGTGCATTCAGGCCCGAAAAACAAGTTTTGCATCTTTTACATGCCGAAGGTTTGCAATATGCTCCAAAACACTACCAAACATCATTTTGGGTCTAATGGAGTAGAATGGTTGTTTTTGTTGCGAAACTATTTTCGCAACTTCGGTACCACGAAATAGTGCATTCAGGCCCGAAACACAAGTTTTGCATCTTTTACAAGCCGAAGGTTTGCGATATGCTCCAAAACACTCCCAAACATCATTCTGGGTTTAATGGGGTAGAATGGGTGTTTTCGTTGCGAAACCATTTTCGCAACTTCGGTACCCTGAAATAGTGCATTCAAGCCTGAAACACATGTTTTGCATCTTTTACTTGCCGAAGGTTTGCGATATGCTCCAAAACACTCCCAAACATCATTTTGTGTGTAATGGAGTAGAATGGGTGTTTTCGTTGCGAAACCATTTTCGCAACATCGGTACCTCGAAATAGTGCATTCAGGCTCGAAACACAAGTTTTGCATCTTTTTACATGCCGAAGGTTTGCCATATGCTCCAAAACACTCCCAAACATCATTCTGGGTCTAATGGGGTAGAATGGGTGTTTTCGTTGCGAAACCATTTTCGCAACATCGGTACCCCGAAATAGTGCATTCAGGCCGAAACACAAGTTTTGCATCTTTTTACAAGCCGAACATTCGTGATATGCTCCAAAACACTCCCAAACATCATTTTGGGTCTAATGGAGTAGAATGGTTGTTTTTGTTGCGAAACCATTTTCGCAACTTCGTTACCACGAAATAGTGCATTCAGGCCCGAAAAACAAGTTTTGCATCTTTTACATGCCGAAGGTTTGCAATATGCTCCAAAACACTACCAAACATCATTTTGGGTCTAATGGAGTAGAATGGTTGTTTTTGTTGCGAAACCATTTTCGCAACTTCGGTACCACGAAATAGTGCATTCAGGCCCGAAACACAAGTTTTGCATCTTTTACATGCCGAAGGTTTGCGATATGCTCCAAAACACTCCCAAACATCATTCTGGGTTTAATGGGGTAGAATGGGTGTTTTCGTTGCGAAACCATTTTCGCAACTTCGGTACCCTGAAATAGTGCATTCAAGCCTGAAACACAAGTTTTGCATCTTTTACTTGCCGAAGGTTTGCGATATGCTCCAAAACACTCCCAAACATCATTTTGTGTGTAATGGAGTAGAATGGGTGTTTTCGTTGCGAAACCATTTTCGCAACATCGGTACCCCGAAATAGTGCATTCAGGCTCGAAACACAAGTTTTGCATCTTTTTACATGCCGAAGGTTTGCGATATGCTCCAAAACACTCCCAAACATCATTCTGGGTCTAATGGGGTAGAATGGGTGTTTTCGTTGCGAAACCATTTTCGCAACTTCGGTACCCCGAAATAGTGCATTCAGGGCCGAAACACATGTTTTGCATCTTTTTACATGCCAAAGGTTTGCGATATGCTCCAAAACACTCCCAAACATCATTCTGGGTTTAATGGGGTAGAATGGGCGTATTCATTGTGAAACCATTTTCGCAACTTCCGTACCCCGAAAGAATGCATTCAGGCTCGAAACAAAAGTTTTGCATCTTTTTACATGCCGAAGGTTTGCGATATGCTCCAACACACTCCCAGACATCATTCTGGGTCTAATGGGGTAGAATCGGTGTTTTCGTTGCGAAACCATTTTCGCAACTTCGGTACCCCGAAATAGTGCATTCAGGGCCGAAACACAAGTTTTGCATCTTTTTACATGCCGAATTTTTGTGATTTGCTCCAATACTCTCCCAATCATCATTTTGGTTCTAATGGAGTAGAATGGTTGTTTTCGTTGCGAAACCATTTTCGCAACTTCGGTACCCCGAAATAGTGCATTCAGGCCCGAAACACAAGTTTTGCATCTGTTACATGCCGAAGGTTTGCGAAATACTCCAAAACACTCCCAAACATCATTTTGGGTGTAATGGAGTAGAATGGGTGTTTTCGTTGCGAAACCATTTTCGCAACATCGGTACCCCGAAATAGTGCATTCAGGCCGAAACACAAGTTTTGCATCTTTTTACAAGCCGAACATTCGTGATATGCTCCAAAACACTCCCAAACATCATTTTGGGTCTAATGGAGTAGAATGGTTGTTTTTGTTGCGAAACCATTTTCGCAACTTCGTTACCACGAAATAGTGCATTCAGGCCCGAAAAACAAGTTTTGCATCTTTTACATGCCGAAGGTTTGCAATATGCTCCAAAACACTACCAAACATCATTTTGGGTCTAATGGAGTAGAATGGTTGTTTTTGTTGCGAAACTATTTTCGCAACTTCGGTACCACGAAATAGTGCATTCAGGCCCGAAACACAAGTTTTGCATCTTTTACAAGCCGAAGGTTTGCGATATGCTCCAAAACACTCCCAAACATCATTCTGGGTTTAATGGGGTAGAATGGGTGTTTTCGTTGCGAAACCATTTTCGCAACTTCGGTACCCTGAAATAGTGCATTCAAGCCTGAAACACAA
The DNA here is from genome assembly GCA_036936925.1 of Cenchrus fungigraminus. Taxonomy (NCBI): domain Eukaryota; kingdom Viridiplantae; phylum Streptophyta; class Magnoliopsida; order Poales; family Poaceae; genus Cenchrus; species Cenchrus fungigraminus. The sequence goes on from JAQONI010000053.1 coordinate 167,530, forward strand.
GTTTTGCATCTTTTACTTGCCGAAGGTTTGCGATATGCTCCAAAACACTCCCAAACATCATTTTGTGTGTAATGGAGTAGAATGGGTGTTTTCGTTGCGAAACCATTTTCGCAACATCGGTACCTCGAAATAGTGCATTCAGGCTCGAAACACAAGTTTTGCATCTTTTTACATGCCGAAGGTTTGCCATATGCTCCAAAACACTCCCAAACATCATTCTGGGTCTAATGGGGTAGAATGGGTGTTTTCGTTGCGAAACCATTTTCGCAACTTCGGTACCCCGAAATAGTGCATTCAGGGCCGAAACACATGTTTTGCATCTTTTTACATGCCGAAGGTTTGCGATATGCTCCAAAACACTCCCAAACATCATTCTGGGTTTAATGGGGTAGAATGGGTGTATTCGTTGCGAAACCATTTTCGCAACTTCCGTACCCCGAAAGAATGCATTCAGGCTCGAAACAAAAGTTTTGCATCTTTTTACATGCCGAAGGTTTGCGATATGCTCCAACACACTCCCAGACATCATTCTGGGTCTAATGGGGTAGAATCGGTATTTTCGTTGCGAAAGCATTTTCGCAACTTTGGTACCCCGAAATAGTGCATTCAGGGCCGAAACACAAGTTTTGCATCTTTTTACATGCCGAACATTTGTGATATGCTCCAAAACACTCCCAAACATCATTTTGTGTCTAATGGAGTAGAATGGTTGTTTTTGTTGCGAAACCATTTTCGCAACTTCGGTATCACGAAATAGTGCATTCAGGCCCGAAACACAAGTTTTGCATCTTTTACATGCCGAAGGTTTGCGATATGCTCCAAAACACTCCCAAACATCATTCTGGGTTTAATGGGGTAGAATGGGTGTTTTCGTTGCGAAACCATTTTCGCAACTTCAGTACCCCGAAAGAATGCATTCAGGCTCGAAACACAAGTTTTGCATCTTTTTGCATGCCGAAGGTTTGCGATATGCTCCAACACACTCCCAAACATCATTCTGGGTCTAATTGTGTAGAATGGGTGTTTTCGTTGCGAAACCATTTTCGCAACATCAGTACCCCGAAATAGTGCATTCAAGCCCGAAACACAAGTTTTGCATCTTTTACATGCCGAAGGTTTGCGATATGCTCCAAAACACTCCCAAACATCATTCTGGGTTTAATGGGGTAGAACGGGTGTTTTCGTTGCGAAACCATTTTCGCAACTTCAGTACCCCGAAAGAATGCATTCAGGCTCGAAACACAAGTTTTGCATCTTTTTGCATGCCGAAGGTTTGCGATATGCTCCAACACACTCCCAAACATCATTCTGGGTCTAATTGTGTAGAATGGGTGTTTTCGTTGCGAAACCATTTTCGCAACATCAGTACCCCGAAATAGTGCATTCAAGCCCGAAACACAAGTTTTGCATCTTTTACATGCCGAAGGTTTGCGATATGCTCCAAAACACTCCCATACATCATTCTGGGTTTAATGGGGTAGAATGGGTGTTTTCGTTGCGAAACCATTTTCGCAACTTCAGTACCCCGAAAGAATGCATTCAGGCTCGAAACACAAGTTTTGCATCTTTTTGCATGCCGAAGGTTTGCGATATGCTCCAACACACTCCCAAACATCATTCTGGGTCTAATTGTGTAGAATGGGTGTTTTCATTGCGAAACCATTTTCGCAACTTCGGTACCCCGAAATAGTGCATTCAGGGCCGAAACACAAGTTTTGCATCTTTTTACATGCCGAAGGTTTGCGATATGCTCCAAAACACTCCCAAACATCATTCTAGGTTTAATGGGGTAGAATGGGTGTTTTCGTTGCGAAACTATTTTCGCAACTTCGGTACCCCGAAAGAATGCATTCATGCTCGAAACAAAAGTTTTGCATCTTTTTACATGCCGAAGGTTTGTGATATGCTCCAAAACACTCCCAAACATCATTGTGGGTCTAATGGGGTAGAATGGGTGTTTTCGTTGCGAAACCATTTTCGCAACTTCGGTACCCCGAAATAGTGCATTCAGGGCCGAACCACAAGTTTTGCATCTTTTTACATGCCGAACATTTGTGATATGCTCCAAAACACTCCCAAACATCATTTTGGTTCTAATGGAGTAGAATGGTTGTTTTTGTTGTAAAACCATTTTCGCAACTTCTGTATCACGAAATAGTGCATTCAGGCCCGAAACACAAGTTTTACATCTTTTACATGCTGAAGGTTTGCGATATGCTCCAAAACACTCCCAAACATCATTCTGGGTTTAATGGGGTAGAATGGGTGTTTTCGTTGCGAAACCATTTTCGCAACTTCGGTAACCCGAAATAGTGCATTCAAGCCCGAAACACAAGTTTTGCATCTTTTACATGCCGAAGGTTTGCGATATGCTCCAAAACACCCCCAAACATCATTGTGGCTCTAATGGGGTAGAATGGGTGTTTTCGTTGCGAAACCATTTTCGCAACTTCGGTTCCCTGAAATAGTGCATTCAGGGCCGAAACACAAGTTTTGCATCTTTTTACATGCCGAAGGTTTGCGATATGCTCCAAAACACTCCCAAACATCATTCTGGGTTTAATGGGGTAGAATGGGTGTTTTTGTTGCGAAACCATTTTCGCAACTTCAGTACCCCGAAAGAATGCATTCAGGCTCGAAACACAAGTTTTGCATCTTTTTGCATGCCGAAGGTTTGCGATATGCTCCAACACACTCCCAAACATCATTCTGGGTCTAATTGTGTAGAATGGGTGTTTTCGTTGCGAAACCATTTTCGCAACTTCGGTACCCCGAAATAGTGCATTCAAGCCCGAAACACAAGTTTTGCATCTTTTACATGACGAAGGTTTGCGATATGCTCCAAAACACTCCCAAACATCATTCTGGGTTTAATGGGGTAGAATGGGTGTTTTCGTTGTGAAACCATTTTCGCAACATCGGTACCCCGAAACAGTGCATTCAGGCTTGAAACACAAGTTTTGCATCTTTTTACATGCCGAAGGTTTGCGATATGCTCCAAAACACTCCCAAACATCATTCTGGGTTTAATGGGGTAGAATGGGTGTTTTCGTTGCGAAACCATTTTCGCAACTTCGGTACCCCGAAATAGTGCATTCAAGCCCGAAACACAAGTTTTGCATCTTTTACATGCCGAAGGTTTGCGATATGCTCCAAAACACACCCAAAAATCATTGTGGGTATAATGGGGTTGAATGGGTGTTTTCGTTGCGAAACCATTTTCGCAAGTTCGGTTCCCTGAAATAGTGCATTCAAGGCCGAAACACAAGTTTTGCATCTTTTTACATGCCGAAGGTTTGCGATATGCTCCAAAACACTCCCAAACATCATTCTGGGTTTAATGGGGTAGAATGGGTGTTTTTGTTGCGAAACCATTTTCGCAACTTCAGTACCCCGAAAGAATGCATTCAGGCTCGAAACACAGGTTTTGCATCTTTTTGCATGCCGAAGGTTTGCGATATGCTCCAACACACTCCCAAACATCATTCTGGGTCTAATTGTGTAGAATGGGTGTTTTCGTTGCGAAACCATTTTCGCAACTTCGGTACCCCGAAATAGTGCATTCAAGCCCGAAACACAAGTTTTGCATCTTTTACATGCCGAAGGTTTGCGATATGCTCCAAAACACTCCCAAACATCATTCTGGGTTTAATGGGGTAGAATGGGTGTTTTCGTTGTGAAACCATTTTCGCAACATCGGTACCCCGAAACAGTGCATTCAGGCTTGAAACACAAGTTTTGCATCTTTTTACATGTCGAAGGTTTGCGATATGCTCCAAAACACTCCCAAACATCATTCTGGGTTTAATGGGGTAGAATGGGTGTTTTCGTTGCGAAACCATTTTCGCAACTTCGGTACCCCGAAATAGTGCATTCAAGCCCGAAACACAAGTTTTGCATCTTTAACATGCCGAAGGTTTGCGATATGCTCCGAAACACCCCCAAAAATCATTGTGGGTCTAATGGGGTAGAATGGGTGTTTTCGTTGCGAAACCATTTTCGCAACTTCGGTTCCCTGAAATAGTGCATTCAGGGCCGAAACACAAGTTTTGCATCTTTTACATGACGAAGGTTTGCGATATGCTCCAAAACACTCCCAAACATCATTCTGGGTTTAATGGGGTAGAATGGGTGTTTTCGTTGCGAAACCATTTTCGCAACTTCAGTACCCCGAAATAGTGCATTCAAGCCCGAAACACAAGTTTTGCATCTTTTACATGCCGAAGGTTTGCGATATGCTCCAAAACACCCCCAAACATCATTGTGGGTCTAATGGGGTAGAATGGGTGTTTTCGTTGCGAAACCATTTTCGCAACTTCGGTTCCCTGAAATAGTGCATTCAGGGCCGAAACACAAGTTTTGCATCTTTTACATGCCGAAGGTTTGTGATATGCTCCAAAACACTCCCAAACATCATTCTGGGTTTAATGGGGTAGAATGGGTGTTTTCGTTGCGAAACCATTTTCGCAACTTCGGTACCCCGAAATAGTGCATTCAAGCCCGAAACACAAGTTTTGCATCTTTTACATGCCGAAGGTTTGCGATATGCTCCAAAACACTCCCAAACATCATTCTGGGTTTAATGGGGTAGAATGGGTGTTTTCGTTGCGAAACCATTTTCGCAACTTCAGTACCCCGAAAGAATGCATTCAGGCTCAAAACACAAGTTTTGCATCTTTTTGCATGCCGAAGGTTTGCGATATGCTCCAACACACTCCCAAACATCATTCTGGGTCTAATTGTGTAGAATGGGTGTTTTCGTTGCGAAACCCTTTTCGCAACTTCGGTACCCCGAAATAGTGCATTCAGGGCCGAAACACAAGTTTTGCATCTTTTTACATGCCGAAGGTTTGCGATATGCTCCGAAACACTCCCAAACATCATTCTGGGTTTAATGGGGTAGAATGGGTGTTTTCGTTGTGAAACCATTTTCGCAACTTCGGTACCCCGAAATAGTGCATTCAAGCCCGAAACACAAGTTTTGCATCTTTTACATGCCGAAGGTTTGCGATATGGTCCAAAACACTCCCAAACATCATTCTGGGTTTAATGGGGTAGAATGGGTGTTTTCGTTGTGAAACCTTTTTCGCAACATCGGTACCCCGAAACAGTGCATTCAGGCTTGAAACACAAGTTTTGCATCTTTTTACATGCCGAAGGTTTGCGATATGCTCCAAAACACTCCCAAACATCATTCTGGGTTTAATGGGGTAGAATGGGTGTTTTCGTTGCGAAACCATTTTCGCAACTTCGGTACCCCAAAAGAATGCATTCAGGCTCGAAACAAAAGTTCTGCATCTTTTTACATGCCGAAGGTTTGCGATATGCTCCAACACACTCCCAAACATCATTCTGGGTCTAATGGGGTAGAATGGGTGTTTTCGTTGCGAAACCATTTTCGCAACTTCGGTACCCCGAAATAGTGCATTCAGGCCCGAAACACAAGTTTTGCATCTTTTTACATGCCGAACATTTGTGATATGCTCCAAAACACTCCCAAACATCATTTTGGGTCTAATGGAGTAGAATGGTTGTTTTTGTTGCGAAACCATTTTCGCAACTTCGGTATCACAAAATAGTGCATTCAGGCCCGAAACACAAGTTTTGCATCTTTTACATGCCGAAGGTTTGCGATATGCTCCAAAACACTCCCAAACATCATTTTGGGTGTAATGGAGTAGAATGGGTATTTTCGTTGCGAAACCATTTTCGCAACATCGGTACCCCGAAATAGTGCATTCAAGCCCGAAACACAAGTTTTGCATCTTTTACATGCCGAAGGTTTGCGATATGTTCCCAAACACTCCCAAACATCATTCTGGGTTTAATGGGGTAGAATGGGTGTTTTCGTTGCGAAACCATTTTCGCAACTTCGGTACCCCGAAATAGTGCATTCAAGCCCGAAACACAAGTTTTGCATCTTTTACATGCCGAAGGTTTGCGATTTGCTCCGACACACTCCCAAACATCATTCTGGGTCTAATTGTGTAGAATGGGTGTTTTCGTTGCGAAACCATTTTCGCAACTTCGGTACCCCGAAATAGTGCATTCAAGCCCGAAACACAAGTTTTGCATCTTTTACATGCCGAAGGTTTGCGATATGCTCCAAAACACTCCCAAACATCATTCTGGTTTTAATAGGGTAGAATGGGTGTTTTCGTTGCGAAACCATTTTCGCAACATCGGTACCCCGAAACAGTGCATTCAGGCTTGAAACACAAGTTTTGCATCTTTTTACATGCCGAAGGTTTGCGATATGCTCAAAACACTCCCAAACATCATTCTGGGTCTAATGGGGTAGAATGGGTGTTTTCGTTGCGAAACCATTTTCGCAACTTCGGTACCCTGAAATAGTGCATTCAGGGCCGAAACACAAGTTTTGCATCTTTTTACATGCCGAAGGTTTGCGATATGCTCCAAAACACTCCCAAACATCATTCTGGGTTTAATGGGGTAGAATGGGTGTTTTCGTTGCGAAACCATTTTCGCAACTTCGGTACCCCAAAAGAATGCATTCAGGCTCGAAACAAAAGTTTTGCATCTTTTTACATGCCGAAGGTTTGCGATATGCTCCAACACACTCCCAAACATCATTCTGGGTTTAATGGGGTAGAATGGGTGTTTTCGTTGCGAAACCATTTTCGCAACTTCGGTACCCCGAAATAGTGCATTCAGGGCCGAAACACAAGTTTTGCATCTTTTTACATGCCGAACATTTGTGATATGCTCCAAAACACTCCCAAACATCATTCTGGGTTTAATGGGGTAGAATGGGTATTTTCGTTGCGAAACCATTTTCGCAACTTCGGTACCCCGAAATAGTGCATTCAGGGCCGAAACACAAGTTTTGCATCTTTTTACATGCCGAAGGTTTGCGATATGCTCCGAAACACTCCCAAACATTATTCTGGGTTTAATGGGGTAGAATGGGTGTTTTCGTTGCGAAACCATTTTCGCAACTTCGGTACCCCGAAATAGTGCATTCAGGGCCGAAACACAAGTTTTGCATCTTTTTACATGCCGAAGGTTTGCGATATGCTCCGAAACACTCCCAAACATAATTCTGGGTTTAATGGGGTAGAATTGGTGTTTTCGTTGCGAAACCATTTTCGCAACTTCGGTACCCCGAAAGAATGCATTCAGGCTCGAAACAAAAGTTTTGCATCTTTTTACATGCCGAAGGTTTGCGATATGCTCCAACACACTCCCAAACATCATTCTGGGTCTAATGGGGTAGAATGGGTGTTTTCGTTGCGAAACCATTTTCGCAACTTCGGTACCCCGAAATAGTGCATTCAGGGCCGAAACACAAGTTTTGCATCTTTTTACATGCCGAACATTTGTGATATGCTCCAAAACACTCCCAAACATCATTCTGGGTTTAATGGGGTAGAATGGGTATTTTCGTTGCGAAACCATTTTCGCAACTTCGGTACCCCGAAATAGTGCATTCAGGGCCGAAACACAAGTTTTGCATCTTTTTACATGCCGAAGGTTTGCGATATGCTCCGAAACACTCCCAAACATTATTCTGGGTTTAATGGGGTAGAATGGGTGTTTTCGTTGCGAAACCATTTTCGCAACTTCGGTACCCCGAAAGAATGCATTCAGGCTCGAAACAAAAGTTTTGCATCTTTTACATGCCGAAGGTTTGCGATATGCTCCAAAACACTCCCAAACATCATTCTGGTTTTAATAGGGTAGAATGGGTGTTTTCGTTGCGAAACCATTTTCGCAACATCGGTACCCCGAAACAGTGCATTCAGGCTTGAAACACAAGTTTTGCATCTTTTACATGCCGAAGGTTTGCGATATGCTCCAAAACACTCCCAAACATCATTCTGGGTTTAATGGGGTAGAATGGGTGTTTTCGTTGTGAAACCATTTTCGCAACATCGGTACCCCGAAACAGTGCATTCAGGCTTGAAACACAAGTTTTGCATCTTTTTACATGCCGAAGGTTTGCGATATGCTCCGAAACACTCCCAAACATCATTCTGGGTTTAATGGGGTAGAATGGGTGTTTTCGTTGCGAAACCATTTTCGCAACTTCGGTACCCCGAAAGAATGCATTCAGGCTCGAAACAAAAGTTTTGCATCTTTTTACATGCCGAAGGTTTGCGATATGCTCCAACACACTCCCAAACATCATTCTGGGTCTAATGGGGTAGAATGGGTGTTTTCGTTGCGAAACCATTTTCGCAACTTCGGTACCCAGAAATAGTGCATTCAGGGCCGAAACACAAGTTTTGCATCTTTTTACATGCCGAACATTTGTGATATGCTCCAAAACACTCCCAAACATCATTCTGGGTTTAATGGGGTAGAATGGGTATTTTCGTTGCGAAACCATTTTCGCAACTTCGGTACCCCGAAATAGTGCATTCAGGGCCGAAACACAAGTTTTGCATCTTTTTACATGCCGAAGGTTTGCGATATGCTCCGAAACACTCCCAAACATTATTCTGGGTTTAATGGGGTAGAATGGGTGTTTTCGTTGCGAAACCATTTTCGCAACTTCGGTACTCCGAAAGAATGCATTCAGGCTCGAAACAAAAGTTTTGCTTCTTTTTACATGCCGAAGGTTTGCGATATGCTTCAACACACTCCCAAACATCATTCTGGGTCTAATGGGGTAGAATCGGTGTTTTCGTTGCGAAACCATTTTCGCAACTTCGGTACCCCGAAATAGTGCATTCAGGGCCGAAACACAAGTTTTGCATCTTTTTACATGCCGAACATTTGTGATATGCTCCAAAACACTCCCAAACATCATTTTGGGTCTAATGGAGTAGAATGGTTGTTTTTGTTGCGAAACCATTTTCGCAACTTCGGTATCACGAAATAGTGCATTCAGGCCCGAAACACAAGTTTTGCATCTTTTACATACCGAAGGTTTGCGATATGCTCCAAAACACTCCCAAACATCATTTTGGGTGTAATGGAGTAGAATGGGTGTTTTCGTTACGAAACCATTTTCGCAACATCGGTACCCCGAAATAGTGCATTCAAGCCCGAAACACAAGTTTTGCATCTTTTACATGCCGAAGGTTTGCGATATGCTCCAACACACTCCCAAACATCATTCTGGGTCTAATTGTGTAGAATGGGTGTTTTCGTTGCGAAACAATTTTCGCAACTTCGGTACCCCGAAATAGTGCATTCAAGCCCGAAACACAAGTTTTGCATCTTTTACATGTCGAAGGTTTGCGATCTGCTCCAAAACACTCCCAAACATCATTCTGGTTTTAATGGGGTAGAATGGGTGTTTTTGTTGCGAAACCATTTTCGCAACTTCAGTACCCCGAAAGAATGGATTCAGGCTTGAAACACAAGTTTTGCATCTTTTTGCATGCCGAAGGTTTGCGATATGCTCCAACACACTCCCAAACATCATTCTGGGTCTAATTGTGTAGAATGGGTGTTTTCGTTGCGAAACCATTTTCGCAACTTCGGTACCCCGAAATAGTGCATTCAAGCCCGAAACACAAGTTTTGCATCTTTTACATGCCGAAGGTTTGCGATATGCTCCAGAACACTCCCAAACATCATTCTGGGTTTAATGGGGTAGAATGGGTGTTTTCGTTGTGAAACCATTTTCGCAACATCGGTACCCCGAAACAGTGCATTCAGGCTTGAAACACAAGTTTTGCATCTTTTTACATGCCGAAGGTTTGCGATATGCTCCAAAACACTCCCAAACATCATTCTGGGTTTAATGGGGTAGAATGGGTGTTTTCGTTGTGAAACCATTTTCGCAACTTCGGTACCCCGAAATAGTGCATTCAAGCCCGAAACACAAGTTTTGCATCTTTTACATGCCGAAGGTTTGCGATATGCTCCAAAACACCCCCAAACATCATTGTGGGTCTAATGTGGTAGAATGGGTGTTTTCGTTGCGAAACCATTTTCGCAACTTCGGTTCCCTGAAATAGTGCATTCAGGGCCGAAACTCAAGTTTTGCATCTTTTTACATGGCGAAGGTTTGCGATATGCTCCAAAACACTCCCAAACATCATTCTGGGTTTAATGGGGTAGAATGGGTGTTTTTGTTGCGAAACCATTTTCGCAACTTCAGTACCCCGAAAGAATGCATTCAGGCTCGAAACACAAGTTTTGCATCTTTTTGCATGCCGAAGGTTTGCGATATGCTCCAACACACTCCCAAACATCATTCTGGGTTTAATGGGGTAGAATGGGTGTTTTCGTTGTGAAACCATTTTCGCAACATCGGTACCCCGAAACAGTGCATTCAGGCTTGAAACACAAGTTTTGCATCTTTTTACATGCCGAAGGTTTGCGATATGCTCCAAAACACTCCCAAACATCATTCTGGGTTTAATGGGGTAGAATGGGTGTTTTCGTTGCGAAACCATTTTCGCAACTTCGGTACCCCAAAAGAATGCATTCAGGCTCGAAACAAAAGTTTTGCATCTTTTTACATGCCGAAGGTTTGCGATATGCTCCAACACACTCCCAAACATCATTCTGGGTTTAATGGGGTAGAATGGGTGTTTTCGTTGTGAAACCATTTTCGCAACATCGGTACCCCGAAACAGTGCATTCAGGCTTGAAACACAAGTTTTGCATCTTTTTACATGCCGAAGGTTTGCGATATGCTCCAACACACTCCCAAACATCATTCTGGGTCTAATGGGGTAGAATGGGTGTTTTCGTTGCGAAACCATTTTTGCAACTTCGGTACCCCGAAATAGTGCATTCAGGGCCGAAACACAAGTTTTGCATCTTTTTACATGCCGAAGGTTTGCGATATGCTCCAAAACACTCCCAAGCATCATTCTGGGTTTAATGGGGTAGAATGGGTGTTTTCGTTGCGAAACCATTTTCGCAACATCGGTACCCCGAAAGAATGCATTCAGGCTCGAAACAAAAGTTTTGCATCTTTTTACATGCCGAAGGTTTGCGATATGCTTCAACACACTCCTAGACATCATTCTGGGTCTAATGGGGTAGAATGGGTGTTTTCATTGCGAAACCATTTTCGCAACATCGGTACCCCGAAATAGTGCATTCAAGCCCGAAACACAAGTTTTGCATCTTTTACATGCCGAAGGTTTGCGATATGCTCCAACACACTCCCAAACATCATTCTGGGTCTAATTGTGTAGAATGGGTGTTTTCGTTGCGAAACAATTTTCGCAACTTCGGTACCCCGAAATAGTGCATTCAAGCCCGAAACACAAGTTTTGCATCTTTTACATGTCGAAGGTTTGCGATCTGCTCCAAAACACTCCCAAACATCATTCTGGTTTTAATGGGGTAGAATGGGTGTTTTTGTTGCGAAACCATTTTCGCAACTTCAGTACCCCGAAAGAATGGATTCAGGCTTGAAACACAAGTTTTGCATCTTTTTGCATGCCGAAGGTTTGCGATATGCTCCAACACACTCCCAAACATCATTCTGGGTCTAATTGTGTAGAATGGGTGTTTTCGTTGCGAAACCATTTTCGCAACTTCGGTACCCCGAAATAGTGCATTCAAGCCCGAAACACAAGTTTTGCATCTTTTACATGCCGAAGGTTTGCGATATGCTCCAGAACACTCCCAAACATCATTCTGGGTTTAATGGGGTAGAATGGGTGTTTTCGTTGTGAAACCATTTTCGCAACATCGGTACCCCGAAACAGTGCATTCAGGCTTGAAACACAAGTTTTGCATCTTTTTACATGCCGAAGGTTTGCGATATGCTCCAAAACACTCCCAAACATCATTCTGGGTTTAATGGGGTAGAATGGGTGTTTTCGTTGTGAAACCATTTTCGCAACTTCGGTACCCCGAAATAGTGCATTCAAGCCCGAAACACAAGTTTTGCATCTTTTACATGCCGAAGGTTTGCGATATGCTCCAAAACACCCCCAAACATCATTGTGGGTCTAATGTGGTAGAATGGGTGTTTTCGTTGCGAAACCATTTTCGCAACTTCGGTTCCCTGAAATAGTGCATTCAGGGCCGAAACTCAAGTTTTGCATCTTTTTACATGGCGAAGGTTTGCGATATGCTCCAAAACACTCCCAAACATCATTCTGGGTTTAATGCGGTAGAATGGGTGTTTTTGTTGCGAAACCATTTTCGCAACTTCAGTACCCCGAAAGAATGCATTCAGGCTCGAAACACAAGTTTTGCATCTTTTTGCATGCCGAAGGTTTGCGATATGCTCCAACACACTCCCAAACATCATTCTGGGTTTAATGGGGTAGAATGGGTGTTTTCGTTGTGAAACCATTTTCGCAACATCGGTACCCCGAAACAGTGCATTCAGGCTTGAAACACAAGTTTTGCATCTTTTTACATGCCGAAGGTTTGCGATATGCTCCAAAACACTCCCAAACATCATTCTGGGTTTAATGGGGTAGAATGGGTGTTTTCGTTGCGAAACCATTTTCGCAACTTCGGTACCCCAAAAGAATGCATTCAGGCTCGAAACAAAAGTTTTGCATCTTTTTACATGCCGAAGGTTTGCGATATGCTCCAACACACTCCCAAACATCATTCTGGGTTTAATGGGGTAGAATGGGTGTTTTCGTTGTGAAACCATTTTCGCAACATCGGTACCCCGAAACAGTGCATTCAGGCTTGAAACACAAGTTTTGCATCTTTTTACATGCCGAAGGTTTGCGATATGCTCCAACACACTCCCAAACATCATTCTGGGTCTAATGGGGTAGAATGGGTGTTTTCGTTGCGAAACCATTTTTGCAACTTCGGTACCCCGAAATAGTGCATTCAGGGCCGAAACACAAGTTTTGCATCTTTTTACATGCCGAAGGTTTGCGATATGCTCCAAAACACTCCCAAACATCATTCTGGGTTTAATGGGGTAGAATGGGTGTTTTCGTTGCGAAACCATTTTCGCAACATCGGTACCCCGAAAGAATGCATTCAGGCTCGAAACAAAAGTTTTGCATCTTTTTACATGCCGAAGGTTTGCGATATGCTTCAACACACTCCCAGACATCATTCTGGGTCTAATGGGGTAGAATGGGTGTTTTCATTGCGAAACCATTTTCGCAACTTCGGTACGCTGAAATAGTGCATTCAGGGCCGAAACACAAGTTTTGCATCTTTTTACATGCCGAAGGTTTGCGATATGCTCCAAAACACTCCCAAACATCATTCTGGGTCTAATGGGGTAGAATGGGTGTTTTCGTTGCGAAACCATTTTCGCAACTTCGGTACCCCGAAATAGTGCATTCAAGCCCAAAACACAAGTTTTGCATCTTTTACATGCCGAAGGTTTGCGATATGCTCCAAAACACCCACAATCATAATTGTGGGTCTAATGGGGTAGAATGGGTGTTTTCGTTGCGAAACCATTTTCGCAACTTCGGTTCCCTGAAATAGTGCATTCAGGGCCGAAACTCAAGTTTTGCATCTTTTTACATGCCGAAGGTTTGCGATATGCTCCAAAACACTCCCAAACATCATTCTGGGTTTAATGGGGTAGAATGGGTGTTTTTGTTGCGAAACCATTTTCGCAACTTCAGTACCCCGAAAGAATGCATTCAGGCTCGAAACACAAGTTTTGCATCTTTTTGCATGCCGAAGGTTTGCGATATGCTCCAACACACTCCCAAACATCATTCTGGGTCTAATTGTGTAGAATGGTTGTTTTCGTTGCGAAACCATTTTCGCAACTTCGGTACCCCGAAATAGTGCATTCAAGCCCGAAACACAAGTTTTGCATCTTTTACATGCCGAAGGTTTGCGATATGCTCCAAAACACTCCCAAACATCATTCTGGGTTTAATGGGGTAGAATGGGTGTTTTCGTTGTGAAACCATTTTCGCAACATCGGTACCCCGAAACAGTGCATTCAGGCTTGAAACACAAGTTTTGCATCTTTTTACATGCCGAAGGTTTGCGATATGCTCCAAAACACTCCCAAACATCATTCTGGGTTTAATGGGGTAGAATGGGTGTTTTCGTTGTGAAACCATTTTCGCAACTTCGGTACCCCGAAATAGTGCATTCAGGGCCGAAACACAAGTTTTGCATCTTTTTACATGCCGAAGGTTTGCGATATGCTCCAAAACACTCCCAAACATCATTCTGGGTTTAATGGGGTAGAATGGGTGTTTTCGTTGCGAAACCATTTTCGCAACTTCGGTACCCCGAAAGAATGCATTCAGGCTCGAAACAAAAGTTTTGCATCTTTTTACATGCCGAAGGTTTGCGATATGCTCCAAAACACTCCCAAACATCATTCTGGGTTTAATGGGGTAGAATGGGTGTTTTCGTTGCGAAACCATTTTCGCAACTTCGGTACCCCAAAAGAATGCATTCAGGCTCGAAACAAAAGTTCTGCATCTTTTTACATGCCGAAGGTTTGCGATATGCTCCAACACACTCCCAAACATCATTCTGGGTCTAATGGGGTAGAATGGGTGTTTTCGTTGCGAAACCATTTTCGCAACTTCGGTACCCCGAAATAGTGCATTCAGGGCCGAAACACAAGTTTTGCATCTTTTTACATGCCGAAGGTTTGCGATATGCTCCAAAACACTCCCAAACATCATTCTGGGTTTAATGGGGAAGAATGGGTGTTTTCGTTTCGAAACCATTTTCGCAACTTCGGTACCCCGAAAGAATGCATTCTGGCTCGAAACAAAAGTTTTGCATCTTTTTACATGCCGAAGGTTTGCGATATGCTTCAACACACTCCCAGACATCATTCTGGGTCTAATGGGGTACAATCGGTGTTTTCGTTGCGAAACCATTTTCGCAACTTCGGTACCCCGAAATAGTGCATTCAGGGCCGAAACACAAGTTTTGCATCTTTTTACATGCCGAACATTTGTGATATGCTTCAAAACACTCCCAAACATCATTTTGGGTCTAATGGAGTAGAATGGTTGTTTTTGTTGCGAAACCATTTTCGCAACTTCGGTATCACAAAATAGTGCATTCAGGCCCGAAACACAAGTTTTGCATCTTTTACATGCCGAAGGTTTGCGATATGCTCCAAAACACTCCCAAACATCATTTTGGGTGTAATGGAGTAGAATGGGTATTTTCGTTGCGAAACCATTTTCGCAACATCGGTACCGCGAAATAGTGCATTCAAGCCCGAAACACAAGTTTTGCATCTTTTACATGCCGAAGGTTTGCGATATGCTCAAAAACACTCCCAAACAACATTCTGGGTTTAATGGGGTAGAATGGGTATTTTCGTTGCGAAACCATTTTCGCAACTTCGGTACCCCGAAATAGTGCATTCAGGGCCGAAACACAAGTTTTGCATCTTTTTACATGCCGAACATTTGTGATATGCTCCAAAACACTCCCAAACATCATTCTGGGTTTAATGGGGTAGAATGGGTATTTTCGTTGCGAAACCATTTTCGCAACTTCGGTACCCCGAAATAGTGCATTCAGGGCCGAAACACAAGTTTTGCATCTTTTACATACCGAAGGTTTGCAATATGCTCCAAAACACTCCCAAACATCATTTTGGGTGTAATGGAGTAGAATGGGTGTTTTCGTTACGAAACCATTTTCGCAACATCGGTACCCCGAAATAGTGCATTCAAGCCCGAAACACAAGTTTTGCATCTTTTACATGCCGAAGGTTTGCGATATGCTCCAACACACTCCCAAACATCATTCTGGGTCTAATTGTGTAGAATGGGTGTTTTCGTTGCGAAACAATTTTCGCAACTTCGGTACCTCGAAATAGTGCATTCAAGCCCGAAACACAAGTTTTGCATCTTTTACATGCCAAAGGTTTGCGATCTGCTCCAAAACACTCCCAAACATCATTCTGGTTTTAATGGGGTAGAATGGGTGTTTTCGTTGCGAAACCATTTTCGCAACATCGGTACCCCGAAACAGTGCATTCAGGCTTGAAACACAAGTTTTGCATCTTTTTACATGCCGAAGGTTTGCGATATGCTCCAAAACACTCCCAAACATCATTCTAGGTCTAATGGGGTAGAATGGGTGTTTTCGTTGCGAAACCATTTTCGCAACTTCGGTACCCTGAAATAGTGCATTCAGGGCCGAAACACAAGTTTTGCATCTTTTTACATGCCGAAGGTTTGCGATATGCTCCAAAACACTCCCAAACATCATTCTGGGTTTAATGGGGTAGAATGGGTGTTTTCGTTGTGAAACCATTTTCGCAACATCGGTACCCCGAAACAGTGCATTCAGGCTTGAAACACAAGTTTTGCATCTTTTTACATGCCGAAGGTTTGCGATATGCTCCAAAACACTCCCAAACATCATTCTGGGTTTAATGGGGTAGAATGGGTGTTTTCGTTGTGAAACCATTTTCGCAACTTCGGTACCCCGAAATAGTGCATTCAGGGCCGAAACACAAGTTTTGCATCTTTTTACATGCCGAAGGTTTGCGACATGCTCCAAAACACTCCCAAACATCATTCAGGGTTTAATGGGGTAGAATGGGTGTTTTCGTTGCGAAACCATTTTCGCAACTTCGGTACCCCGAAATAGTGCATTCAAGCCCGAAACACAAGTTTTGCATCTTTTACATGCCGAAGGTTTGCGATATGCTCCAAAACACCCACAAACATCATTGTGGGTCTAATGGGCTAGAATGGGTGTTTTCGTTGCGAAACCATTTTCGCAACTTCGGTTCCCTGAAATAGTGCATTCAGGGCCGAAACTCAAGTTTTGCATCTTTTTACATGCCGAAGGTTTGCGATATGCTCCAAAACACTCCCAAACATCATTCTGGGTTTAATGGGGTAGAATGGGTGTTTTTGTTGCGAAACCATTTTCGCAACTTCAGTACCCCGAAAGAATGCATTCAGGCTCGAAACACAAGTTTTGCATCTTTTTGCATGCCGAAGGTTTGCGATATGCTCCAACACACTCCCAAACATCATTCTGGGTCTAATTGTGTAGAATGGGTGTTTTCGTTGCGAAACCATTTTCGCAACTTCGGTACCCCGAAATAGTGCATTCAAGCCCGAAACACAAGTTTTGCATCTTTTACATGCCGAAGGTTTGCGATATGCTCCAAAACACTCCCAAACATCATTCTGGGTTTAATGGGGTAGAATGGGTGTTTTCGTTGTGAAACCATTTTCGCAACATCGGTACCCCGAAACAGTGCATTCAGGCTTGAAACACAAGTTTTGCATCTTTTTACATGCCGAAGGTTTGCGATATGCTCCAAAACACTCCCAAACATCATTCTGGGTTTAATGGGGTAGAATGGGTGTTTTCGTTGTGAAACCATTTTCGCAACTTCGGTACCCCGAAATAGTGCATTCAGGGCCGAAACACAAGTTTTGCATCTTTTTACATGCCGAAGGTTTGCGATATGCTCCAAAACACTCCCAAACAACATTCTGGGTTTAATGGGGTAGAATGGGTGTTTTCGTTGCGAAACCATTTTCGCAACTTCGGTACCCCGAAAGAATGCATTCAGGCTCGAAACAAAAGTTTTGCATCTTTTTACATGCCGAAGGTTTGCGATATGCTCCAAAACACTCCCAAACATCATTCTGGGTTTAATGGGGTAGAATGGGTGTTTTCGTTGCGAAACCATTTTCGCAACTTCGGTACCCCAAAAGAATGCATTCAGGCTCGAAACAAAAGTTCTGCATCTTTTTACATGCCGAAGGTTTGCGATATGCTCCAACACACCCCCAAACATCATTCTGGGTCTAATGGGGTAGAATGGGTGTTTTCGTTGCGAAACCATTTTCGCAACTTCGGTACCCCGAAATAGTGCATTCAGGGCCGAAACACAAGTTTTGCATCTTTTTACATGCCGAAGGTTTGCGATATGCTCCAAAACACTCCCAAACATCATTCTGGGTTTAATGGGGAAGAATGGGTGTTTTCGTTGCGAAACCATTTTCGCAACTTCGGTACCCCGAAAGAATGCATTCAGGTTCGAAACAAAAGTTTTGCATCTTTTTACATGCCGAAGGTTTGCGATATGCTTCAACACACTCCCAGACATCATTCTGGGTCTAATGGGGTACAATCGGTGTTTTCGTTGCGAAACCATTTTCGCAACTTCGGTACCCCGAAATAGTGCATTCAGGGCCGAAACACAAGTTTTGCATCTTTTTACATGCCGAACATTTGTGATATGCTCCAAAACACTCCCAAACATCATTTTGGGTCTAATGGAGTAGAATGGTTGTTTTTGTTGCGAAACCATTTTCGCAACTTCGGTATCACAAAATAGTGCATTCAGGCCCGAAACACAAGTTTTGCATCTTTTACATGCCGAAGGTTTGCGATATGCTCCAAAACACTCCCAAACATCATTTTGGGTGTAATGGAGTAGAATGGGTATTTTCGTTGCGAAACCATTTTCGCAACATCGGTACCCCGAAATAGTGCATTCAAGCCCGAAACACAAGTTTTGCATCTTTTACATGCCGAAGGTTTGCGATATGCTCTAAAACACTCCCAAACATCATTCTGGGTTTAATGGGGTAGAATGGGTATTTTCGTTGCGAAACCATTTTCGCAACTTCGGTACCCCGAAATAGTGCATTCAGGGCCGAAACACAAGTTTTGCATCTTTTTACATGCCGAACATTTGTGATATGCTCCAAAACATTCCCAAACATCATTCTGGGTTTAATGGGGTAGAATGGGTATTTTCGTTGCGAAACCATTTTCGCAACTTCGGTACCCCGAAATAGTGCATTCAGGGCCGAAACACAAGTTTTGCATCTTTTTACATGCCGAAGGTTTGCGATATGCTCCGAAACACTCCCAAACATCATTCTGGGTTTAATGGGGTAGAATGGGTGTTTTCGTTGCGAAACCATTTTCGCAACTTCGGTACCCCGAAAGAATGCATTCAGCCTCGAAACAAAAATTTTGCATCTTTTTACATGTCGAAGGTTTGCGATATGCTTCAACACACTCCCAAACATCATTCTTGGTCTAATGGGGTAGAATCGGTGTTTTCGTTGCGAAACCATTTTCGCAACTTCGGTACCCCGAAATAGTGCATTCAGGGACGGAACACAAGTTTTGCATCTTTTTACATGCCGAACATTTGTGATATGCTCCAAAACACTCCCAAACATCATTTTGGGTCTAATGGAGTAGAATGGTTGTTTTTGTTGCGAAACCATTTTCGCAACTTCGGTATCACGAAATAGTGCATTCAGGGCCGAAACACAAGTTTTGCATCTTTTACATACCGAAGGTTTGCGATATGCTCCAAAACACTCCCAAACATCATTTTGGGTGTAATGGAGTAGAATGGGTGTTTTCGTTACGAAACCATTTTCGCAACATCGGTACCCCGAAATAGTGCATTCAAGCCCGAAACACAAGTTTTGCATCTTTTACATGCCGAAGGTTTGCGATATGCTCCAACACACTCCCAAACATCATTCTGGGTCTAATTGTGTAGAATGGGTGTTTTCGTTGCGAAACAATTTTCGCAACTTCGGTACCTCGAAATAGTGCATTCAAGCCCGAAACACAAGTTTTGCATCTTTTACATGCCAAAGGTTTGCGATCTGCTCCAAAACACTCCCAAACATCATTCTGGTTTTAATGGGGTAGAATGGGTGTTTTCGTTGCGAAACCATTTTCGCAACATCGGTACCCCGAAACAGTGCATTCAGGCTTGAAACACAAGTTTTGCATCTTTTTACATGCCGAAGGTTTGCGATATGCTCCAAAACACTCCCAAACATCATTCTAGGTCTAATGGGGTAGAATGGGTGTTTTCGTTGCGAAACCATTTTCGCAACTTCGGTACCCTGAAATAGTGCATTCAGGGCCGAAACACAAGTTTTGCATCTTTTTACATGCCGAAGGTTTGCGATATGCTCCAAAACACTCCCAAACATCATTCTGGGTTTAATGGGGTAGAATGGGTGTTTTCGTTGTGAAACCATTTTCGCAACATCGGTACCCCGAAACAGTGCATTCAGGCTTGAAACACAAGTTTTGCATCTTTTTACATGCCGAAGGTTTGCGATATGCTCCAAAACACTCCCAAACATCATTCTGGGTTTAATGGGGTAGAATGGGTGTTTTCGTTGTGAAACCATTTTCGCAACTTCGGTACCCCGAAATAGTGCATTCAGGGCCGAAACACAAGTTTTGCATCTTTTTACATGCCGAAGGTTTGCGATATGCTCCAAAACACTCCCAAACATCATTCAGGGTTTAATGGGGTAGAATGGGTGTTTTCGTTGCGAAACCATTTTCGCAACTTCGGTACCCCGAAATAGTGCATTCAAGCCCGAAACACAAGTTTTGCATCTTTTACATGCCGAAGGTTTGCGATATGCTCCAAAACACCCACAAACATCATTATGGGTCTAATGGGCTAGAATGGGTGTTTTCGTTGCGAAACCATTTTCGCAACTTCGGTTCCCTGAAATAGTGCATTCAGGGCCGAAACTCAAGTTTTGCATCTTTTTACATGCCGAAGGTTTGCGATATGCTCCAAAACACTCCCAAACATCATTCTGGGTTTAATGGGGTAGAATGGGTGTTTTTGTTGCGAAACCATTTTCGCAACTTCAGTACCCCGAAAGAATGCATTCAGGCTCGAAACACAAGTTTTGCATCTTTTTGCATGCCGAAGGTTTGCGATATGCTCCAACACACTCCCAAACATCATTCTGGGTCTAATTGTGTAGAATGGGTGTTTTCGTTGCGAAACCATTTTCGCAACTTCGGTACCCCGAAATAGTGCATTCAAGCCCGAAACACAAGTTTTGCATCTTTTACATGCCGAAGGTTTGCGATATGCTCCAAAACACTCCCAAACATCATTCTGGGTTTAATGGGGTAGAATGGGTGTTTTCGTTGTGAAACCATTTTCGCAACATCGGTACCCCGAAACAGTGCATTCAGGCTTGAAACACAAGTTTTGCATCTTTTTACATGCCGAAGGTTTGCGATATGCTCCAAAACACTCCCAAACATCATTCTGGGTTTAATGGGGTAGAATGGGTGTTTTCGTTGTGAAACCATTTTCGCAACTTCGGTACCCCGAAATAGTGCATTCAGGGCCGAAACACAAGTTTTGCATCTTTTTACATGCCGAAGGTTTGCGATATGCTCCAAAACACTCCCAAACAACATTCTGGGTTTAATGGGGTAGAATGGGTGTTTTCGTTGCGAAACCATTTTCGCAACTTCGGTACCCCGAAAGAATGCATTCAGGCTCGAAACAAAAGTTTTGCATCTTTTTACATGCCGAAGGTTTGCGATATGCTCCAAAACACTCCCAAACATCATTCTGGGTTTAATGGGGTAGAATGGGTGTTTTCGTTGCGAAACCATTTTCGCAACTTCGGTACCCCAAAAGAATGCATTCAGGCTCGAAACAAAAGTTCTGCATCTTTTTACATGCCGAAGGTTTGCGATATGCTCCAACACACTCCCAAACATCATTCTGGGTCTAATGGGGTAGAATGGGTGTTTTCGTTGCGAAACCATTTTCGCAACTTCGGTACCCCGAAATAGTGCATTCAGGGCCGAAACACAAGTTTTGCATCTTTTTACATGCCGAAGGTTTGCGATATGCTCCAAAACACTCCCAAACATCATTCTGGGTTTAATGGGGAAGAATGGGTGTTTTCGTTGCGAAACCATTTTCGCAACTTCGGTACCCCGAAAGAATGCATTCAGGTTCGAAACAAAAGTTTTGCATCTTTTTACATGCCGAAGGTTTGCGATATGCTTCAACACACTCCCAGACATCATTCTGGGTCTAATGGGGTACAATCGGTGTTTTCGTTGCGAAACCATTTTCGCAACTTCGGTACCCCGAAATAGTGCATTCAGGGCCGAAACACAAGTTTTGCATCTTTTTACATGCCGAACATTTGTGATATGCTCCAAAACACTCCCAAACATCATTTTGGGTCTAATGGAGTAGAATGGTTGTTTTTGTTGCGAAACCATTTTCGCAACTTCGGTATCACAAAATAGTGCATTCAGGCCCGAAACACAAGTTTTGCATCTTTTACATGCCGAAGGTTTGCGATATGCTCCAAAACACTCCCAAACATCATTTTGGGTGTAATGGAGTAGAATGGGTATTTTCGTTGCGAAACCATTTTCGCAACATCGGTACCCCGAAATAGTGCATTCAAGCCCGAAACACAAGTTTTGCATCTTTTACATGCCGAAGGTTTGCGATATGCTCTAAAACACTCCCAAACATCATTCTGGGTTTAATGGGGTAGAATGGGTATTTTCGTTGCGAAACCATTTTCGCAACTTCGGTACCCCGAAATAGTGCATTCAGGGCCGAAACACAAGTTTTGCATCTTTTTACATGCCGAACATTTGTGATATGCTCCAAAACATTCCCAAACATCATTCTGGGTTTAATGGGGTAGAATGGGTATTTTCGTTGCGAAACCATTTTCGCAACTTCGGTACCCCGAAATAGTGCATTCAGGGCCGAAACACAAGTTTTGCATCTTTTTACATGCCGAAGGTTTGCGATATGCTCCGAAACACTCCCAAACATCATTCTGGGTTTAATGGGGTAGAATGGGTGTTTTCGTTGCGAAACCATTTTCGCAACTTCGGTACCCCGAAAGAATGCATTCAGCCTCGAAACAAAAATTTTGCATCTTTTTACATGTCGAAGGTTTGCGATATGCTTCAACACACTCCCAAACATCATTCTTGGTCTAATGGGGTAGAATCGGTGTTTTCGTTGCGAAACCATTTTCGCAACTTCGGTACCCCGAAATAGTGCATTCAGGGACGGAACACAAGTTTTGCATCTTTTTACATGCCGAACATTTGTGATATGCTCCAAAACACTCCCAAACATCATTTTGGGTCTAATGGAGTAGAATGGTTGTTTTTGTTGCGAAACCATTTTCGCAACTTCGGTATCACGAAATAGTGCATTCAGGCCCGAAACACAAGTTTTGCATCTTTTACATACCGAAGGTTTGCGATATGCTCCAAAACACTCCCAAACATCATTTTGGGTGTAATGGAGTAGAATGGGTGTTTTCGTTACGAAACCATTTTCGCAACATCGGTACCCCGAAATAGTGCATTCAAGCCCGAAACACAAGTTTTGCATCTTTTACATGCCGAAGGTTTGCGATATGCTCCAAAACACTCCCAAACATCATTTTGGGTGTAATGGAGTAGAATGGGTGTTTTCGTTACGAAACCATTTTCGCAACATCGGTACCCCGAAATAGTGCATTCAAGCCCGAAACACAAGTTTTGCATCTTTTACATGCCAAAGGTTTGCGATCTGCTCCAAAACACTCCCAAACATCATTCTGGTTTTAATGGGTAGAATGGGTGTTTTCGTTGCGAAACCATTTTCGCAACATCGGTACCCCGAAACAGTGCATTCAGGCTTGAAACACAAGTTTTGCATCTTTTTACATGCCGAAGGTTTGCGATATGCTCCAAAACACTCCCAAACATCATTCTAGGTCTAATGGGGTAGAATGGGTGTTTTCGTTGCGAAACCATTTTCGCAACTTCGGTACCCTGAAATAGTGCATTCAGGGCCGAAACACAAGTTTTGCATCTTTTTACATGCCGAAGGTTTGCGATATGCTCCAAAACACTCCCAAACATCATTCTGGGTTTAATGGGGTAGAATGGGTGTTTTCGTTGCGAAACCATTTTCGCAACATCGGTACCCCGAAACAGTGCATTCAGGCTTGAAACACAAGTTTTGCATCTTTTTACATGCCGAAGGTTTGCGATATGCTCCAAAACACTCCCAAACATCATTCTGGGTCTAATGGGGTAGAATGGGTGTTTTCGTTGCGAAACCATTTTCGCAACTTCGGTACCCTGAAATAGTGCATTCAGGGCCGAAACACAAGTTTTGCATCTTTTTACATGCCGAAGGTTTGCGATATGCTCCAAAACACTCCCAAACATCATTCTGGGTTTAATGGGGTAGAATGGGTGTTTTCGTTGCGAAACCATTTTCGCAACTTCGGTACCCCAAAAGAATGCATTCAGGCTCGAAACAAAAGTTTTGCATCTTTTTACATGCCGAAGGTTTGCGATATGCTCCAACACACTCCCAAACATCATTCTGGGTCTAATGGGGTAGAATGGGTGTTTTCGTTGCGAAACCATTTTCGCAACTTCGGTACCCCGAAATAGTGCATTCAGGGCCGAAACACATGTTTTGCATCTTTTTACATGCCAAAGGTTTGCGATATGCTCCAAAACACTCCCAAACATCATTCTGGGTTTAATGGGGTAGTATGGGTGTTTTCGTTGCGAAACCATTTTCGCAACTTCGGTACCCCGAAAAAATGCATTCAGGCTCGAAACAAAAGTTTTGCATCTTTTTACATGCCGAAGGTTTGCGATATGCTTCAACACACTCCCAGACATCATTCTGGGTCTAATAGGGTAGAATGGGTGTTTTCGTTGCGAAACCATTTTCGCAACTTCGGTACCCCGAA
>JAQONI010000054.1:0-207222 GCA_036936925.1 Cenchrus fungigraminus
GGTACCCCGTAACAGTGCATTCAGGCCCGGAACACAAGTTATTTACATGCCGATGGTTTGCGAAATGCTCCAAAACACTCACCAACATCATTTTGAGTCAATTGGAGTAGAACGGATGCTTTTGTTGCAAAACCATTTTTGCAACTTCGGTACCCCGTAACAGTGCATTCAGGCCCGGAACACAAGTTATTTACATGCCGAAGGTTAGCGAAATGCAACAAAACTCTCCCAAACATCATTTTGAGTCTAATGGAGTAGAACGGATGCTTTTGTTGCAAAATCATTTTTGCAACTTCGGTATCCCGTAACTGTGCATCCAGGCCCGAAACACAAGTTATTTATATGCCGAAGGTTAGCGAAATGCAACACTCCGAAACATCATTTTGAGTCTAATGGAGTAGAACGGATGCTTTTGTTGCAAAACCATTTTTGCAACTTCGGTACCCCGTAACAGTGCATTCAGGCCCGGAACACAAGTTATTTACAAGCCGAAGGTTTGCGAAATGCTCCAAAACACTCCCAAACATCATTTTGAGTCAAATGGAGTAGAGCAGATGCTTTTGTTGCAAAACCATTTTTGCAACTTCGGTACCCCGTAACAGTGCATTCAGGCCCGGAACAGAAGTTATTTACATGCCGAAGGTTAGCGAAATGCTCCAAAACACTCCGAAACATCATTTTGAGTCTAATGGAGTACAACGGATGCTTTTGTTGCAAAACCATTTTGGCAACTTCGGTACCCCGTAACAGTGCATTCAGGCCCGGAACACAAGTTATTTACATGCCGATGGTTTGCGAAATGCTCCAAAACACTCACCAACATCATTTTGAGTCAAATGGAGTAGAACGGATGCTTTTGTTGCAAAACCATTTTTGCAACTTCGGTACCCCGTAACAGTGCATTCAGGCCCGGAACACAAGTTATTTACATGCCGAAGGTTAGCGAAATGCAACAAAACTCTCCCAAACATCATTTTGAGTCTAATGGAGTAGAACGGATGCTTTTGTTGCAAAATCATTTTTGCAACTTCGGTATCCCGTAACTGTGCATCCAGGCCCGAAACACAAGTTATTTATATGCCGAAGGTTAGCGAAATGCAACACTCCGAAACATCATTTTGAGTCTAATGGAGTAGAACGGATGCTTTTGTTGCAAAACCATTTTTGCAACTTCGGTACCCCGTAACAGTGCATTCAGGCCCGGAACACAAGTTATTTACATGCCGAATGTTAGCGAAATGCTCCAAAACACTCCCAAACATCATTTTGAGTCTAATGGAGTAGAACGGATGCTTTTGTTGCAAAACCATTTTGGCAACTTCGGTACCCCGTAACAGTGCATTCAGGCCCGGAACACAAGTTATTTACATGCCGATGGTTTGCGAAATGCTCCAAAACACTCACCAACATCATTTTGAGTCAAATGGAGTAGAACGGATGCTTTTGTTGCAAAACCATTTTTGCAACTTCGGTACCCCGTAACAGTGCATTCAGGCCCGGAACACAAGTTATTTACATGCCGAAGGTTAGCGAAATGCAACAAAACTCTCCCAAACATCATTTTGAGTCTAATGGAGTAGAACGGATGCTTTTGTTGCAAAATCATTTTTGCAACTTCGGTATCCCGTAACTGTGCATCCAGGCCCGAAACACAAGTTATTTATATGCCGAAGGTTAGCGAAATGCAACACTCCGAAACATCATTTTGAGTCTAATGGAGTAGAACGGATGCTTTTGTTGCAAAACCATTTTTGCAACTTCGGTACCACGTAACAGTGCATTCAGTCCCGGACCACAAGTTATTTACAAGCCGAAGGTTTGCGAAATGCTCCAAAACACTCCCAAACATCATTTTGAGTCAAATGGAGTAGAGCAGATGCTTTTGTTGCAAAACCATTTTTGCAACTTCGGTACCCCGTAACAGTGCATTCAGGCCCGGAACAGAAGTTATTTACATGCCGAAGGTTAGCGAAATGCTCCAAAACACTCCGAAACATCATTTTGAGTCTAATGGAGTACAACGAATGCTTTTGTTGCAAAACCATTTTGGCAACTTCGGTACCCCGTAACAGTGCATTCAGGCCCGGAACACAAGTTATTTACATGCCGATGGTTTGCGAAATGCTCCAAAACACTCACCAACATCATTTTGAGTCAAATGGAGTAGAACGGATGCTTTTGTTCCAAAACCTTTTTTGCAACTTCGGTACCCCGTAACAGTGCATTCAGGCCCGGAACACAAGTTATTTACATGCCGAAGGTTAGCGAAATGCAACAAAACTCTCCCAAACATCATTTTGAGTCTAATGGAGTAGAACGGATGCTTTTGTTGCAAAATCATTTTTGCAACTTCGGTATCCCGTAACTGTGCATCCAGGCCCGAAACACAAGTTATTTATATGCCGAAGGTTAGCGAAATGCAACACTCCGAAACATCATTTTGAGTCTAATGGAGTAGAACGGATGCTTTTGTTGCAAAACCATTTTTGCAACTTCGGTACCCCGTAACAGTGCATTCAGGCCCGGAACACAAGTTATTTACGTGCCGAATGTTAGCGAAATGCTCCAAAACACTCCCAAACATCATTTTGAGTCTAATGGAGTAGAACGGATGCTTTTGTTGCAAAACCATTTTGGCAACTTCGGTACCCCGTAACAGTGCATTCAGGCCCGGAACACAAGTTATTTACATGCCGATGGTTTGCGACATGCTCCAAACCACTCTCCAACATCATTTTGAGTCAACTGGAGTAGAACGGATGCTTTTGTTGCAAAACCATTTTTGCAACTTCTGTACCCCGTAACAGTGCATTCAGGCCCGGAACACAAGTTATTTACATGCCGATGGTTAGCGAAATGCAACAAAACTCTCCCAAACATCATTTTGAGTCTAATGGAGTAGAACGGATGCTTTTGTTGCAAAATCATTTTTGCAACTTCGGTATCCCGTAACTGTGCATCCAGGCCCGAAACACAAGTTATTTATATGCCGAAGGTTAGCGAAATGCAACACTCCGAAACATCATTTTGAGTCTAATGGAGTAGAACGGATGCTTTTGTTGCAAAACCATTTTTGCAACTTCGGTACCCCGTAACAGTGCATTCAGGCCCGGAACACAAGTTATTTACAAGCCGAAGGTTTGCGAAATGCTCCAAAACACTCCCAAACATCATTTTGAGTCAAATGGAGTAGATCAGATGCTTTTGTTGCAAAACCATTTTTGCAACTTCGGTACCCCGTAACAGTGCATTCAGGCCCGGAACAGAAGTTATTTACATGCCGAAGGTTAGCGAAATGCTCCAAAACACTCCGAAACATCATTTTGAGTCTAATGGAGTACAACGGATGCTTTTGTTGCAAAACCATTTTGGCAACTTCGGTACCCCGTAACAGTGCATTCAGGCCCGGAACACAAGTTATTTACATGCCGAAGGTTTGCGAAATGCTCCAAAACACTCCCAAACATCATTTTGCGTCTAATTGAGTAGAACGGATGCTTTTGTTGCAAAACCATTTTTGCAACTTCGGTACCCCGTAACAGTGCATTCAGGCCCGGAACACAAGTTATTTACATGCCGAATGTTAGCGAAATGCTCCAAAACACTCCCAAACATCATTTTGAGTCTAATGGAGTAGAACGGATGCTTTTGTTGCAAAACCATTTTGGCAACTTCGGTACCCCGTAACAGTGCATTCAGGCCCGGAACACAAGTTATTTACATGCCGATGGTTTGCGAAATGCTCCAAAACACTCACCAACATCATTTTGAGTCAAATGGAGTAGAACGGATGCTTTTGTTGCAAAACCATTTTTGCAACTTCGGTACCCCGTAACAGTGCATTCAGGCCCGGAACACAAGTTATTTACATGCCGAAGGTTAGCGAAATGCAACAAAACTCTCCCAAACATCATTTTGAGTCTAATGGAGTAGAACGGATGCTTTTGTTGCAAAATCATATTTGCAACTTCGGTATCCCGTAACTGTGCATCCAGGCCCGAAACACAAGTTATTTATATGCCGAAGGTTAGCGAAATGCAACACTCCGAAACATCATTTTGAGTCTAATGGAGTAGAACGGATGCTTTTGTTGCAAAACCATTTTTGCAACTTCGGTACCCCGTAACAGTGCATTCAGGCCCGGAACACAAGTTATTTACAAGCCGAAGGTTTGCGAAATGCTCCAAAACACTCCCAAACATCATTTTGAGTCAAATGGAGTAGAGCAGATGCTTTTGTTGCAAAACCATTTTTGCAACTTCGGTACCCCGTAACAGTGCATTCAGGCCCGGAACAGAAGTTATTTACATGCCGAAGGTTAGCGAAGTGCTCCAAAACACTCCGAAACATCATTTTGAGTCTAATGGAGTACAACGGATGCTTTTGTTGCAAAACCATTTTGGCAACTTCGGTACCCCGTAACAGTGCATTCAGGCCCGGAACACAAGTTATTTACATGCCGATGGTTTGCGAAATGCTCCAAAACACTCACCAACATCATTTTGAGTCAAATGGAGTAGAACGGATGCTTTTGTTGCAAAACCATTTTTGCAACTTCGGTACCCCGTAACAGTGCATTCAGGCCCGGAACACAAGTTATTTACATGCCGAAGGTTAGCGAAATGCAACAAAACTCTCCCAAACATCATTTTGAGTCTAATGGAGTAGAACGGATGCTTTTGTTGCAAAATCATTTTTGCAACTTCGGTATCCCATAACTGTGCATCCAGGCCCGAAACACAAGTTATTTATATGCCGAAGGTTAGCGAAATGCAACACTCCGAAACATCATTTTGAGTCTAATGGAGTAGAACGGATGCTTTTGTTGCAAAACCATTTTTGCAACTTCGGTACCCCGTAACAGTGCATTCAGGCCCGGAACACAAGTTATTTACATGCCGAATGTTAGCGAAATGCTCCAATACACTACCAAACATCATTTTGAGTCTAATGGAGTAGAACGGATGCTTTTGTTGCAAAACCATTTTGGCAACTTCGGTACCCCGTAACAGTGCATTCAGGCCCGGAACACAAGTTATTTACATGCCGATGGTTTGCGAAATGCTCCAAAACACTCACCAACATCATTTTGAGTCAAATGGAGTAGAACGGATGCTTTTGTTGCAAAACCATTTTTGCAACTTCGGTACCCCGTAACAGTGCATTCAGGCCCGGAACACAAGTTATTTACATGCCGAAGGTTAGCGAAATGCAACAAAACTCTCCCAAACATCATTTTGAGTCTAATGGAGTAGAACGGATGCTTTTGTTGCAAAATCATTTTTGCAACTTCGGTATCCCGTAACTGTGCATCCAGGCCCGAAACACAAGTTATTTATATGCCGAAGGTTAGCGAAATGCAACACTCCGAAACATCATTTTGAGTCTAATGGAGTAGAACGGATGCTTTTGTTGCAAAACCATTTTTGCAACTTCGGTACCACGTAACAGTGCATTCAGGCCCGGAACACAAGTTATTTACAAGCCGAAGGTTTGCGAAATGCTCCAAAACACTCCCAAACATCATTTTGAGTCAAATGGAGTAGAGCAGATGCTTTTGTTGCAAAACCATTTTTGCAACTTCGGTACCCCGTAACAGTGCATTCAGGCCCGGAACAGAAGTTATTTACATGCCGAAGGTTAGCGAAATGCTCCAAAACACTCCGAAACATCATTTTGAGTCTAATGGAGTACAACGGATGCTTTTGTTGCAAAACCATTTTGGCAACTTCGGTACCCCGTAACAGTGCATTCAGGCCCGGAACACAAGTTATTTACATGCCGATGGTTTGCGAAATGCTCCAAAACACTCACCAACATCATTTTGAGTCAAATGGAGTAGAACGGATGCTTTTGTTCCAAAACCTTTTTTGCAACTTCGGTACCCCGTAACAGTGCATTCAGGCCCGGAACACAAGTTATTTACATGCCGAAGGTTAGCGAAATGCAACAAAACTCTCCCAAACATCATTTTGAGTCTAATGGAGTAGAACGGATGCTTTTGTTGCAAAATCATTTTTGCAACTTCGGTATCCCGTAACTGTGCATCCAGGCCCGAAACACAAGTTATTTATATGCCGAAGGTTAGCGAAATGCAACACTCCGAAACATCATTTTGAGTCTAATGGAGTAGAACGGATGCTTTTGTTGCAAAACCATTTTTGCAACTTCGGTACCCCGTAACAGTGCATTCAGGCCCGGAACACAAGTTATTTACGTGCCGAATGTTAGCGAAATGCTCCAAAACACTCCCAAACATCATTTTGAGTCTAATGGAGTAGAACGGATGCTTTTGTTGCAAAACCATTTTGGCAACTTCGGTACCCCGTAACAGTGCATTCAGGCCCGGAACACAAGTTATTTACATGCCGATGGTTTGCGAAATGCTCCAAAACACTCACCAACATCATTTTGAGTCAAATGGAGTAGAACGGATGCTTTTGTTGCAAAACCATTTTTGCAACTTCTGTACCCCGTAACAGTGCATTCAGGCCCGGAACACAAGTTATTTACATGCCGAAGGTTAGCGAAATGCAACAAAACTCTCCCAAACATCATTTTGAGTCTAATGGAGTAGAACGGATGCTTTTGTTGCAAAATCATTTTTGCAACTTCGGTATCCCGTAACTGTGCATCCAGGCCCGAAACACAAGTTATTTATATGCCGAAGGTTAGCGAAATGCAACACTCCGAAACATCATTTTGAGTCTAATGGAGTAGAACGGATGCTTTTGTTGCAAAACCATTTTTGCAACTTCGGTACCCCGTAACAGTGCATTCAGGCCCGGAACACAAGTTATTTACAAGCCGAAGGTTTGCGAAATGCTCCAAAACACTCCCAAACATCATTTTGAGTCAAATGGAGTAGAGCAGATGCTTTTGTTGCAAAACCATTTTTGCAACTTCGGTACCCCGTAACAGTGCATTCAGGCCCGGAACAGAAGTTATTTACATGCCGAAGGTTAGCGAAATGCTCCAAAACACTCCGAAACATCATTTTGAGTCTAATGGAGTACAACGGATGCTTTTGTTGCAAAACCATTTTGGCAACTTCGGTACCCCGTAACAGTGCATTCAGGCCCGGAACACAAGTTATTTACATGCCGATGGTTTGCGAAATGCTCCAAAACACTCACCAACATCATTTTGAGTCAAATGGAGTAGAACGGATGCTTTTGTTGCAAAACCATTTTTGCAACTTCGGTACCCCGTAACAGTGCATTCAGGCCCGGAACACAAGTTATTTACATGCCGAAGGTTAGCGAAATGCAACAAAACTCTCCCAAACATCATTTTGAGTCTAATGGAGTAGAACGGATGCTTTTGTTGCAAAATCATTTTTGCAACTTCGGTATCCCGTAACTGTGCATCCAGGCCCGAAACACAAGTTATTTATATGCCGAAGGTTAGCGAAATGCAACACTCCGAAACATCATTTTGAGTCTAATGGAGTAGAACGGATGCTTTTGTTGCAAAACCATTTTTGCAACTTCGGTACCCCGTAACAGTGCATTCAGGCCCAGAACACAAGTTATTTACATGCCGAATGTTAGCGAAATGCTCCAAAACACTCCCAAACATCATTTTGAGTCTAATGGAGTAGAACGGATGCTTTTGTTGCAAAACCATTTTGGCAACTTCGGTACCCCGTAACAGTGCATTCAGGCCCGGAACACAAGTTATTTACATGCCGATGGTTTGCGAAATGCTCCAAAACACTCACCAACATCATTTTGAGTCAAATGGAGTAGAACGGATGCTTTTGTTGCAAAACCATTTTTGCAACTTCGGTACCCCGTAACAGTGCATTCAGGCCCGGAACACAAGTTATTTACATGCCGAAGGTTAGCGAAATGCAACAAAACTCTCCCAAACATCATTTTGAGTCTAATGGAGTAGAACGGATGCTTTTGTTGCAAAATCATTTTTGCAACTTCGGTATCCCGTAACTGTGCATCCAGGCCCGAAACACAAGTTATTTATATGCCGAAGGTTAGCGAAATGCAACACTCCGAAACATCATTTTGAGTCTAATGGAGTAGAACGGATGCTTTTGTTGCAAAACCATTTTTGCAACTTCGGTACCCCGTAACAGTGCATTCAGGCCCGGAACACAAGTTATTTACAAGCCGAAGGTTTGCGAAATGCTCCAAAACACTCCCAAACATCATTTTGAGTCAAATGGAGTAGAGCAGATGCTTTTGTTGCAAAACCATTTTTGCAACTTCGGTACCCCGTAACAGTGCATTCAGGCCCGGAACAGAAGTTATTTACATGCCGAAGGTTAGCGAAATGCTCCAAAACACTCCGAAACATCATTTTGAGTCTAATGGAGTACAACGGATGCTTTTGTTGCAAAACCATTTTGGCAACTTCGGTACCCCGTAACAGTGCATTCAGGCCCGGAACACAAGTTATTTACATGCCGATGGTTTGCGAAATGCTCCAAAACACTCACCAACATCATTTTGAGTCAAATGGAGTAGAACGGATGCTTTTGTTGCAAAACCATTTTTGCAACTTCGGTACCCCGTAACAGTGCATTCAGGCCCGGAACACAAGTTATTTACATGCCGAAGGTTAGCGAAATGCAACAAAACTCTCCCAAACATCATTTTGAGTCTAATGGAGTAGAACGGATGCTTTTGTTGCAAAATCATTTTTGCAACTTCGGTATCCCGTAACTGTGCATCCAGGCCCGAAACACAAGTTATTTATATGCCGAAGGTTAGCGAAATGCAACACTCCGAAACATCATTTTGAGTCTAATGGAGTAGTACGGATGCTTTTGTTGCAAAACCATTTTTGCAACTTCGGTACCCCGTAACAGTGCATTCAGGCCCGGAACACAAGTTATTTACAAGCCGAAGGTTTGCGAAATGCTCCAAAACACTCCCAAACATCATTTTGAGTCAAATGGAGTAGAGCAGATGCTTTTGTTGCAAAACCATTTTTGCAACTTCGGTACCCCGTAACAGTGCATTCAGGCCCGGAACACAAGTTATTTACATGCCGAAGGTTAGCGAAATGCTCCAAAACACTCCCAAACATCATTTTGCGTCTAATTGAGTAGAACGGATGCTTTTGTTGCAAAACCATTTTTGCAACTTCGGTACCCCGTAACAGTGCATTCAGGCCCGGAACACAAGTTATTTACATGCCGAAGGTTAGCGAAATGCTCCAAAACACTCCCAAACATCATTTTGAGTCTAATGGAGTAGAACGGATGCTTTTGTTGCAAAACCATTTATGCAACTTCGGTACCCCGTAACTGTGCATCCAGGCCTGAAACACAAGTTATTTATATGCCGAAGTTTAGCGAAATGCAACACTCCGAAACATCATTTTGAGTCTAATGGAGTAGAACGGATGCTTTTGTTGCAAAACCATTTTTGCAAATTCGGTGCCCCGTAACAGTGCATTAAGGCCCTTAACACAAGTTATTTACATGCCGAAGGTTAGCGAAATGCTCCAAAACACTCCCAAACATCATTTTGAGTCTAATTGAGTAGAACGGATGCTTTTGTTGCAAAACCATTTTTGCAACTTCGGTACCCCGTAACTGTGCATCCAGGCCCGAAACACAAGTTATTTATATTCCGAAGGTCAGCTAAATGCAACACTCCGAAACATCATTTTGAGTCTAATGGAGTAGAACATATGCTTTTGTTGCAAAACCATTTTTGCAACTTCGGTACCCCGTTACAGTGCATTCAGGCCCGAAACACAAGTTATTTATGTGCCGAAGCTTAGCGAAATGCTCCAAAACACTGCCAAACATCATTTTGGGTCTAGTGGAGTAGAACAGATGCTTTTGTTGCAAAACCATTTTTGCAACTTTGGAACCCCGTAACAGTGCATTCAGGCCCGGAACACATGTTATTTACATGCCGAAGATTAGCGAAATGCTCCAAAACACTCCCAAACATCATTTTGAGTCTAATGGAGTAGAACGGATGCTTTTGTTGCAAAACCATTTTTGCAACTTCGGTACCCTGTAACAGTGCGTTCAGGCCCGGAACACAAGTTATTTACATGCCGAAGGTTAGCGAAATTCAACACTCCGAAACATCATTTTGAGTCAAATGGAGTAGAACGGATGCTTTTGTTGCAAAACCATTTTTGCAACTTCGGTACCCCGTAACAGTGCATTCAGGCCCGGAACACAAGTTATTTACATGCCGAAGGTTTGCGAAATGCTCCAAAACACTCCCAAACATCATTTTGAGTCAAATGGAGTAGAGCAGATGCTTTTGTTGCAAAACCATTTTTGCAACTTCGGTACCCCGTAACAGTGCATTCAGGCCCGGAACACAAGTTATTTACATGCCGAAGGTTTGCGAAATGCTCCAAAACACTCCCAAACATCATTTTGCGTCTAATTGAGTAGAACGGATGCTTTTGTTGCAAAACCATTTTTGCAACTTCGGTACCCCGTAACAGTGCATTCAGGCCCGGAACACAAGTTATTTACATGCCGAATGTTAGCGAAATGCTCCAAAACACTCCCAAACATCATTTTGAGTCTAATGGAGTAGAACGGATGCTTTTGTTGCAAAACCATTTTGGCAACTTCGGTACCCCGTAACAGTGCATTCAGGCCCGGAACACAAGTTATTTACATGCCGATGGTTTGCGAAATGCTCCAAAACACTCACCAACATCATTTTGAGTCAAATGGAGTAGAACGGATGCTTTTGTTGCAAAACCATTTTTGCAACTTCGGTACCCCGTAACAGTGCATTCAGGCCCGGAACACAAGTTATTTACATGCCGAAGGTTAGCGAAATGCAACAAAACTCTCCCAAACATCATTTTGAGTCTAATGGAGTAGAACGGATGCTTTTGTTGCAAAATCATTTTTGCAACTTCGGTATCCCGTAACTGTGCATCCAGGCCCGAAACACAAGTTATTTATATGCCGAAGGTTAGCGAAATG
Source organism: Cenchrus fungigraminus (assembly GCA_036936925.1). Lineage (NCBI taxonomy): Eukaryota > Viridiplantae > Streptophyta > Magnoliopsida > Poales > Poaceae > Cenchrus > Cenchrus fungigraminus. The sequence continues at coordinate 10,940 of JAQONI010000054.1, forward strand.
CAACACTCCGAAACATCATTTTGAGTCTAATGGAGTAGAACGGATGCTTTTGTTGCAAAACCATTTTTGCAACTTCGGTACCCCGTAACAGTGCATTCAGGCCCGGAACACAAGTTATTTACAAGCCGAAGGTTTGCGAAATGCTCCAAAACACTCCCAAACATCATTTTGAGTCAAATGGAGTAGAGCAGATGCTTTTGTTGCAAAACCATTTTTGCAACTTCGGTACCCCGTAACAGTGCATTCAGGCCCGGAACACAAGTTATTTACATGCCGAAGGTTAGCGAAATGCTCCAAAACACTCCCAAACATCATTTTGCGTCTAATTGAGTAGAACGGATGCTTTTGTTGCAAAACCATTTTTGCAACTTCGGTACCCCGTAACAGTGCATTCAGGCCCGGAACACAAGTTATTTACATGCCGAAGGTTAGCGAAATGCTCCAAAACACTCCCAAACATCATTTTGAGTCTAATGGAGTAGAACGGATGCTTTTGTTGCAAAACCATTTATGCAACTTCGGTACCCCGTAACTGTGCATCCAGGCCTGAAACACAAGTTATTTATATGCCGAAGTTTAGCGAAATGCAACACTCCGAAACATCATTTTGAGTCTAATGGAGTAGAACGGATGCTTTTGTTGCAAAACCATTTTTGCAAATTCGGTGCCCCGTAACAGTGCATAAAGGCCCTTAACACAAGTTATTTAGATGCCGAAGGTTAGCGAAATGCTCCAAAACACTCCCAAACATCATTTTGAGTCTAATGGAGTAGAACGGATGCTTTTGTTGCAAAACCATTTTTGCAACTTCGGTACCCCGTAACTGTGCATCCAGGCCCGAAACACAAGTTATTTATATTCCGAAGGTCAGCAAAATGCAACACTCCGAAACATCATTTTGAGTCTAATGGAGTAGAACATATGCTTTTGTTGCAAAACCATTTTTGCAACTTCGGTACCCCGTTATAGTGCATTCAGACCCGAAACACAAGTTATTTATGTGCCGAAGCTTAGCGAAATGCTCCAAAACACTGCCAAACATCATTTTGGGTCTAGTGGAGTAGAACAGATGCTTTTGTTGCAAAACCATTTTTGCAACTTTGGAACCCCGTAACAGTGCATTCAGGCCCGGAACACATGTTATTTACATGCCGAAGATTAGCGAAATGCTCCAAAACACTCCCAAACATCATTTTGAGTCTAATGGAGTAGAACGGATGCTTTTGTTGCAAAACCATTTTTGCAACTTCGGTACCCTGTAACAGTGCGTTCAGGCCCGGAACACAAGTTATTTACATGCCGAAGGTTAGCGAAATTCAACACTCCGAAACATCATTTTGAGTCAAATGGAGTAGAACGGATGCTTTTGTTGCAAAACCATTTTTGCAACTTCGGTACCCCGTAACAGTGCATTCAGGCCCGGAACACAAGTTATTTACATGCCGAAGGTTTGCGAAATGCTCCAAAACACTCCCAAACATCATTTTGAGTCAAATGGAGTAGAGCAGATGCTTTTGTTGCAAAACCATTTTTGCAACTTCGGTACCCCGTAACAGTGCATTCAGGCCCGGAACACAAGTTATTTACATGCCGAAGGTTTGCGAAATGCTCCAAAACACTCCCAAACATCATTTTGCGTCTAATTGAGTAGAACGGATGCTTTTGTTGCAAAACCATTTTTGCAACTTCGGTACCCCGTAACAGTGCATTCAGGCCCGGAACACAAGTTATTTACATGCCGAATGTTAGCGAAATGCTCCAAAACACTCCCAAACATCATTTTGAGTCTAATGGAGTAGAACGGATGCTTTTGTTGCAAAACCATTTTGGCAACTTCGGTACCCCGTAACAGTGCATTCAGGCCCGGAACACAAGTTATTTACATGCCGAAGGTTAGCGAAATGCTCCAAAACACTCACCAACATCATTTTGAGTCAAATGGAGTAGAACGGATGCTTTTGTTGCAAAACCATTTTTGCAACTTCGGTACCCCGTAACAGTGCATTCAGGCCCGGAACACAAGTTATTTACATGCCGAAGGTTAGCGAAATGCAACAAAACTCTCCCAAACATCATTTTGAGTCTAATGGAGTAGAACGGATGCTTTTGTTGCAAAATCATTTTTGCAACTTCGGTATCCCGTAACTGTGCATCCAGGCCCGAAACACAAGTTATTTATATGCCGAAGGTTAGCGAAATGCAACACTCCGAAACATCATTTTGAGTCTAATGGAGTAGAACGGATGCTTTTGTTGCAAAACCATTTTTGCAACTTCGGTACCCCGTAACAGTGCATTCAGGCCCGGAACACAAGTTATTTACAAGCCGAAGGTTTGCGAAATGCTCCAAAACACTCCCAAACATCATTTTGAGTCAAATGGAGTAGAGCAGATGCTTTTGTTGCAAAACCATTTTTGCAACTTCGGTACCCCGTAACAGTGCATTCAGGCCCGGAACAGAAGTTATTTACATGCCGAAGGTTAGCGAAATGCTCCAAAACACTCCGAAACATCATTTTGAGTCTAATGGAGTACAACGGATGCTTTTGTTGCAAAACCATTTTGGCAACTTCGGTACCCCGTAACAGTGCATTCAGGCCCGGAACACAAGTTATTTACATGCCGATGGTTTGCGAAATGCTCCGAAACACTCACCAACATCATTTTGAGTCAAATGGAGTAGAACGGATGCTTTTGTTGCAAAACCATTTTTGCAACTTCGGTACCCCGTAACAGTGCATTCAGGCCCGGAACACAAGTTATTTACATGCCGAAGGTTAGCGAAATGCAACAAAACTCTCCCAAACATCATTTTGAGTCTAATGGAGTAGAACGGATGCTTTTGTTGCAAAATCATTTTTGCAACTTCGGTATCCCGTAACTGTGCATCCAGGCCCGAAACACAAGTTATTTATATGCCGAAGGTTAGCGAAATGCAACACTCCGAAACATCATTTTGAGTCTAATGGAGTAGAACGGATGCTTTTGTTGCAAAACCATTTTTGCAACTTCGGTACCCCGTAACAGTGCATTCAGGCCCGGAACACAAGTTATTTACAAGCCGAAGGTTTGCGAAATGCTCCAAAACACTCCCAAACATCATTTTGAGTCAAATGGAGTAGAGCAGATGCTTTTGTTGCAAAACCATTTTTGCAACTTCGGTACCCCGTAACAGTGCATTCAGGCCCGGAACAGAAGTTATTTACATGCCGAAGGTTAGCGAAATGCTCCAAAACACTCCGAAACATCATTTTGAGTCTAATGGAGTACAACGGATGCTTTTGTTGCAAAACCATTTTGGCAACTTCGGTACCCCGTAACAGTGCATTCAGGCCCGGAACACAAGTTATTTACATCCGATGGTTTGCGAAATGCTCCAAAACACTCACCAACATCATTTTGAGTCAAATGGAGTAGAACGGATGCTTTTGTTGCAAAACCATTTTTGCAACTTCGGTACCCCGTAACAGTGCATTGAGGCCCGAAACACAAGTTATTTATATGCCGAAGGTTAGCGAATGCAACACTCCGAAACATCATTTTGAGTCTACTGGAGTAGAACATATGCTTTTGTTGCCAAACTATTTTTGCAACTTCGGAACCCCGTAACAGTGCATTCAGGCCCGGAACACATGTTATTTACATGCCGAAGATTTGCGAAATGCTCCAAAACACTCCCAAACATCATTTTGAGTCTAATGGAGTAGAACGGATGCTTTTGTTGCAAAACCATTTTGGCAACTTCGGTACCCCGTAACAGTGCATTCAGGCCCGGAACACAAGTTATTTACATGCCGATGGTTTGCGAAATGCTCCAAAACACTCACCAACATCATTTTGAGTCAAATGGAGTAGAACAGATGCTTTTGTTGCAAAACCATTTTTGCAACTTCGGTACCCCGTAACAGTGCATTCAGGCCCGGAACACAAGTTATTTACATGCCGAAGGTTAGCGAAATGCAACAAAACTCTCCCAAACATCATTTTGAGTCTAATGGAGTAGAACGGATGCTTTTGTTGCAAAAATATTTTTTCAACTTCGGTATCCCGTAACTGTGCATCCAGGCCCGAAACACAAGTTATTTATATGCCGAAGGTTAGCGAAATGCAACACTCCGAAACATCATTTTGAGTCTAATGGAGTAGAACGGATGCTTTTGTTGCAAAACCATTTTTGCAACTTCGGTACCCCGTAACAGTGCATTCAGGCCCGGAACACAAGTTATTTACAAGCCGAAGGTTTGCGAAATGCTCCAAAACACTCCCAAACATCATTTTGAGTCAAATGGAGTAGAGCAGATGCTTTTGTTGCAAAACCATTTTTGCAACTTCGGTACCCCGTAACAGTGCATTCAGGCCCGGAACACAAGTTATTTACAAGCCGAAGGTTTGCAAAATGCTCCAAAACACTCCCAAACATCATTTTGAGTCAAATGGAGTAGAGCAGATGCTTTTGTTGCAAAACCATTTTTGCAACTTCGGTACCCCGTAACAGTGCATTCAGGCCCGGAACACAAGTTATTTACAAGCCGAAGGTTTGCGAAATGCTCCAAAACACTCCCAAACATCATTTTGAGTCAAATGGAGTAGAGCAGATGCTTTTGTTGCAAAACCATTTTTGCAACTTCGGTACCCCGTAACAGTGCATTCAGGCCCGGGACAGAAGTTATTTACATGCCGAAGGTTAGCGAAATGCTCCAAAACACTCCGAAACATCATTTTGAGTCTAATGGAGTACAACGGATGCTTTTGTTGCAAAACCATTTTGGCAACTTCGGTACCCCGTAACAGTGCATTCAGGCCCGGAACACAAGTTATTTACATGCCGATGGTTTGCGAAATGCTCCAAAACACTCACCAACATCATTTTGAGTCAAATGGAGTAGAACGGATGCTTTTGTTGCAAAACCATTTTTGCAACTTCGGTACCCCGTAACAGTGCATTCAGGCCCGGAACACAAGTTATTTACATGCCGAAGGTTAGCGAAATGCAACAAAACTCTCCCAAACATCATTTTGAGTCTAATGGAGTAGAGCAGATGCTTTTGTTGCAAAACCATTTTTGCAACTTCGGTACCCCGTAACAGTGCATTCAGGCCCGGAACAGAAGTTATTTACATGCCGAAGGTTAGCGAAATGCTCCAAAACACTCCGAAACATCATTTTGAGTCTAATGGAGTACAACGGATGCTTTTGTTGCAAAACCATTTTGGCAACTTCGGTACCCCGTAACAGTGCATTCAGGCCCGGAACACAAGTTATTTACATGCCGATGGTTTGCGAAATGCTCCGAAACACTCACCAACATCATTTTGAGTCAAATGGAGTAGAACGGATGCTTTTGTTGCAAAACCATTTTTGCAACTTCGGTACCCCGTAACAGTGCATTCAGGCCCGGAACACAAGTTATTTACATGCCGAAGGTTAGCGAAATGCAACAAAACTCTCCCAAACATCATTTTGAGTCTAATGGAGTAGAACGGATGCTTTTGTTGCAAAATCATTTTTGCAACTTCGGTATCCCGTAACTGTGCATCCAGGCCCGAAACACAAGTTATTTATATGCCGAAGGTTAGCGAAATGCAACACTCCGAAACATCATTTTGAGTCTAATGGAGTAGAACGGATGCTTTTGTTGCAAAACCATTTTTGCAACTTCGGTACCCCGTAACAGTGCATTCAGGCCCGGAACACAAGTTATTTACAAGCCGAAGGTTTGCGAAATGCTCCAAAACACTCCCAAACATCATTTTGAGTCAAATGGAGTAGAGCAGATGCTTTTGTTGCAAAACCATTTTTGCAACTTCGGTACCCCGTAACAGTGCATTCAGGCCCGGAACAGAAGTTATTTACATGCCGAAGGTTAGCGAAATGCTCCAAAACACTTCGAAACATCATTTTGAGTCTAATGGAGTACAACGGATGCTTTTGTTGCAAAACCATTTTGGCAACTTCGGTACCCCGTAACAGTGCATTCAGGCCCGGAACACAAGTTATTTACATGCCGATGGTTTGCGAAATGCTCCAAAACACTCACCAACATCATTTTGAGTCAAATGGAGTAGAACGGATGCTTTTGTTGCAAAACCATTTTTGCAACTTCGGTACCCCGTAACAGTGCATTGAGGCCCGAAACACAAGTTATTTATATGCCGAAGGTTAGCGAATGCAACACTCCGAAACATCATTTTGAGTCTACTGGAGTAGAACATATGCTTTTGTTGCCAAACTATTTTTGCAACTTCGGAACCCCGTAACAGTGCATTCAGGCCCGGAACACATGTTATTTACATGCCGAAGATTTGCGAAATGCTCCAAAACACTCCCAAACATCATTTTGAGTCTAATGGAGTAGAACGGATGCTTTTGTTGCAAAACCATTTTGGCAACTTCGGTACCCCGTAACAGTGCATTCAGGCCCGGAACACAAGTTATTTACATGCCGATGGTTTGCGAAATGCTCCAAAACACTCACCAACATCATTTTGAGTCAAATGGAGTAGAACGGATGCTTTTGTTGCAAAACCATTTTTGCAACTTCGGTACCCCGTAACAGTGCATTCAGGCCCGGAACACAAGTTATTTACATGCCGAAGGTTAGCGAAATGCAACAAAACTCTCCCAAACATCATTTTGAGTCTAATGGAGTAGAACGGATGCTTTTGTTGCAAAAATATTTTTTCAACTTCGGTATCCCGTAACTGTGCATCCAGGCCCGAAACACAAGTTATTTATATGCCGAAGGTTAGCGAAATGCAACACTCCGAAACATCATTTTGAGTCTAATGGAGTAGAACGGATGCTTTTGTTGCAAAACCATTTTTGCAACTTCGGTACCCCGTAACAGTGCATTCAGGCCCGGAACACAAGTTATTTACAAGCCGAAGGTTTGCGAAATGCTCCAAAACACTCCCAAACATCATTTTGAGTCAAATGGAGTAGAGCAGATGCTTTTGTTGCAAAACCATTTTTGCAACTTCGGTACCCCGTAACAGTGCATTCAGGCCCGGAACACAAGTTATTTACAAGCCGAAGGTTTGCGAAATGCTCCAAAACACTCCCAAACATCATTTTGAGTCAAATGGAGTAGAGCAGATGCTTTTGTTGCAAAACCATTTTTGCAACTTCGGTACCCCGTAACAGTGCATTCAGGCCCGGAACACAAGTTATTTACAAGCCGAAGGTTTGCGAAATGCTCCAAAACACTCCCAAACATCATTTTGAGTCAAATGGAGTAGAGCAGATGCTTTTGTTGCAAAACCATTTTTGCAACTTCGGTACCCCGTAACAGTGCATTCAGGCCCGGGACAGAAGTTATTTACATGCCGAAGGTTAGCGAAATGCTCCAAAACACTCCGAAACATCATTTTGAGTCTAATGGAGTACAACGGATGCTTTTGTTGCAAAACCATTTTGGCAACTTCGGTACCCCGTAACAGTGCATTCAGGCCCGGAACACAAGTTATTTACATGCCGATGGTTTGCGAAATGCTCCAAAACACTCACCAACATCATTTTGAGTCAAATGGAGTAGAACGGATGCTTTTGTTGCAAAACCATTTTTGCAACTTCGGTACCCCGTAACAGTGCATTCAGGCCCGGAACACAAGTTATTTACATGCCGAAGGTTAGCGAAATGCAACAAAACTCTCCCAAACATCATTTTGAGTCTAATGGAGTAGAACGGATGCTTTTGTTGCAAAATCATTTTTGCAACTTCGGTATCCCGTAACTGTGCATCCAGGCCCGAAACACAAGTTATTTATATGCCGAAGGTTAGCGAAATGCAACACTCCGAAACATCATTTTGAGTCTAATGGAGTAGAACGGATGCTTTTGTTGCAAAACCATTTTTGCAACTTCGGTACCCCGTAACAGTGCATTCAGGCCCGGAACACAAGTTATTTACAAGCCGAAGGTTTGCGAAATGCTCCAAAACACTCCCAAACATCATTTTGAGTCAAATGGAGTAGAGCAGATGCTTTTGTTGCAAAACCATTTTTGCAACTTCGGTACCCCGTAACAGTGCATTCAGGCCCGGAACAGAAGTTATTTACATGCCGAAGGTTAGCGAAATGCTCCAAAACACTCCGAAACATCATTTTGAGTCTAATGGAGTACAACGGATGCTTTTGTTGCAAAACCATTTTGGCAACTTCGGTACCCTGTAACAGTGCATTCAGGCCCGGAACACAAGTTATTTACATGCCGATGGTTTGCGAAATGCTCCAAAACACTCACCAACATCATTTTGAGTCAAATGGAGTAGAACGGATGCTTTTGTTGCAAAACCATTTTTGCAACTTCGGTACCCCGTAACAGTGCATTCAGGCCCGGAACACAAGTTATTTACATGCCGAAGGTTAGCGAAATGCAACAAAACTCTCCCAAACATCATTTTGAGTCTAATGGAGTAGAACGGATGCTTTTGTTGCAAAATCATTTTTGCAACTTCGGTATCCCGTCACTGTGCATCCAGGCCCGAAACACAAGTTATTTATATGCCGAAGGTTAGCGAAATGCAACACTCCGAAACATCATTTTGAGTCTAATGGAGTAGAACGGATGCTTTTGTTGCAAAACCATTTTTGCAACTTCGGTACCCCGTAACAGTGCATTCAGGCCCGGAACACAAGTTATTTACAAGCCGAAGGTTTGCGAAATGCTCCAAAACACTCCCAAACATCATTTTGAGTCTAATGGAGTAGAGCAGATGCTTTTGTTGCAAAACCATTTTTGCAACTTCGGTACCCCGTAACAGTGCATTCAGGCCCGGAACACAAGTTATTTACATGCCGAAGGTTAGCGAAATGCTCCAAAACACTCCCAAACATCATTTTGCGTCTAATTGAGTAGAACGGATGCTTTTGTTGCAAAACCATTTTTGCAACTTCGGTACCCCGTAACAGTGCATTCAGGCCCGGAACACAAGTTATTTACATGCCGAAGGTTAGCGAAATGCTCCAAAACACTCCGAAACATCATTTTGAGTCTAATGGAGTAGAACGGATGCTTTTGTTGCAAAACCATTTATGCAACTTCGGTACCCCGTAACTGTGCATCCAGGCCTGAAACACAAGTTATTTATATGCCGAAGTTTAGCGAAATGCAACACTCCGAAACATCATTTTGAGTCTAATGGAGTAGAACGGATGCTTTTGTTGCAAAACCATTTTTGCAAATTCGGTGCCCCGTAACAGTGCATTAAGGCCCTTAACACACGTTATTTACATGCCGAAGGTTAGCGAAATGCTCCAAAACACTCCCAAACATCATTTTGAGTCTAATTGAGTAGAACGGATGCTTTTATTGCAAAACCATTTTTGCAACTTCGGTACCCCGTAACTGTGCATCCAGGCCCGAAACACAAGTTATTTATATTCCGAAGGTCAGCAAAATGCAACACTCCGAAACATCATTTTGAGTCTAATGGAGTAGAACATATGCTTTTGTTGCAAAACCATTTTTGCAACTTCGGTACCCCGTAACTTTGCATTCAGGCCCGAAACACAAGTTATTTATGTGCCGAAGCTTAGCGAAATGCTCCAAAACACTGCCAAACATCATTTTGGGTCTAGTGGAGTAGAACAGATGCTTTTGTTGCAAAACCATTTTTGCAACTTCGGTACCCCGTAACAGTGCATTCAGGCCCGGAACACAAGTTATTTACATGCCGAAGGTTTGCGAAATGCTCCAAAACACTCCCAAACATCATTTTGAGTCAAATGGAGTAGAACGGATGCTTTTGTTGCAAAACCATTTTTGCAACTTCGGTACCCCGTAACAGTGCATTCAGGCCCGGAACACAAGTTATTTACATGCCGAAGGTTAGCGAAATGCAACAAAACTCTCCCAAACATCATTTTGAGTCTAATGGAGTAGAACGGATGCTTTTGTTGCAAAATCATTTTTGCAACTTCGGTATCCCGTAACTGTGCATCCAGGCCCGAAACACAAGTTATTTATATGCCGAAGGTTAGCGAAATGCAACACTCCAAAACATCATTTTGAGTCAAATGGAGTAGAACGGATGCTTTTGTTGCAAAACCATTTTTGCAACTTTGGTACCCCGTAACAGTGCATTCAGGCCCGGAACACAAGTTATTTACATGCCGAAGGTTAGCGAAATGCTCCAAAACACTCCCAAACATCATTTTGAGTCTAATCGAGTAGAACGGATGCTTTTATTGCAAAACCATTTTTGCAACTTCGGTACCCCGTAACAGTGCATTCAGGCTCGGAACACAAGTTATTTACATGCCGAAGGTTAGCGAAATGCTCCAAAACACTCCCAAACATCATTTTGAGCCTAATCGAGTAGAACGGATACTTTTGTTGCAAAACCATTTATGCAACTTCGGTACCCCGTAACTGTGCATCCAGGCCTGAAACACAAGTTATTTATATGCCGAAGGTTAGCGAAATGCAACACTCCGAAACATCATTTTGAGTCTAATGGAGTAGAACGGATGCTTTTGTTGCAAAACCATTTTTGCAAATTCGGTGCCCCGTAACAGTGCATTAAGGCCCTTAACACAAGTTATTTACATGCCGAAGGTTAGCGAAATGCTCCAAAACACTCCCTAACATCATTTTGAGTCTAATGGAGTAGAACGGATGCTTTTGTTGCAAAACCATTTTTGCAACTTCGGTATCCCGTAACTGTGCATCCAGGCCCGAAACACAAGTTATTTATATGCCGAAGTTTAGCGAAATGCAACACTCCGAAACATCATTTTGAGTCTAATGGAGTAGAACGGATGCTTTTGTTGCAAAACCATTTTTGCAACTTTGGTACCCCGTAACAGTGCATTCAGGCCCGGAACACAAGTTATTTACATGCCGAAGGTTAGCGAAATGCTCCAAAACACTCCCAAACATCATTTTGAGTCAAATGGAGTAGAACGGATGCTTTTGTTGCAAAACCATTTTTGCAGTTTCGGTACCCCGTAACAATGCATTCAGGCCCGGAACACAAGTTATATACATGCCGAAGGTTAGTGAAATGCAACACTCCGAAACATCATTTTGAGTCAAATGGAGTAGAACGGATGCTTTTGTTGCAAAACCATTTTTGCAACTTCGGTACCCCGTAACAGTGCCATCAGGCCCGGAACACAAGTTATTTACTTGCCGAAGGTTAGCGAAATGCAACAAAACTCTCCCAAACATCATTTTGAGTCTATTGGAGTAGAACGGATGCTTTTGTTGCAAAACTATTTTTGCAACTTCGGTATCCCGTAACTGTGCATGCAGGCCCGAAACACAAGTTATTTATATGCCGAAGGTTAGCGAAATGCAACACTCCGAACCATCATTTTGAGTCTAATGGAGTAGAACAGATGCTTTTGTTGCAAAACCATTTTTGCAACTTCGGTTCCCCGTAATAGTGCATTCAGGCTCGGAACACAAGTTATTTACAGGCAGAAGGTATGCGAAATGCTCCAAAACACTCCCAAACATCATTTTGAGTCAATTGGAGTAGAATGGATACTTTTGTTGCAAAACCATTTTTGCAACTTCGGTACCCCGTAACAGTGCATTCAGGCCCGGAACACAAGTTATTTACATGCCGAAGGTTAGCGAAATGCTCCAAAACACTCCCAAACATCATTTTGAGTCTAATTGAGTAGAACGGATGCTTTTGTTGCAAAACCATTTTTGCAACTTCGGTACCCCGTAATAGTGCATTCATGCCCGGAACACAAGTTATTTACATGCCGAAGGTTAGCGAAATGCTCCAAAACACTCCCAAACATCATTTTGAGCCTAATGGAGTAGAACGGATACTTTTGTTGCAAAACCATTTATGCAACTTCGGTACCCCGTAACTGTGCATCCAGGCCTGAAACATAAGTTATTTATATGCCGAAGGTTAGCGAAATGCAACACTCCGAAACATCATTTTGAGTCTAATGGAGTAGAACGGATGCTTTTGTTGCAAAACCATTTTTGCAAATTCGGTGCCCCGTAACAGTGCATTAAGGCCCTTAACACAAGTTATTTACATGCCGAAGGTTAGCGAAATGCTCCAAAACACTCCCAAACATCATTTTGAGTCTAATTGAGTAGAACGGATGCTTTTGTTGCAAAACCATTTTTGCAACTTCGGTACCCCGTAACTGTGCATCCAGGCCCGAAACACAAGTTATTTATATTCCGAAGGTTAGCGAAATGCAACACTCCGAAACATCATTTTGAGTCTAATGGAGTAGAACATATGCTGTTGTTGCAAAACCATTTTTGCAACTTTGGTACCCCGTTACAGTGCATTCAGGCCCGAAACACAAGTTATTTATGTGCCAAAGCTTAGCGAAATGCTCCAAAACACTGCCAAACATCATTTTGGGTCTAATGGAGTAGAACAGATGCTTTTGTTGCAAAACCATTTTTGCAACTTCGGAACCCCGTAACAGTGCATTCAGGCCCGGAACACATGTTATTTACATGCCGAAGATTAGCGAAATGCTCCAAAACACTCCAAACATCATTTTGAGTCAAATGGAGTAGAACGGATGCTTTTGTTGCAAAACCATTTTTGCAACTTCGGTACCCCGTAATAGTGCATTCATGCCCGGAACACAAGTTATTTACATGCCGAAGGTTAGCGAAATGCTCCAAAACACTCCCAAACATCATTTTGAGCCTAATGGAGTAGAACGGATACTTTTGTTGCAAAACCATTTATGCAACTTCGGTACCCCGTAACTGTGCATCCAGGCCTGAAACATAAGTTATTTATATGCCGAAGGTTAGCGAAATGCAACACTCCGAAACATCATTTTGAGTCTAATGGAGTAGAACGGATGCTTTTGTTGCAAAACCATTTTTGCAAATTCGGTGCCCCGTAACAGTGCATTAAGGCCCTTAACACAAGTTATTTACATGCCGAAGGTTCGCGAAATGCTCCAAAACTCTCCCAAACATCATTTTGAGTCTAATTGAGTAGAACGGATGCTTTTGTTGCAAAACCATTTTTGCAACTTCGGTACCCCGTAACTGTGCATCCAGGCCCGAAACACAAGTTATTTATATTCCGAAGGTTAGCGAAATGCAACACTCCGAAACATCATTTTGAGTCTAATGGAGTAGAACATATCCTGTTGTTGCAAAACCATTTTTGCAACTTTGGTACCCCGTTACAGTGCATTCAGGCCCGAAACACAAGTTATTTATGTGCCAAAGCTTAGCGAAATGCTCCAAAACACTGCCAAACATCATTTTGGGTCTAATGGAGTAGAACAGATGCTTTTGTTGCAAAACCATTTTTGCAACTTCGGAACCCCGTAACAGTGCATTCAGGCCCGGAACACATGTTATTTACATGCCGAAGATTAGCGAAATGCTCCAAAACACTCCCAAACATCATTTTGAGTCAAATGGAGTAGAACGGATGCTTTTGTTGCAAAACCATTTTTGCAACTTCGGTACCCCGTAACTGTGCATCCAGGCCCGAAACACAAGTTATTTATATGCCGAAGTTTAGCGAAATGCAACACTCCGAAACATCATTTTGAGTCTAATGGAGTAGAACGGATGCTTTTGTTGCAAAACCATTTTTGCAACTTTGGTACCCCGTAACAGTGCATTCAGGCCCGGAACACAAGTTATTTACATGCCGAAGGTTAGCGAAATGCTCCAAAACACTCCCAAACATCATTTTGAGTCAAATGGAGTAGAACGGATGCTTTTGTTGCAAAACCATTTTTGCAGTTTCGGTACCCCGTAACAATGCATTCAGGCCCGGAACACAAGTTATATACATGCCGAAGGTTAGTGAAATGCAACACTCCGAAACATCATTTTGAGTCAAATGGAGTAGAACGGATGCTTTTGTTGCAAAACCATTTTTGCAACTTCGGTACCCCGTAACAGTGCCATCAGGCCCGGAACACAAGTTATTTACATGCCGAAGGTTAGCGAAATTTAACAAAACACTCCCTAACATCATTTTGAGTCTAATGGAGTAGAACGGATGCTTTTGTTGCAAAACCATTTTTGCAACTTCGGTATCCCGTAACTGTGCATCCAGGCCCGAAACACAAGTTATTTATATGCCGAAGGTTAGCGAAATGCAACACTCCGAAACATCATTTTGAGTCTAATGGAGTAGAACGGATGCTTTTGTTGCAAAACCATTTTTGCAACTTCGGTACCCCGTAACAGTGCATTCAGGCCCGGAACACAAGTTATTTACATGCCGAAGGTTAGCGAAATGCTCCAAAACACTCCCAAACATCATTTTGAGTCTAATTGAGTAGAACGGATGCTTTTGTTGCAAAACCATTTTTGCAACTTCGGTACCCCGTAATAGTGCATTCAGGCACGGAACACAAGTTATTTACATGCCGAAGGTTAGCGAAATGCTCCAAAACACTCCCAAACATCATTTTGAGCCTAATGGAGTAGAACGGATACTTTTGTTGCAAAACCATTTATGCAACTTCGGTACCCCGTAACTGTGCATCCAGGCCTGAAACATAAGTTATTTATATGCCGAAGGTTAGCGAAATGCAACACTCCGAAACATCATTTTGAGTCTAATGGAGTAGAACGGATGCTTTTGTTGCAAAACCATTTTTGCAAATTCGGTGCCCCGTAACAGTGCATTAAGGCCCTTAACACAAGTTATTTACATGCCGAAGGTTAGCGAAATGCTCCAAAACACTCCCAAACATCATTTTGAGTCTAATTGAGTAGAACGGATGCTTTTGTTGCAAAACCATTTTTGCAACTTCGGTACCCCGTAACTGTGCATCCAGGCCCGAAACACAAGTTATTTATATTCCGAAGGTTAGCGAAATGCAACACTCCGAAACATCATTTTGAGTCTAATGGAGTAGAACATATGCTGTTGTTGCAAAACCATTTTTGCAACTTTGGTACCCCGTTACAGTGCATTCAGGCCCGAAACACAAGTTATTTATGTGCCAAAGCTTAGCGAAATGCTCCAAAACACTGCCAAACATCATTTTGGGTCTAATGGAGTAGAACAGATGCTTTTGTTGCAAAACCATTTTTGCAACTTCGGAACCCCGTAACAGTGCATTCAGGCCCGGAACACATGTTATTTACATGCCGAAGATTAGCGAAATGCTCCAAAACACTCCCAAACATCATTTTGAGTCAAATGGAGTAGAACGGATGCTTTTGTTGCAAAACCATTTTTGCAACTTCGGTACCCCGTAATAGTGCATTCATGCCCGGAACACAAGTTATTTACATGCCGAAGGTTAGCGAAATGCTCCAAAACACTCCCAAACATCATTTTGAGCCTAATGGAGTAGAACGGATACTTTTGTTGCAAAACCATTTATGCAACTTCGGTACCCCGTAACTGTGCATCCAGGCCTGAAACATAAGTTATTTATATGCCGAAGGTTAGCGAAATGCAACACTCCGAAACATCATTTTGAGTCTAATGGAGTAGAACGGATGCTTTTGTTGCAAAACCATTTTTGCAAATTCGGTGCCCCGTAACAGTGCATTAAGGCCCTTAACACAAGTAATTTACATGCCGAAGGTTCGCGAAATGCTCCAAAACTCTCCCAAACATCATTTTGAGTCTAATTGAGTAGAATGGATGCTTTTGTTGCAAAACCATTTTTGCAACTTCGGTACCCCGTAACTGTGCATCCAGGCCCGAAACACAAGTTATTTATATTCCGAAGGTTAGCGAAATGCAACACTCCGAAACATCATTTTGAGTCTAATGGAGTAGAACATATCCTGTTGTTGCAAAACCATTTTTGCAACTTTGGTACCCCGTTACAGTGCATTCAGGCCCGAAACACAAGTTATTTATGTGCCAAAGCTTAGCGAAATGCTCCAAAACACTGCCAAACATCATTTTGGGTCTAATGGAGTAGAACAGATGCTTTTGTTGCAAAACCATTTTTGCAACTTCGGAACCCCGTAACAGTGCATTCAGGCCCGGAACACATGTTATTTACATGCCGAAGATTAGCGAAATGCTCCAAAACACTCCCAAACATCATTTTGAGTCAAATGGAGTAGAACGGATGCTTTTGTGGCAAAACCATTTTTGCAACTTCGGTACCCCGTAACTGTGCATCCAGGCCCGAAACACAAGTTATTTATATGCCGAAGTTTAGCGAAATGCAACACTCCGAAACATCATTTTGAGTCTAATGGAGTAGAACGGATGCTTTTGTTGCAAAACCATTTTTGCAACTTTGGTACCCCGTAACAGTGCATTCAGGCCCGGAACACAAGTTATTTACATGCCGAAGGTTAGCGAAATGCTCCAAAACACTCCCAAACATCATTTTGAGTCAAATGGAGTAGAACGGATGCTTTTGTTGCAAAACCATTTTTGCAGTTTCGGTACCCCGTAACAATGCATTCAGGCCCGGAACACAAGTTATATACATGCCGAAGGTTAGTGAAATGCAACACTCCGAAACATCATTTTGAGTCAAATGGAGTAGAACGGATGCTTTTGTTGCAAAACCATTTTTGCAACTTCGGTACCCCGTAACAGTGCCATCAGGCCCGGAACACAAGTTATTTACTTGCCGAAGGTTAGCGAAATGCAACAAAACTCTCCCAAACATCATTTTGAGTCTATTGGAGTAGAACGGATGCTTTTGTTGCAAAACCATTTTTGCAACTTCGGTACCCCGTAACAGTGCATTCAGGCCCGGAACACAAGTTATTTACATGCCGAAGGTTAGCGAAATGCAACAAAACTCTCCCAAACATAATTTTGAGTCTAATGGAGTAGAACGGATGCTTTTGTTGCAAAACCATTTTTGCAACTTCGGTATCCCGTAACTGTGCATGCAGGCCCGAAACACAACTTATTTATATGCCGAAGGTTAGCGAAATGCAACACTCCGAACCATCATTTTGAGTCTAATGGAGTAGAACAGATGCTTTTGTTGCAAAACCATTTTTGCAACTTCGGTTCCCCGTAACAGTGCATTCAGGCTCGGAACACAAGTTATTTACAGGCAGAAGGTATGCGAAATGCTCCAAAACACTCCCAAACATCATTTTGAGTCAATTGGAGTAGAATGGATACTTTTGTTGCAAAACCATTTTTGCAACTTCGGTACCCCGTAACAGTGCATTCAGGCCCGGAACACAAGTTATTTACATGCCGAAGGTTAGCGAAATGCTCCAAAACACTCCCAAACATCATTTTGAGTCTAATTGAGTAGAACGGATGCTTTTGTTGCAAAACCATTTTTGCAACTTCGGTACCCCGTAATAGTGCATTCAGGCACGGAACACAAGTTATTTACATGCCGAAGGTTAGCGAAATGCTCCAAAACACTCCCAAACATCATTTTGAGCCTAATGGAGTAGAACGGATACTTTTGTTGCAAAACCATTTATGCAACTTCGGTACCCCGTAACTGTGCATCCAGGCCTGAAACATAAGTTATTTATATGCCGAAGGTTAGCGAAATGCAACACTCCGAAACATCATTTTGAGTCTAATGGAGTAGAACGGATGCTTTTGTTGCAAAACCATTTTTGCAAATTCGGTGCCCCGTAACAGTGCATTAAGGCCCTTAACACAAGTTATTTACATGCCGAAGGTTAGCGAAATGCTCCAAAACACTCCCAAACATCATTTTGATTCTAATTGAGTAGAACGGATGCTTTTGTTGCAAAACCATTTTTGCAACTTCGGTACCCCGTAACTGTGCATCCAGGCCCGAAACACAAGTTATTTATATTCCGAAGGTTAGCGAAATGCAACACTCCGAAACATCATTTTGAGTCTAATGGAGTAGAACATATGCTGTTGTTGCAAAACCATTTTTGCAACTTTGGTACCCCGTTACAGTGCATTCAGGCCCGAAACACAAGTTATTTATGTGCCAAAGCTTAGCGAAATGCTCCAAAACACTGCCAAACATCATTTTGGGTCTAATGGAGTAGAACAGATGCTTTTGTTGCAAAACCATTTTTGCAACTTCGGAACCCCGTAACAGTGCATTCAGGCCCGGAACACATGTTATTTACATGCCGAAGATTAGCGAAATGCTCCAAAACACTCCCAAACATCATTTTGAGTCAAATGGAGTAGAACGGATGCTTTTGTTGCAAAACCATTTTTGCAACTTCGGTACCCCGTAATAGTGCATTCAGGCCCGGAACACAAGTTATTTACATGCCGAAGGTTAGCGAAATGCTCCAAAACACTCCCAAACATCATTTTGAGCCTAATGGAGTAGAACGGATACTTTTGTTGCAAAACCATTTATGCAACTTCGGTACCCCGTAACTATGCATCCAGGCCTGAAACATAAGTTATTTATATGCCGAAGGTTAGCGAAATGCAAAACTCCGAAACATCATTTTGAGTCTAATGGAGTAGAACGGATGCTTTTGTTGCAAAACCATTTTTGCAAATTCGGTGCCCCGTAACAGTGCATTAAGGCCCTTAACACAAGTTATTTACATGCCGAAGGTTAGCGAAATGGTCCAAAACTCTCCCAAACATCATTTTGAGTCTAATTGAGTAGAACAGATGCTTTTGTTGCAAAACCATTTTTGCAACTTCGGTACCCCGTAACTGTGCATCCAGGCCCGAAACACAAGTTATTTATATTCCGAAGGTTAGCGAAATGCAACACTCCGAAACATCATTTTGAGTCTAATGGAGTAGAACATATGCTGTTGTTGCAAAACCATTTTTGCAACTTTGGTACCCCGTTACAGTGCATTCAGGCCCGAAACACAAGTTATTTATGTGCCAAAGCTTAGCGAAATGCTCCAAAACACTGCCAAACATCATTTTGGGTCTAATGGAGTAGAACAGATGCTTTTGTTGCAAAACCATTTTTGCAACTTCGGAACCCCGTAACAGTGCATTCAGGCCTGGAACACATGTTATTTACATGCCGAAGATTAGCGAAATGCTCCAAAACACTCCCAAACATCATTTTGAGTCAAATGGAGTAGAACGGATGCTTTTGTTGCAAAACCATTTTTGCAACTTCGGTACCCCGTAACTGTGCATCCAGGCCCGAAACACAAGTTATTTATATGCCGAAGTTTAGCGAAATGCAACACTCCGAAACATCATTTTGAGTCTAATGGAGTAGAACGGATGCTTTTGTTGCAAAACCATTTTTGCAACTTTGGTACCCCGTAACAGTGCATTCAGGCCCGGAACACAAGTTATTTACATGCCGAAGGTTTGCGAAATGCTCCAAAACTCTCCCAAACATCATTTTGAGTCAAATGGAGTAGAACGAATGCTTTTGTTGCAAAACCATTTTTGCAGCTTCGGTACCCCGTAACAGTGCATTCAGGCCCGGAACACAAGTTATATACATGCTGAAGGTTAGTGAAATGCAACACTCCGAAACATCATTTTGAGTCAAATGGAGTAGAACGGATGCTTTTGTTGCAAAACCATTTTTGCAACTTCGGTACCCCGTAACAGTGCAATCAGGCCCGGAACACAAGTTATTTACATGCCGAAGGTTAGCGAAATTTAACAAAACACTCCCTAACATCATTTTGAGTCTAATGGAGTAGAACGGATGCTTTTGTTGCAAAACCATTTTTGCAACTTCGGTATCCCGTAACTGTGCATCCAGGCCCGAAACACAAGTTATTTATATGCCGAAGGTTAGCGAAATGCAACACTCCGAAACATCATTTTGAGTCTAATGGAGTAGAACGGATGCTTTTGTTGCAAAACCATTTTTGCAACTTCGGTACCCCGTAACAGTGCATTCAGGCCCGGAACACAAGTTATTTACATGCCGAAGGTTAGCGAAATGCTCCAAAACACTCCCAAACAACATTTTGAGTCTAATTGAGTAGAACGGATGCTTTTGTTGCAAAACCATTTTTGCAACTTCGGTACCCCGTAATAGTGCATTCAGGCACGGAACACAAGTTATTTACATGCCGAAGGTTAGCGAAATGCTCCAAAACACTCCCAAACATCATTTTGAGCCTAATGGAGTAGAACGGATACTTTTGTTGCAAAACCATTTATGCAACTTCGGTACCCCGTAACTGTGCATCCAGGCCTGAAACATAAGTTATTTATATGCCGAAGGTTAGCGAAATGCAACACTACGAAACATCATTTTGAGTCTAATGGAGTAGAACGGATGCTTTTGTTGCAAAACCATTTTTGCAAATTCGGTGCCCCGTAACAGTGCATTAAGGCCCTTAACACAAGTTATTTACATGCCGAAGGTTAGCGAAATGCTCCAAAACACTCCCAAACATCATTTTGAGTCTAATTGAGTAGAACGGATGCTTTTGTTGCAAAACCATTTTTGCAACTTCGGTACCCCGTAACTGTGCATCCAGGCCCGAAACACAAGTTATTTATATTCCGAAGGTTAGCGAAATGCAACACTCCGAGACATCATTTTGAGTCTAATGGAGTAGAACATATGCTCTTGTTGCAAAACCATTTTTGCAACTTCGGTACCCCGTTATAGTGCATTCAGACCCGAAACACAAGTTATTTATGTGCCGAAGCTAAGCGAAATGCTCCAAAACACTGCCAAACATCATTTTGGGTCTAATGGAGTAGAACAGATGCTTTTGTTGCAAAACCATTTTTGCATCTTCGGAACCCCGTAACAGTGCATTCAGGCCCGGAACACATGTTATTTACATGCCGAAGATTAGCGAAATGCTCCAAAACACTCCCAAACATAATTTTGAGTCAAATGGAGTAGAACGGATGCTTTTGTTGCAAAACCATTTTTGCAACTTCGGTACCCCGTAATAGTGCATTCATGCCCGGAACACAAGTTATTTACATGCCGAAGGTTAGCGAAATGCTCCAAAACACTCCCAAACATCATTTTGAGCCTAATGGAGTAGAACGGATACTTTTGTTGCAAAACCATTTATGCAACTTCGGTACCCCGTAACTGTGCATCCAGGCCTGAAACATAAGTTATTTATATGCCGAAGGTTAGCGAAATGCAACACTCCGAAACATCATTTTGAGTCAAATGGAGTAGAACGGATGCTTTTGTTGCAAAACCATTTTTGCAACTTCGGTACCCCGTAACTGTGCATCCAGGCCCGAAACACAAGTTATTTATATGCCGAAGTTTAGCGAAATGCAACACTCCGAAACATCATTTTGAGTCTAATGGAGTAGAACGGATGCTTTTGTTGCAAAACCATTTTTGCAACTTTGGTACCCCGTAACAGTGCATTCAGGCCCGGAACACAAGTTATTTACATGGCGAAGGTTTGCGAAATGCTCCAAAACTCTCCCAAACATCATTTTGAGTCAAATGGAGTAGAACGAATGCTTTTGTTGCAAAACCATTTTTGCAGCTTCGGTACCCCGTAACAGTGCATTCAGGCCCGGAACACAAGTTATATACATGCCGAAGGTTAGTGAAATGCAACACTCCGAAACATCATTTTGAGTCAAATGGAGTAGAACGGATGCTTTTGTTGCAAAACCATTTTTGCAACTTCGGTACCCCGTAACAGTGCAATCAGGCCCGGAACACAAGTTATTTACATGCCGAAGGTTAGCGAAATTTAACAAAACACTCCCTAACATCATTTTGAGTCTAATGGAGTAGAACGGATGCTTTTGTTGCAAAACCATTTTTGCAACTTCGGTATCCCGTAACTGTGCATCCAGGCCCGAAACACAAGTTATTTATATGCCGAAGGTTAGCGAAATGCAACACTCCGAAACATCATTTTGAGTCTAATGGAGTAGAACGGATGCTTTTGTTGCAAAACCATTTTTGCAACTTCGGTACCCCGTAACAGTGCATTCAGGCCCGGAACACAAGTTATTTACATGCCGAAGGTTTGCGAAATGCTCCAAAACACTCCCAAACGTCATTTTGAGTCAAATGGAGTAGAACGGATGCTTTTGTTGCAAAACCATTTTTGCAACTTCGGTGCCCCGTAACAGTGCATTCAGGCCCGGAACACAAGTTATATACATGCCGAAGGTTAGCGAAATGCAACACTCCGAAACATCAATTTGAGTCAAATGGAGTAGAACGGATGCTTTTGTTGAAAAACCATTTTTGCAACTTCGGTACCCCGTAACAGTGCATTCAGGCCCGGAACACAAGTTATTTACATGCCGAAGGTTAGTGAAATGCAACAAAACTCTCCCAAACATCATTTTGAGTCTAATGGAGTAGAACGGATGCTTTTGTTGCAAAACCATTTTTGCAACTTCGGTATCCCGTAACTGTGCATCCAGGACCGAAACACAAGTTATTTATATGCCGAAGGTTAGCGAAATGCTACACTCCGAAACATCATTTTGAGTCTAATGGAGTAGAACGGATGCTTTTGTTGCAAAACCATTTTTGCAACTTCGGTACCCCGTAACAGTGCATTCAGGCCCGGAACACAAGTTATTTACATGCCGGAGGTTAGCGAAATGCTCCAAAACACTCCCAAACATCATTTTGAGTCTAATTGTGTAGAACGGATGCTTTTGTTGCAAAACCATTTTTGCAACTTCGGTACCCCGTAACAGTGCATTCAGGCCCGGAACACAAGTTATTTACATGCCGAAGGTTAGCGAAATGCTCCAAAACACTCCCAAACATCATTTTGAGTCTAATGGAGAAGAACGAATATTTTTGTTGCAAAACCATTTATGCAACTTCGTTACCCCGTAACTGTGCATCCAGGCCTGAAACACAAGTTATTTATATGCCGAAGTTTAGCGAAATGCAACACTCCGAAACATCATTTTGAGTCTAATGGAGTAGAACGGATGCTTTTGTTGCAAAACCATTTTTGCAAATTCGGTGCCTCGTAACAGTGCATTAAGGCCCTTAACACAAGTTATTTACATGCCGAAGGTTAGCGAAATGCTCCAAAACACTCCCAAACATCATTTTGAGTCTAATTGAGTAGAACGGATGCTTTTGTTGCAAAATCATTTTTGCAACTTCGGTAACCCGTAACTGTGCATCCAGGCCCGAAACACAAGTTTATTATATTCCGAAGGTTAGCGAAATGCAACAGTCCGAAACATCATGTTGAGTCTAATGGAGTAGAACATATGCTTTTGTTTCAAAAGCATTTTTGCAACTTCGGTACCCTGTTACAGTGCATTCAGGCCCGGAACACAAGTTATTTACATGCCGAAGGTTAGCGAAATGCAACAAAACACTCCCTAACATCATTTTGAGTCTAATGGAGTAGAACGGATGCTTTTGTTGCAAAACCATTTTTGCAACTTCGGTATCCCGTAACTGTGCATGCAGGCCCGAAACACAAGTTATTTATATGCCGAAGGTTAGCGAAATGCAACACTCCGAACCATCATTTTGAGTCTAATGGAGTAGAACAGATGCTTTTGTTGCAAAACCATTTTTGCAACTTCGGTTCCCCGTAACAGTGCATTCAGGCTCGGAACACAAGTTATTTACAGGCAGAAGGTATGCGAAATGCTCCAAAACACTCCCAAACATCATTTTGAGTCAATTGGAGTAGAATGGATACTTTTGTTGCAAAACCATTTTTGCAACTTCGGTACCCCGTAACAGTGCATTCAGGCCCGGAACACAAGTTATTTACATGCTGAAGGTTAGCGAAATGCTCCAAAACACTCCCAAACATCATTTTGAGTCTAATTGAGTAGAACGGATGCTTTTGTTGCAAAACCATTTTTGCAACTTCGGTACCCCGTAATAGTGCATTCAGGCACGGAACACAAGTTATTTACATGCCGAAGGTTAGCGAAATGCTCCAAAACACTCCCAAACATCATTTTGAGCCTAATGGAGTAGAACAGATACTTTTGTTGCAAAACCATTTATGCAACTTCGGTACCCCGTAACTGTGCATCCAGGCCTGAAACATAAGTTATTTATATGCCGAAGGTTAGCGAAATGCAACACTCCGAAACATCATTTTGAGTCTAATGGAGTAGAACGGATGCTTTTGTTGCAAAACCATTTTTGCAAATTCGGTGCCCCGTAACAGTGCATTAAGGCCCTTAACACAAGTTATTTACATGCCGAAGGTTAGCGAAATGCTCCAAAACACTCCCAAACATCATTTTGATTCTAATTGAGTAGAACGGATGCTTTTGTTGCAAAACCATTTTTGCAACTTCGGTACCCCGTAACTGTGCATCCAGGCCCGAAACACAAGTTATTTATATTCCGAAGGTTAGCGAAATGCAACACTCCGAAACATCATTTTGAGTCTAATGGAGTAGAACATATGCTGTTGTTGCAAAACCATTTTTGCAACTTTGGTACCCCGTTACAGTGCATTCAGGCCCGAAACACAAGTTATTTATGTGCCAAAGCTTAGCGAAATGCTCCAAAACACTGCCAAACATCATTTTGGGTCTAATGGAGTAGAACAGATGCTTTTGTTGCAAAACCATTTTTGCAACTTCGGAACCCCGTAACAGTGCATTCAGGCCCGGAACACATGTTATTTACATGCCGAAGATTAGCGAAATGCTCCAAAACACTCCCAAACATCATTTTGAGTCAAATGGAGTAGAACGGATGCTTTTGTTGCAAAACCATTTTTGCAACTTCGGTACCCCGTAATAGTGCATTCAGGCCCGGAACACAAGTTATTTACATGCCGAAGGTTAGCGAAATGCTCCAAAACACTCCCAAACATCATTTTGAGCCTAATGGAGTAGAACGGATACTTTTGTTGCAAAACCATTTATGCAACTTCGGTACCCCGTAACTGTGCATCCAGGCCTGAAACATAAGTTATTTATATGCCGAAGGTTAGCGAAATGCAAAACTCCGAAACATCATTTTGAGTCTAATGGAGTAGAACGGATGCTTTTGTTGCAAAACCATTTTTGCAAATTCGGTGCCCCGTAACAGTGCATTAAGGCCCTTAACACAAGTTATTTACATGCCGAAGGTTAGCGAAATGGTCCAAAACTCTCCCAAACATCATTTTGAGTCTAATTGAGTAGAACAGATGCTTTTGTTGCAAAACCATTTTTGCAACTTCGGTACCCCGTAACTGTGCATCCAGGCCCGAAACACAAGTTATTTATATTCCGAAGGTTAGCGAAATGCAACACTCCGAAACATCATTTTGAGTCTAATGGAGTAGAACATATGCTGTTGTTGCAAAACCATTTTTGCAACTTTGGTACCCCGTTACAGTGCATTCAGGCCCGAAACACAAGTTATTTATGTGCCAAAGCTTAGCGAAATGCTCCAAAACACTGCCAAACATCATTTTGGGTCTAATGGAGTAGAACAGATGCTTTTGTTGCAAAACCATTTTTGCAACTTCGGATCCCCGTAACAGTGCATTCAGGCCTGGAACACATGTTATTTACATGCCGAAGATTAGCGAAATGCTCCAAAACACTCCCAAACATCATTTTGAGTCAAATGGAGTAGAACGGATGCTTTTGTTGCAAAACCATTTTTGCAACTTCGGTACCCCGTAACTGTGCATCCAGGCCCGAAACACAAGTTATTTATATGCCGAAGTTTAGCGAAATGCAACACTCCGAAACATCATTTTGAGTCTAATGGAGTAGAACGGATGCTTTTGTTGCAAAACCATTTTTGCAACTTTGGTACCCCGTAACAGTGCATTCAGGCCCGGAACACAAGTTATTTACATGCCGAAGGTTTGCGAAATGCTCCAAAACTCTCCCAAACATCATTTTGAGTCAAATGGAGTAGAACGAATGCTTTTGTTGCAAAACCATTTTTGCAGCTTCGGTACCCCGTAACAGTGCATTCAGGCCCGGAACACAAGTTATATACATGCCGAAGGTTAGTGAAATGCAACACTCCGAAACATCATTTTGAGTCAAATGGAGTAGAACGGATGCTTTTGTTGCAAAACCATTTTTGCAACTTCGGTACCCCGTAACAGTGCAATCAGGCCCGGAACACAAGTTATTTACATGCCGAAGGTTAGCGAAATTTAACAAAACACTCCCTAACATCATTTTGAGTCTAATGGAGTAGAACGGATGCTTTTGTTGCAAAACCATTTTTGCAACTTCGGTATCCCGTAACTGTGCATCCAGGCCCGAAACACAAGTTATTTATATGCCGAAGGTTAGCGAAATGCAACACTCCGAAACATCATTTTGAGTCTAATGGAGTAGAACGGATGCTTTTGTTGCAAAACCATTTTTGCAACTTCGGTACCCCGTAACAGTGCATTCAGGCCCGGAACACAAGTTATTTACATGCCGAAGGTTAGCGAAATGCTCCAAAACACTCCCAAACATCATTTTGAGTCTAATTGAGTAGAACGGATGCTTTTGTTGCAAAACCATTTTTGCAACTTCGGTACCCCGTAATAGTGCATTCAGGCACGGAACACAAGTTATTTACATGCCGAAGGTTAGCGAAATGCTCCAAAACACTCCCAAACATCATTTTGAGCCTAATGGAGTAGAACGGATACTTTTGTTGCAAAACCATTTATGCAACTTCGGTACCCCGTAACTGTGCATCCAGGCCTGAAACATAAGTTATTTATATGCCGAAGGTTAGCGAAATGCAACACTACGAAACATCATTTTGAGTCTAATGGAGTAGAACGGATGCTTTTGTTGCAAAACCATTTTTGCAAATTCGGTGCCCCGTAACAGTGCATTAAGGCCCTTAACACAAGTTATTTACATGCCGAAGGTTAGCGAAATGCTCCAAAACACTCCCAAACATCATTTTGAGTCTAATTGAGTAGAACGGATGCTTTTGTTGCAAAACCATTTTTGCAACTTCGGTACCCCGTAACTGTGCATCCAGGCCCGAAACACAAGTTATTTATATTCCGAAGGTTAGCGAAATGCAACACTCCGAAACATCATTTTGAGTCTAATGGAGTAGAACATATGCTGTTGTTGCAAAACCATTTTTGCAACTTTGGTACCCCGTTACAGTGCATTCAGGCCCGAAACACAAGTTATTTATGTGCCAAAGCTTAGCGAAATGCTCCAAAACACTGCCAAACATCATTTTGGGTCTAATGGAGTAGAACAGATGCTTTTGTTGCAAAACCATTTTTGCATCTTCGGAACCCCGTAACAGTGCATTCAGGCCCGGAACACATGTTATTTACATGCCGAAGATTAGCGAAATGCTCCAAAACACTCCCAAACATAATTTTGAGTCAAATGGAGTAGAACGGATGCTTTTGTTGCAAAACCATTTTTGCAACTTCGGTACCCCGTAATAGTGCATTCATGCCCGGAACACAAGTTATTTACATGCCGAAGGTTAGCGAAATGCTCCAAAACACTCCCAAACATCATTTTGAGCCTAATGGAGTAGAACGGATACTTTTGTTGCAAAACCATTTATGCAACTTCGGTACCCCGTAACTGTGCATCCAGGCCTGAAACATAAGTTATTTATATGCCGAAGGTTAGCGAAATGCAACACTCCGAAACATCATTTTGAGTCAAATGGAGTAGAACGGATGCTTTTGTTGCAAAACCATTTTTGCAACTTCGGTACCCCGTAACTGTGCATCCAGGCCCGAAACACAAGTTATTTATATGCCGAAGTTTAGCGAAATGCAACACTCCGAAACATCATTTTGAGTCTAATGGAGTAGAACGGATGCTTTTGTTGCAAAACCATTTTTGCAACTTTGGTACCCCGTAACAGTGCATTCAGGCCCGGAACACAAGTTATTTACATGGCGAAGGTTTGCGAAATGCTCCAAAACTCTCCCAAACATCATTTTGAGTCAAATGGAGTAGAACGAATGCTTTTGTTGCAAAACCATTTTTGCAGCTTCGGTACCCCGTAACAGTGCATTCAGGCCCGGAACACAAGTTATATACATGCCGAAGGTTAGTGAAATGCAACACTCCGAAACATCATTTTGAGTCAAATGGAGTAGAACGGATGCTTTTGTTGCAAAACCATTTTTGCAACTTCGGTACCCCGTAACAGTGCAATCAGGCCCGGAACACAAGTTATTTACATGCCGAAGGTTAGCGAAATTTAACAAAACACTCCCTAACATCATTTTGAGTCTAATGGAGTAGAACGGATGCTTTTGTTGCAAAACCATTTTTGCAACTTCGGTATCCCGTAACTGTGCATCCAGGCCCGAAACACAAGTTATTTATATGCCGAAGGTTAGCGAAATGCAACACTCCGAAACATCATTTTGAGTCTAATGGAGTAGAACGGATGCTTTTGTTGCAAAACCATTTTTGCAACTTCGGTACCCCGTAACAGTGCATTCAGGCCCGGAACACAAGTTATTTACATGCCGAAGGTTTGCGAAATGCTCCAAAACACTCCCAAACGTCATTTTGAGTCAAATGGAGTAGAACGGATGCTTTTGTTGCAAAACCATTTTTGCAACTTCGGTGCCCCGTAACAGTGCATTCAGGCCCGGAACACAAGTTATATACATGCCGAAGGTTAGCGAAATGCAACACTCCGAAACATCAATTTGAGTCAAATGGAGTAGAACGGATGCTTTTGTTGAAAAACCATTTTTGCAACTTCGGTACCCCGTAACAGTGCATTCAGGCCCGGAACACAAGTTATTTACATGCCGAAGGTTAGTGAAATGCAACAAAACTCTCCCAAACATCATTTTGAGTCTAATGGAGTAGAACGGATGCTTTTGTTGCAAAACCATTTTTGCAACTTCGGTATCCCGTAACTGTGCATCCAGGACCGAAACACAAGTTATTTATATGCCGAAGGTTAGCGAAATGCTACACTCCGAAACATCATTTTGAGTCTAATGGAGTAGAACGGATGCTTTTGTTGCAAAACCATTTTTGCAACTTCGGTACCCCGTAACAGTGCATTCAGGCCCGGAACACAAGTTATTTACATGCCGGAGGTTAGCGAAATGCTCCAAAACACTCCCAAACATCATTTTGAGTCTAATTGTGTAGAACGGATGCTTTTGTTGCAAAACCATTTTTGCAACTTCGGTACCCCGTAACAGTGCATTCAGGCCCGGAACACAAGTTATTTACATGCCGAAGGTTAGCGAAATGCTCCAAAACACTCCCAAACATCATTTTGAGTCTAATGGAGAAGAACGAATATTTTTGTTGCAAAACCATTTATGCAACTTCGTTACCCCGTAACTGTGCATCCAGGCCTGAAACACAAGTTATTTATATGCCGAAGTTTAGCGAAATGCAACACTCCGAAACATCATTTTGAGTCTAATGGAGTAGAACGGATGCTTTTGTTGCAAAACCATTTTTGCAAATTCGGTGCCTCGTAACAGTGCATTAAGGCCCTTAACACAAGTTATTTACATGCCGAAGGTTAGCGAAATGCTCCAAAACACTCCCAAACATCATTTTGAGTCTAATTGAGTAGAACGGATGCTTTTGTTGCAAAATCATTTTTGCAACTTCGGTACCCCGTAACTGTGCATCCAGGCCCGAAACACAAGTTTATTATATTCCGAAGGTTAGCGAAATGCAACAGTCCGAAACATCATGTTGAGTCTAATGGAGTAGAACATATGCTTTTGTTTCAAAAGCATTTTTGCAACTTCGGTACCCTGTTACAGTGCATTCAGGCCCGGAACACAAGTTATTTACATGCCGAAGGTTAGCGAAATGCAACAAAACACTCCCTAACATCATTTTGAGTCTAATGGAGTAGAACGGATGCTTTTGTTGCAAAACCATTTTTGCAACTTCGGTATCCCGTAACTGTGCATCCAGGCCCGAAACACAAGTTATTTATATGCCGAAGGTTAGCGAAATGCAACACTCCGAAACATCATTTTGAGTCTAATGGAGTAGAACGGATGCTTTTGTTGCAAAACCATTTTTGCAGCTTCGGTACCCCGTAACAGTGCATTCAGGCCCGGAACACAAGTTATTTACATGCCGAAGGTTTGCGAAATGCTCTAAAACACTCCCAAACATCATTTTGAGTCAAATGGAGTAGAACGGATGCTTTTGTTGCAAAACCATTTTTGCAACTTCGGTACCCCGTAACAGTGCATTCAGGCCCGGAACACAAGTTATATACATGCCGAAGGTTAGCGAAATGCAACACTCCGAAACATCAATTTGAGTCAAATGGAGTAGAACGGATGCTTTTGTTGCAAAACCATTTTTGCAACTTCGGTACCCCGTAACTGTGCATCCAGGCCCGAAACACAAGTTATTTATATGCCGAAGTTTAGCGAAATGCAACACTCCGAAACATCATTTTGAGTCTAATGGAGTAGAACGGATGCTTTTGTTGCAAAACCATTTTTGCAACTTTGGTACCCCGTAACAGTGCATTCAGGCCCGGAACACAAGTTATTTACATGCCGAAGGTTTGCGAAATGCTCCAAAACACTCCCAAACATCATTTTGAGTCAAATGGAGTAGAACGGATGCTTTTGTTGCAAAACCATTTTTGCAACTTCGGTACCCCGTAACAGTGCATTCAGGCCCGGAACACAAGTTATATACATGCCGAAGGTTAGCGAAATGCAACACTCCGAAACATCAATTTGAGTCAAATGGAGTAGAACGGATGCTTTTGTTGAAAAACCATTTTTGCAACTTCGGTACCCCGTAACAGTGCATTCAGGCCCGGAACACAAGTGATTTACATGCCGAAGGTTAGTGAAATGCGACAAAACTCTCCCAAACATCATTTTGAGTCTAATGGAGTAGAACGGATGCTTTTGTTGCAAAACCATTTTTGCAACTTCGGTATCCCGTAACTGTGCATCCAGGACCGAAACACAAGTTATTTATATGCCGAAGGTTAGCGAAATGCTACACTCCGAAACATCATTTTGAGTCTAATGGAGTAGAACGGATGCTTTTGTTGCAAAACCATTTTTGCAACTTCGGTACCCCGTAACAGTGCATTCAGGCCCGGAACACAAGTTATTTACATGCCGGAGGTTAGCGAAATGCTCCAAAACACTCCCAAACATCATTTTGAGTCTAATTGTGTAGAACGGATGCTTTTGTTGCAAAACCATTTTTGCAACTTCGGTACCCCGTAACAGTGCATTCAGGCCCGGAACACAAGTTATTTACATGCCGAAGGTTAGCGAAATGCTCCAAAACACTCCCAAACATCATTTTGAGTCTAATGGAGAAGAACGAATATTTTTGTTGCAAAACCATTTATGCAACTTCGTTACCCCGTAACTGTGCATCCAGGCCTGAAACACAAGTTATTTATATGCCGAAGTTTAGCGAAATGCAACACTCCGAAACATCATTTTGAGTCTAATGGAGTAGAACGGATGCTTTTGTTGCAAAACCATTTTTGCAAATTCGGTGCCTCGTAACAGTGCATTAAGGCCCTTAACACAAGTTATTTACATGCCGAAGGTTAGCGAAATGCTCCAAAACACTCCCAAACATCATTTTGAGTCTAATTGAGTAGAACGGATGCTTTTGTTGCAAAATCATTTTTGCAACTTCGGTACCCCGTAACTGTGCATCCAGGCCCGAAACACAAGTTTATTATATTCCGAAGGTTAGCGAAATGCAACAGTCCGAAACATCATGTTGAGTCTAATGGAGTAGAACATATGCTTTTGTTTCAAAAGCATTTTTGCAACTTCGGTACCCTGTTACAGTGCATTCAGGCCCGGAACACAAGTTATTTACATGCCGAAGGTTAGCGAAATGCAACAAAACACTCCCTAACATCATTTTGAGTCTAATGGAGTAGAACGGATGCTTTTGTTGCAAAACCATTTTTGCAACTTCGGTATCCCGTAACTGTGCATCCAGGCCCGAAACACAAGTTATTTATATGCCGAAGGTTAGCGAAATGCAACACTCCGAAACATCATTTTGAGTCTAATGGAGTAGAACGGATGCTTTTGTTGCAAAACCATTTTTGCAGCTTCGGTACCCCGTAACAGTGCATTCAGGCCCGGAACACAAGTTATTTACATGCCGAAGGTTTGCGAAATGCTCTAAAACACTCCCAAACATCATTTTGAGTCAAATGGAGTAGAACGGATGCTTTTGTTGCAAAACCATTTTTGCAACTTCGGTACCCCGTAACAGTGCATACAGGCCCGGAACACAAGTTATATAAATGCCGAAGGTTAGCGAAATGCAACACTCCGAAACATCAATTTGAGTCAAATGGAGTAGAACGGATGCTTTTGTTGCAAAACCATTTTTGCAACTTCGGTACCCCGTAACTGTGCATCCAGGCCCGAAACACAAGTTATTTATATGCCGAAGTTTAGCGAAATGCAACACTCCGAAACATCATTTTGAGTCTAATGGAGTAGAACGGATGCTTTTGTTGCAAAACCATTTTTGCAACTTTGGTACCCCGTAACAGTGCATTCAGGCCCGGAACACAAGTTATTTACATGCCGAAGGTTTGCGAAATGCTCCAAAACACTCCCAAACATCATTTTGAGTCAAATGGAGTAGAACGGATGCTTTTGTTGCAAAACCATTTTTGCAACTTCGGTACCCCGTAACAGTGCATTCAGGCCCGGAACACAAGTTATATACATGCCGAAGGTTAGCGAAATGCAACACTCCGAAACATCAATTTGAGTCAAATGGAGTAGAACGGATGCTTTTGTTGAAAAACCATTTTTGCAACTTCGGTACCCCGTAACAGTGCATTCAGGCCCGGAACACAAGTGATTTACATGCCGAAGGTTAGTGAAATGCTACAAAACTCTCCCAAACATCATTTTGAGTCTAATGGAGTAGAACGGATGCTTTTGTTGCAAAACCATTTTTGCAACTTCGGTGCCCCGTAACAGTGCATTCAGGCCCGGAACACAAGTTATATACATGCCGAAGGTTAGCGAAATGCAACACTCCGAAACATCAATTTGAGTCAAAAGGAGTAGAACGGATGCTTTTGTTGAAAAACCATTTTTGCAACTTCGGTACCCCGTAACAGTGCATTCAGGCCCGGAACACAAGTTATTTACATGCCGAAGGTTAGTGAAATGCAACAAAACTCTCCCAAACATCATTTTGAGTCTAATGGAGTAGAACGGATGCTTTTGTTGCAAAACCATTTTTGCAACTTCGGTATCCCGTAACTGTGCATCCAGGACCGAAACACAAGTTATTTATATGCCGAAGGTTAGCGAAATGCTACACTCCGAAACATCATTTTGAGTCTAATGGAGTAGAATGGATGCTTTTGTTGCAAAACCATTTTTGCAACTTCGGTACCCCGTAACAGTGCATTCAGGCCCGGAACACAAGTTATTTACATGCCGGAGGTTAGCGAAATGCTCCAAAACACTCCCAAACATCATTTTGAGTCTAATTGTGTAGAACGGATGCTTTTGTTGCAAAACCATTTTTGCAACTTCGGTACCCCGTTACAGTGCATTCAGGCCCGGAACACAAGTTATTTACATGCCGAAGGTTAGCGAAATGCTCCAAAACACTCCCAAACATCATTTTGAGTCTAATGGAGTAGAACGAATATTTTTGTTGCAAAACCATTGATGCAACTTCGGTACCCCGTAACTGTGCATCCAGGCCTGAAACACAAGTTATTTATATGCCGAAGTTTAGCGAAATGCAACACTCCGAAACATCATTTTGAGTCTAATGGAGTAGAACGGATGCTTTTGTTGCAAAACCATTTTTGCAACTTCGGTACCCCGTAACTGTGCATCCAGGCCCGAAACACAAGTTATTTATATGCCGAAGTTTAGCGAAATGCAACACTCCGAAACATCATTTTGAGTCTAATGGAGTAGAACGGATGCTTTTGTTGCAAAACCATTTTTGCAACTTTGGTACCCCGTAACAGTGCATTCAGGCCCGGAACACAAGTTATTTACATGCCGAAGGTTTGCGAAATGCTCCAAAACACTCCCAAACATCATTTTGAGTCAAATGGAGTAGAACGGATGCTTTTGTTGCAAAACCATTTTTGCAACTTCGGTACCCCGTAACAGTGCATTCAGGCCCGGAACACAAGTTATATACATGCCGAAGGTTAGCGAAATGCAACACTCCGAAACATCAATTTGAGTCAAATGGAGTAGAACGGATGCTTTTGTTGAAAAACCATTTTTGCAACTTCGGTACCCCGTAACAGTGCATTCAGGCCCGGAACACAAGTGATTTACATGCCGAAGGTTAGTGAAATGCGACAAAACTCTCCCAAACATCATTTTGAGTCTAATGGAGTAGAACGGATGCTTTTGTTGCAAAACCATTTTTGCAACTTCGGTGCCCCGTAACAGTGCATTCAGGCCCGGAACACAAGTTATATACATGCCGAAGGTTAGCGAAATGCAACACTCCGAAACATCAATTTGAGTCAAAAGGAGTAGAACGGATGCTTTTGTTGAAAAACCATTTTTGCAACTTCGGTACCCCGTAACAGTGCATTCAGGCCCGGAACACAAGTTGTTTACATGCCGAAGGTTAGTGAAATGCAACAAAACTCTCCCAAACATCATTTTGAGTCTAATGGAGTAGAACGGATGCTTTTGTTGCAAAACCATTTTTGCAACTTCGGTATCCCGTAACTGTGCATCCAGGACCGAAACACAAGTTATTTATATGCCGAAGGTTAGCGAAATGCTACACTCCGAAACATCATTTTGAGTCTAATGGAGTAGAATGGATGCTTTTGTTGCAAAACCATTTTTGCAACTTCGGTACCCCGTAACAGTGCATTCAGGCCCGGAACACAAGTTATTTACATGCCGGAGGTTAGCGAAATGCTCCAAAACACTCCCAAACATCATTTTGAGTCTAATTGTGTAGAACGGATGCTTTTGTTGCAAAACCATTTTTGCAACTTCGGTACCCCGTTACAGTGCATTCAGGCCCGGAACACAAGTTATTTACATGCCGAAGGTTAGCGAAATGCTCCAAAACACTCCCAAACATCATTTTGAGTCTAATGGAGTAGAACGAATATTTTTGTTGCAAAACCATTGATGCAACTTCGGTACCCCGTAACTGTGCATCCAGGCCTGAAACACAAGTTATTTATATGCCGAAGTTTAGCGAAATGCAACACTCCGAAACATCATTTTGAGTCTAATGGAGTAGAACGGATGCTTTTGTTGCAAAACCATTTTTGCAAATTCGGTGCCTCGTAACAGTGCATTAAGGCCCTTAACACAAGTTATTTACATGCCGAAGGTTAGCGAAATGCTCCAAAACACTCCCAAACATCATTTTGAGTCTAATGGAGTAGAACGGATGCTTTTGTTGCAAAATCATTTTTGCTACTTCGGTACCCCGTAACTGTGCATCCAGGCCCGAAACACAAGTTTATTATATTCCGAAGGTTAGCGAAATGCAACAGTCCGAAACATCATGTTGAGTCTAATGGAGTAGAACATATGCTTTTGTTTCAAAAGCATTTTTGCAACTTCGGTACCCTGTTACATTGCATTCAGGCCCGGAACACAAGTTATTTACATGCCGAAGGTTAGCGAAATGCAACAAAACACTCCCTAACATCATTTTGAGTCTAATGGAGTAGAACGGATGCTTTTGTTGCAAAACCATTTTTCCAACTTCGGTATCCCGTAACTGTGCATCCAGGCCCGAAACACAAGTTATTTATATGCCGAAGGTTAGCAAAATGCAACACTCCGAAACATCATTTTGAGTCTAATGGAGTAGAACGGATGCTTTTGTTGCAAAACCATTTTTGCAGCTTCGGTACCCCGTAACAGTGCATTCAGGCCCGGAACACAAGTTATTTACATGCCGAAGGTTTGCGAAATGCTCCAAAACACTCCCAAACATCATTTTGAGTCAAATGGAGTAGAACAGATGCTTTTGTTGCAAAACCATTTTTGCAACTTCGAAACCCCGTAACAGTGCATTCAGGCCCGGAACACATGTTATTTACATGCCGAAGATTAGCGAAATGCTCCAAAACACTGCCAAACATCATTTTCGGTCTAATGGAGTAGAACAGATGCTTTTATTGCAAAACCATTTTTGCAACTTCGGAACCCCGTAAGAGTGCATTCAGGCCCGGAACACAAGTTATATACATGCCGAAGGTTAGCGAAATGCAACACTCCGAAACATCATTTTGAGTCAAATGGAGTAGAACGGATGCTTTTGTTGCAAAACCATTTTTGCAACTACGGTACCCCGTAACAGTGCATTCAGGCCCGAAACACAAGTTATTTATATTCCGAAGGTTAGCGAAATGCAACACTCCGAAACATCATTTTGAGTCTAATGGAGTAGAACATATGCTTTTGTTGCAAAACCATTTTTGCAACTTCGGTACCACGTTACAGTGCATTCAGGACAGAAACACAAGTTATTTATGTGCCGAAGCTTAGCAAAATGCTCCAAAACACTGCCAAACATCATTTTGGGTCTAATGGAGCAGAACAGATGCTTTTGTTGCAAAACCTTTTTTGCAACTTCGGAACCCCGTAACAATGCATTCAGGCCCGGAACACAAGTTATATACATGCCGAAGGTTAGCGAAATGCTACACTCCGAAACATCATTTTGAGTCAAAAGGAGTAGAACGGATGCTATTGTTGCAAAACCATTATTGCAACTTCGGTACCCCGTAACAGTGCATTCAGGCCCGGAACACAAGTTATTTACATGCCGAAGGTTAGCGAAATGCAACAAAACTCTCCCAAACATCATTTTGAGTCTAATGGAGTAGAACGGATGCTTTTGTTGCAAAACCATTTTTGCAACTTCGGTATCCCGTAACTGTGCATCCAGGCCCGAAACACAAGTTATTTATATGCCGAAGGTTAGCGAAATGCAACACTCCGAAACATCATTTTGAGTCTAATGGAGTAGAACGGATGCTTTTGTTGCAAAACCATTTTTGCAACTTTGGTACCCCGTAACAGTGCATTCAGGCCCGGAACACAAGTTATTTACATACCGAAGGTTTGCGAAATGCTCCAAAACACTACCAAACATCATTTTGAGTCTAATTGAGTAGAACAGATGCTTTTGTTGCAAAACCATTTTTGCAACTTCGAAACCCCGTAACAGTGCATTCAGGCCCGGAACACATGTTATTTACATGCCGAAGATTAGCGAAATGCTCCAAAACACTGCCAAACATCATTTTCGGTCTAATGGAGTAGAACAGATGCTTTTATTGCAAAACCATTTTTGCAACTTCAGAACCCCGTAAGAGTGCATTCAGGCCCGGAACACAAGTTATATACATGCCGAAGGTTAGCGAAATGCAACACTCCGAAACATCATTTTGAGTCAAATGGAGTAGAACGGATGCTTTTGTTGCAAAACCATTTTTGCAACTACGGTACCCCGTAACAGTGCATTCAGGCCCGAAACACAAGTTATTTATATTCCGAAGGTTAGCGAAATGCAACACTCCGAAACATCATTTTGAGTCTAATGGAGTAGAACATATGCTTTTGTTGCAAAACCATTTTTGCAACTTCGGTACCACGTTACAGTGCATTCAGGACAGAAACACAAGTTATTTATGTGCCGAAGCTTAGCAAAATGCTCCAAAACACTGCCAAACATCATTTTGGGTCTAATGGAGCAGAACAGATGCTTTTGTTGCAAAACCATTTTTGCAACTTCGGAACCCCGTAACAATGCATTCAGGCCCGGAACACAAGTTATATACATGCCGAAGGTTAGCGAAATGCTACACTCCGAAACATCATTTTGAGTCAAAAGGAGTAGAACGGATGCTATTGTTGCAAAACCATTATTGCAACTTCGGTACCCCGTAACAGTGCATTCAGGCCCGGAACACAAGTTATTTACATGCCGAAGGTTAGCGAAATGCAACAAAACTCTCCCAAACATCATTTTGAGTCTAATGGAGTAGAACGGATGCTTTTCTTGCAAAACCATTTTTGCAACTTCGGTATCCCGTAACTGTGCATCCAGGCCCGAAACACAAGTTATTTATATGCCGAAGGTTAGCGAAATGCAACACTTCGAAACATCATATTGAGTCTAATGTAGTAGAACGGATGCTTTTGTTGCAAAACCATTTTTGCAACTTTGGTACCCCGTAACAGTGCATTCAGGCCCGGAACACAAGTTATTTACATACCGAAGGTTTGCGAAATGCTCCAAAACACTCCCAAACATCATTTTGAGTCAAATGGAGTAGAACGGATGCTTTTGTTGCAAAACCATTTTTGCAACTTCGGTACCACGTAACAGTGCATTCAGGCCCGGAACACAAGTTATTTACATGCCGAAGGTTAGCGAAATGCTCCAAAACACTCCCAAACATCATTTTGAGTCTAATTGAGTAGAACGGATGCTTTTGTTGCAAAACCATTTTTGCAACTTTGGTACCCCGTAACAATGCATTCAGGCCCGGAACACAAGTTATTTACATGCCGAAGGTTAGCGAAATGCTCCAAAACACTCCCAAACATCATTTTGAGTCTAATGGAGTAGAACGGATGCTTTTGTAGCAAAACCATTTATGCAACTTCGGTACCCCGTAACTGTGCATCCAGGCCTGAAACACAAGTTATTTATATGCCGAAGGTTAGCGAAATGCAACACTCCGAAACATCATTTTGAGTCTAATGGAGTAGAACGGATGCTTTTGTTGCAAAACCATTTTTGCAACTTCGGTACCCCGTTACAGTGCATTCAGGCCCGGAACACAAGTTATTTACATACCGAAGGTTTGCGAAATGCTCCAAAACACTCCAAAACATCATTTTGAGTCTAATGGAGTAGAACGGATACTTTTGTTGCAAACCATTTTTTCAACTTCGGTACCCCGTAACAGTGCACTCAGGCCCGGAACACAAGTTATTTACCTGCCGAAGGGTAGCGAAATGCTCCAAAACACTCCCAAACATCATTTTGAGTCTAATTGAGTAGAACGGATGCTTTTGTTGCAAAACCATTTTTGCAACTTCGGTACCCCGTAACAGTGCATTCAGGCCCGGAACACAAGTTATTTACATGCCGAAGGTTAGCGAAATGCTCCAAAACACTCCCAAACATCATTTTGAGTCTAATGGGGTAGAACGAATGCTTTTGTTGCAAAACCATTTATGCAACTTCGGTACCCCGTAACTGTGCATCCAGGCCTGAAACACAAGTTATTTATATGCCGAAGGCTAGCGAAATGCAACACTCCGAAACATCATTTTGAGTCTAATGGAGTAGAACGGATGCTTTTGTTGCAAAACCATTTTTGCAAATTCGGTGCCCCGTAACAGTGCATTAAGGCCCTTAACACAAGTTATTTACATGCCGAAGGTTAGCGAAATGCTCCAAAACACTGCCAAACATCATTTTGAGTCTAATTGAGTAGAACGGATGCTTTTGTTGCAAAACCATTTTTGCAACTTCGGTACCCCGTAACTGTGCATCCAGGCCCGAAACACAAGTTATTTATATTCCGAAGGTTAGCAAAATGCAACACTCCGAAACATCATTTTGAGTCTAATGGAGTAGAATTAATGCTTTTGTTGCAAAACCATTTTTGCAACTTCGGTACCCCGTTACAGTGCATTCAGGCCCGAAACACAAGTTATTTATGTGCCGAAGCTTAGCGAAATGCTCCAAAACACTGCCAAACATCATTTTGGGTCTAATGGAGTAGAACAGATGCTTTTGTTGCAAAACCATTTTTGCAACT
Organism: Cenchrus fungigraminus; assembly: GCA_036936925.1. NCBI lineage: Eukaryota > Viridiplantae > Streptophyta > Magnoliopsida > Poales > Poaceae > Cenchrus > Cenchrus fungigraminus. The sequence continues at coordinate 50,469 of JAQONI010000054.1, forward strand.
TCGGAACCCCGTAACAGTGCATTCAGGCCCGGAACACATGTTATTTACATGCCGAAGATTAGCGAAATGCTCCAAAACACTCCCAAACATCATTTTGAGTCTAATGGAGTAGAACAGATGCTTTTGTTGCAAAACCATTTTTGCAACTTCGAAACCCCGTAACAGTGCATTCAGGCCCGGAACACTTGTTATTTACATGCCGAAGATTAGCGAAATGCTCCAAAACACTGCCAAACATCATTTTCGGTCTAATGGAGTAGAACAGATGCTTTTGTTGCAAAACCATTTTTGCAACTTCAGAACCCCGTAAGAGTGCATTCCGGCCCGGAACACAAGTTATATACATGCCGAAGGTTAGCGAAATGCAACACTCCGAAACATCATTTTGAGTCAAATGGAGTAGAATGGATGCTTTTGTTGCAAAACCATTTTTGCAACTTCGGTACCCCGTAACAGTGCATTCAGGCCCGAAACACAAGTTATTTATATTCCGAAGGTTAGCGAAATGCAACACTCCGAAACATCATTTTGAGTCTAATGGAGTAGAACATATGCTTTTGTTGCAAAACCATTTTTGCAACTTCGGTACCACGTTACAGTGCATTCAGGCACGAAACACAAGTTATTTATGTGCCGAAGCTTAGCGAAATGCTCCAAAACACTGCCAAACATCATTTTGGGTCTAATGGAGCAGAACAGATGCTTTTTATGCAAAACCATTTTTGCAACTTCGGAACCCCGTAACAATGCATTCAGGCCCGGAACACAAGTTATATACATGCCGAAGGTTAGCGAAATGCTACACTCCGAAACATCATTTTGAGTCAAATGGAGTAGAACGGATGCTATTGTTGCAAAACCATTTTTGCAACTTCGGTACCCCGTAACAGTGCATTCAGGCCCGGAACACAAGTTATTTACATGCCGAAGGTTAGCGAAATGCAACAAAACTCTCCCAAACATCATTTTGAGTCTAATGGAGTAGAACGGATGCTTTTCTTGCAAAACCATTTTTGCAACTTCGGTATCCCGTAACTGTGCATCCAGGCCCGAAACACAAGTTATTTATATGCCGAAGGTTAGCGAAATGCAACACTCCGAAACATCATTTTGAGTCAAATGGAGTAGAACGGATGCTTTTGTTGCAAAACCATTTTTGCAACTTTGGTACCCCGTAACAGTGCATTCAGGCCCGGAACACAAGTTATTTACATACCGAAGGTTTGCGAAATGCTCCAAAACACTCCCAAACATCATTTTGAGTCAAATGGAGTAGAACGGATGCTTTTGTTGCAAAACCATTTTTGCAACTTCGGTACCCCGTAACAGTGCATTCAGGCCCGGAACACAAGTTATTTACATGCCGAAGGTTAGCGAAATGCTCCAAAACACTCCCAAACATCATTTTGAGTCTAATTGAGTAGAACGGGTGCTTTTGTTGCAAAACCATTTTTGCAACTTTGGTACCCCGTAACAATGCATTCAGGCCCGGAACATAAGTTACTTACATGCTGAAGGTTAGCGAAATGCAACACTCCGAAACATCTTTTTGAGTCTAATAGAGTAGATCATATGCTTTTGTTCCAAAACCATTTTTGCAACTTCGTTACCCCGTTACAGTGCATTCAGGCCCGAAACACAAGTTATTTTTGTGCCGAAGCTTAGCGAAATGCTCCAAAACACTACCAAACATCATTTTGGGTCTAATGGAGTAGAACAGATGCTTTTGTTGCAAAACCATTTTTGCAACTTCGGAACCCCGTAACAGTGCATTCAGGCCCGGAACACATGTTATTTACATGCCGAAGATTAGCGAAATGCTCCAAAACACTCCCAAACATCATTTTGAGTCTAATGGAGTAGAACGGATGCTTTTGTTGCAAAACCATTTTTGCAACTTCGGTACCCCGTAACAGTGCATTCAGGGCCGGAACACAAGTTATTTACATGCCGAAGGTTAGCGAAATGCTCCAAAACACTCCCAAACATCATTTTGAGTCTAATTGAGTAGAACGGATGCTTTTGTTGCAAAACTATTTTTGCAACTTCGGTACCCCGTAACAGTGCATTCAGGCCCGGAACACAAGTTATTTACATGCCGAAGGTTAGCGAAATGCTCCAAACCACTCCCAAACATCATTTTGAATCTAATGGAGTAGAACAGATGCTTTTGTTGCAAAACCATTTATGCAACTTCGGTACGCCGTAACTGTGCATCCAGGCCTGAAACACAAGTTATTTATATGCCGAAGGTTAGCGAAATGCTCCAAACCACTCCCAAACATCATTTTGAATCTAATGGAGTAGAACGGATGCTTTTGTTGCAAAACCAGTTTTTGCAACTTCGGTATCCCGTAACTGTGCATCCAGGCCCGAAACACAAGTTATTTATATGCCGAAGGTTAGCGAAATGCAACACACCGAAACATCATTTTGAGTCTAATGGAGTAGAACAGATGCTTTTGTTGCAAAACCATTTTTGCAACTTCGGTACCCCGTAACAGTGCATTCAGGCCCGGAACACAAGTTATTTACATGCCGAAGGTTTGCGAAATGCTCCAAAACACTCCCAAACATCATTTTGAGTCAAATGGAGTAGAACGGATGCTTTTGTTGCAAAACCATTTTTGCAACTTCGGTACCCCGTAACAGTGCATTCAGGGCCGGAACACAAGTTATTTACATGCCGAAGGTTAGCGAAATGCTCCAAAACACTCCCAAACATCATTTTGAGTCTAATGGAGTAGAATGGATGCTTTTGTTGCAAAACCATTTATGCAACTTCGGTACCCCGTAACTGCGCATCCAGGCCTGAAACACAAGTTATTTATATGCCGAAGGTTAGCGAAATGCAACACTCCGAAACATCATTTTGAGTCTAATGGAGTAGAACGGATCCTTTTGTTGCAAAACCATTTTTGCAAATTCGGTGCCCCGTAACAGTGCATTAAGACCCGGAACACAAGTTATTTACATGCCGAAGGTTAGCGAATTGCTCCAAAACACTCCCAAACATCATTTTGAGTCTAATTGAGTAGAACGGATGCTTTTGTTGCAAAACCATTTTTGCAACTTCGGTACCCCGTAACTGTGCATCCAGGCCCGAAACACAAGTTATTTATATTCCGAAGGTTAGCGAAATGCAACACTCCGAAACATCTTCTTGAGTCTAATGGAGTAGATCATATGCTTTTGTTCCAAAACCATTTTTGCAACTTCGTTACCCCGTTACAGTTCATTCAGGCCCGAAACACAAGTTATTTATGTGCCGAAGCTTATCGAAATGCTCCAAAACACTGACAAACATCATTTTGGGTCTAATGGAGTAGAACAGATGCTTTTGTTGCAAAACCATTTTTGCAACTTCGGAACCCCGTAACAGTGCATTCAGGCCCGGAACACATGTTATTTACATGCCGAAGATTAGCGAAATGCTCCAAAACACTCCCAAACATCATTTTGAGTCTAATGGAGTAGAACGGATGCTTTTGTTGCAAAACCATTTTTGCAACTTCGGTACCCCATAACAGTGCATTCAGGGCCGGAACACAAGTTATTTACATGCCGAAGGTTAGCGAAATGCTCCAAAACACTCCCAAACATCATTTTGAGTCTAATTGAGTAGAATGGATGCTATTGTTGCAAAACTATTTTTGCAACTTCGGTACCCCGTAACAGTGCATTCAGGCCCGGAACACAAGTTATTTACATGCCGAAGGTTAGCGAAATGCTCCAAACCACTCCCAAACATCATTTTGAATCTAATGGAGTAGAATGGATGCTTTTGTTGCAAAACCATTTATGCAACTTCAGTACCCCGTAACTGTGCATCCAGGCCTGAAACACAAGTTATTTATATGCCGAAGGTTAGCGAAATGCAACACTCCGAAACATCATTTTGAGTCTAATGGAGTAGAACGGATGCTTTTGTTGCAAAACCATTTTCGCAAATTCGGTGCCCCGTAACAGTGCATTAAGGCCCGGAACACAAGTTATTTACATGCCGAAGGTTAGCGAAATGCTCCAAAACACTCCCAAACATCATTTTGAGTCTAATTGAGTAGAACGGATGCTTTTGTTGCAAAACCATTTTTGCTACTTCGGTACCCCGTAACTGTGCATCCAGGCCCGAAACACAAGTTATTTATATTCCGAAGGTTAGCGAAATGCAACACTCCGAAACATCTTTTTGAGTCTAATGGAGTAGAACATATGCTTTTGTTCCAAAACCATTTTTGCAACTTCGTTACCCCGTTACAGTGCATTCAGGCCCGAAACACAAGTTATTTATGTGCCGAAGCTTAGCGAAATGCTCCAAAACACTGCCAAACATCATTTTGGGTCTAATGGAGTAGAACAGATGCTTTTGTTGCAAAACCATTTTTGCAAGTTCGGTACCCCGTAACTGTGCATCTAGGCCCGAAACACAAGTTATTTATATGCCGAAGGTTAGCGAAATGCAACACTCCGAAACATCATTTTGAGTCTAATGGAGTAGAACGGATGCTTTTGTTGCAAAACCATTTTTGCAACTTCGGTACCCCGTAGCAGTGCATTCAGGCCCGGATCACAAGTTATTTACATGCCGAAGGTTTGCGAAATGCTCCAAAACACTCCCAAACATCATTTTGAGTCAACTGGAGTAGAACGGATGCTTTTGTTGCAAAACTATTTTTGCAACTTCGGTACCCCGTAACAGTGCATTCAGGCCCGGAACACAAGTTATTTACATGCCGAAGGTTAGCGAAATGCTCCAAACCACTCCCAAACATCATTTTGAATCTAATGGAGTAGAATGGATGCTTTTGTTGCAAAACCATTTATGCAACTTCAGTACCCCGTAACTGTGCATCCAGGCCTGAAACACAAGTTATTTATATGCCGAAGGTTAGCGAAATGCAACACTCCGAAACATCATTTTGAGTCTAATGGAGTAGAACGGATGCTTTTGTTGCAAAACCATTTTCGCAAATTCGGTGCCCCGTAACAGTGCATTAAGGCCCGGAACACAAGTTATTTACATGCCGATGGTTAGCGAAATGCTCCAAAACACTCCCAAACATCATTTTGAGTCTAATTGAGTAGAACGGATGCTTTTGTTGCAAAACCATTTTTGCTACTTCGGTACCCCGTAACTGTGCATCCAGGCCCGAAACACAAGTTATTTATATTCCGAAGGTTAGCGAAATGCAACACTCCGAAACATCTTTTTGAGTCTAATGGAGTAGAACATATGCTTTTGTTCCAAAACCATTTTTGCAACTTCGTTACCCCGTTACAGTGCATTCAGGCCCGAAACACAAGTTATTTATGTGCCGAAGCTTAGCGAAATGCTCCAAAACACTGCCAAACATCATTTTGGGTCTAATGGAGTAGAACAGATGCTTTTGTTGCAAAACCATTTTTGCAAGTTCGGTACCCCGTAACTGTGCATCTAGGCCCGAAACACAAGTTATTTATATGCCGAAGGTTAGCGAAATGCAACACTCCGAAACATCATTTTGAGTCTAATGGAGTAGAACGGATGCTTTTGTTGCAAAACCATTTTTGCAACTTCGGTACCCCGTAGCAGTGCATTCAGGCCCGGATCACAAGTTATTTACATGCCGAAGGTTTGCGAAATGCTCCAAAACACTCCCAAACATCATTTTGAGTCAATTGGAGTAGAACGGATGCTTTTGTTGCAAAACTATTTTTGCAACTTCGGTACCCCGTAACAGTGCATTCAGGCCCGGAACACAAGTTATTTACATGCCGAAGGTTAGCGAAATGCTCCAAACCACTCCCAAACATCATTTTGAATCTAATGGAGTAGAATGGATGCTTTTGTTGCAAAACCATTTATGCAACTTCAGTACCCCGTAACTGTGCATCCAGGCCTGAAACACAAGTTATTTATATGCCGAAGGTTAGCGAAATGCAACACTCCGAAACATCATTTTGAGTCTAATGGAGTAGAACGGATGCTTTTGTTGCAAAACCATTTTCGCAAATTCGGTGCCCCGTAACAGTGCATTAAGGCCCGGAACACAAGTTATTTACATGCCGATGGTTAGCGAAATGCTCCAAAACACTCCCAAACATCATTTTGAGTCTAATTGAGTAGAACGGATGCTTTTGTTGCAAAACCATTTTTGCTACTTCGGTACCCCGTAACTGTGCATCCAGGCCCGAAACACAAGTTATTTATATTCCGAAGGTTAGCGAAATGCAACACTCCGAAACATCTTTTTGAGTCTAATGGAGTAGAACATATGCTTTTGTTCCAAAACCATTTTTGCAACTTCGTTACCCCGTTACAGTGCATTCAGGCCCGAAACACAAGTTATTTATGTGCCGAAGCTTAGCGAAATGCTCCAAAACACTGCCAAACATCATTTTGGGTCTAATGGAGTAGAACAGATGCTTTTGTTGCAAAACCATTTTTGCAAGTTCGGTACCCCGTAACTGTGCATCTAGGCCCGAAACACAAGTTATTTATATGCCGAAGGTTAGCGAAATGCAACACTCCGAAACATCATTTTGAGTCTAATGGAGTAGAACGGATGCTTTTGTTGCAAAACCATTTTTGCAACTTCGGTACCCCGTAGCAGTGCATTCAGGCCCGGATCACAAGTTATTTACATGCCGAAGGTTTGCGAAATGCTCCAAAACACTCCCAAACATCATTTTGAGTCAATTGGAGTAGAACGGATGCTTTTGTTGCAAAACTATTTTTGCAACTTCGGTACCCCGTAACAGTGCATTCAGGCCCGGAACACAAGTTATTTACATGCCGAAGGTTAGCGAAATGCTCCAAACCACTCCCAAACATCATTTTGAATCTAATGGAGTAGAATGGATGCTTTTGTTGCAAAACCATTTATGCAACTTCAGTACCCCGTAACTGTGCATCCAGGCCTGAAACACAAGTTATTTATATGCCGAAGGTTAGCGAAATGCAACACTCCGAAACATCATTTTGAGTCTAATGGAGTAGAACGGATGCTTTTGTTGCAAAACCATTTTCGCAAATTCGGTGCCCCGTAACAGTGCATTAAGGCCCGGAACACAAGTTATTTACATGCCGAAGGTTAGCGAAATGCTCCAAAACACTCCCAAACATCATTTTGAGTCTAATTGAGTAGAACAGATGCTTTTGTTGCAAAACCATTTTTGCTACTTCGGTACCCCGTAACTGTGCATCCAGGCCCGAAACACAAGTTATTTATATTCCGAAGGTTAGCGAAATGCAACACTCCGAAACATCTTTTTGAGTCTAATGGAGTAGAACATATGCTTTTGTTCCAAAACCATTTTTGCAACTTCGTTACCCCGTTACAGTGCATTCAGGCCCGAAACACAAGTTATTTATGTGCCGAAGCTTAGCGAAATGCTCCAAAACACTGCCAAACATCATTTTGGGTCTAATGGAGTAGAACAGATGCTTTTGTTGCAAAACCATTTTTGCAAGTTCGGTACCCCGTAACTGTGCATCTAGGCCCGAAACACAAGTTATTTATATGCCGAAGGTTAGCGAAATGCAACACTCCGAAACATCATTTTGAGTCTAATGGAGTAGAACGGATGCTTTTGTTGCAAAACCATTTTTGCAACTTCGGTACCCCGTAGCAGTGCATTCAGGCCCGGATCACAAGTTATTTACATGCCGAAGGTTTGCGAAATGCTCCAAAACACTCCCAAACATCATTTTGAGTCAATTGGAGTAGAACGGATGCTTTTGTTGCAAAACCATTTTTGCAACTTCGGTACCCCGTAACAGTGCATTCAGGCCCGGAACACAAGTTATTTACATGCCGAAGGTTAGCGAAATGCTCCAAAACACTCCCAAACATCATTTTGAGTCTAATGGAGTAGAACGGATGCTTTTGTTGCAAAACCATTTATGCAACTTCGGTACCCCGTAACTGTGCATCCAGGCCTGAAACACAAGTTATTTATATGCCGAAGGTTAGCGAAATGCAACACTCCGAAACATCATTTTGAGTCTAATGGAGTAGAACGGATGCTTTTGTTGCAAAACAATTTTTGCAAATTCGGTGCCCCGTAACAGTGCATTAAGGCCCGGAACACAAGTTATTTACATGCCGAAGGTTAGCGAAATGCTCCAAAACACTCCCAAACATCATTTTGAGTCTAATGGAGTAGAACGGATGCTTTTGTTGCAAAACCATTTTTGCAACTTCGGTACCCCGTAACAGTGCATTCAGGCCCGGAACACAAGGTATTTACATGCCGAAGGTTTACGAAATGCTCCAAAACACTCCCAAACATCATTTTGGGTCAAATGGAGTAGAACGGATGCTTTTGTTGCAAAACCATTTTTGCAACTTCGGTACCCCGTAACAGTGCATTCTGGCTCGGAACACAAGTTATTTACATGCCGAAGGTTAGCGAAATGCTCCAAATCACTCCCAAACATCATTTTGAGTCTAATTGAGTAGAACGGATGCTTTTGTTGCAAAACTATTTTTGCAAATTCGGTGCCCCGTAACAGTGCATTAAGGCCCTTAACACAAGTTATTTACATGACGAAGGTTAGCGAAATGCTCCAAAACACTCCCAAACATCATTTTGAGTCAAATGGAGTAGAACGGATGCTTTTGTTGCAAAACCATTTTTTGCAACTTCGGTACCCCGTAACAGTGCATTCAGGCCCGGAACACAAGTTATTTACATGCCGAAGGTTAGCGAAATGCTCCAAAACACTCCCAAACATCATTTTGAGTCTAATGGAGTAGAACGGATGCTTTTGTTGCAAAACCATTTATGCAACTTCGGTACCCCGTAACTGTGCATCCAGGCCTGAAACACAAGTTATTTATATGCCAAAGGTTAGCGAAATGCAACACTCCGAAACATCATTTTGAGTCTAATGGAGTAGAACGGATGCTTTTGTTGCAAAACCATTTTTGCAAATTCGGTGCCCCGTAACAGTGCATTAAGGCCCGGAACACAAGTTATTTACATGCCGAAGGTTAGCGAAATGCTCCAAAACACTCCCAAACATCATTTTGAGTCTAATGGAGTAGAACGGATGCTTTTGTTGCAAAACCATTTTTGCAACTTCGGTACCTCGTAACAGTGCATTCAGGCCCGGAGCACAAGGTATTTACATGCCGAATGTTTACGAAATGCTCCAAAACACTCCCAAACATCATTTTGAGTCAAATGGAGTAGAACTGATGCTTTTGTTGCAAAACCATTTTTGCAACTTCGGTACCCCGTAACAGTGCATTCTGGCTCGGAACACAAGTTATTTACATGCCGAAGGTTAGCGAAATGCTCCAAATCACTCCCAAACATCATTTTGAGTCTAATTGAGTAGAACGGATGCTTTTGTTGCAAAACCATTTTTGCAACTTCGGTACCCGGTAACAGTGCATTCAGGCCCGGAACACAAGTTATTTACATGCCGAAGGTTAGCGAAATGCACCAAAACACTCCCAAACATCATTTTGAGTCTAATGGAGTAGAACGGATGCTTTTGTTGCAAAACCATTTATGCAACTTCGGTACCCCGTAACTGTGCATCCAGGCCTGAAACACAAGTTATTTATGTGCCGAAGGTTAGCGAAAGGCAACACTCCGAAACATCATTTTGAGTCTAATGGAGTAGAACGGATGCTTTTGTTGCAAAACTATTTTTGCAAATTCGGTGCCCCGTAACAGTGCATTAAGGCCCTTAACACAAGTTATTTACATGACGAAGGTTAGCGAAATGCTCCAAAACACTCCCAAACATCATTTTGAGTCAAATGGAGTAGAACGGATGCTTTTGTTGCAAAACCATTTTTGCAACTTCGGTACCCCGTAACAGTGCATTCAGGCCCGGAACACAAGTTATTTACATGCCGAAGGTTAGCGAAATGCTCCAAAACACTCCCAAACATCATTTTGAGTCTAATGGAGTAGAACGGATGCTTTTGTTGCAAAACCATTTATGCAACTTCGGTACCCCGTAACTGTGCATCCAGGCCTGAAACACAAGTTATTTATATGCCGAAGGTTAGCGAAATGCAACACTCCGAAACATCATTTTGAGTCTAATGGAGTAGAACGGATGCTTTTGTTGCAAAACCATTTTTGCAACTTCGGTACCCCGTAACAGTGCATTCAGGCCCGGAACACAAGGTATTTACATGCCGAAGGTTTACGAAATGCTCCAAAACACTCCCAAACATCATTTTGAGTCAAATGGAGTAGAACGGATGCTTTTGTTGCAAAACCATTTTTGCAACTTCGGTACCCCGTAACAGTGCATTCTGGCTCGGAACACAAGTTATTTACATGCCGAAGGTTAGCGAAATGCTCCAAATCACTCCCAAACATCATTTTGAGTCTAATTGAGTAGAACGGATGCTTTTGTTGCAAAACCATTTTTGCAACTTCGGTACCCCGTAACAGTGCATTCAGGCCCGGAACACAAGTTATTTACATGCCGAAGGTTAGCGAAATGCTCCAAAACACTCCCAAACATCATTTTGAGTCTAATGGAGTAGAACGGATGCTTTTGTTGCAAAACCATTTATGCAACTTCGGTACCCCGTAACTGTGCATCCGGGCCTGAAACACAAGTTATTGTTGTGCCGAAGGTTAGCGAAAGGCAACACTCCGAAACATCATTTTGAGTCTAATGGAGTAGAACGGATGCTTTTGTTGCAAAACTATTTTTGCAAATTCGGTGCCCCGTAACAGTGCATTAAGGCCCTTATCACAAGTTATTTACATGCCGAAGGTTAGCGAAATGCTCCAAAACACTCCCAAACATCATTTTGAGTCAAATGGAGTAGAACGGATGCTTTTGTTGCAAAACCATTTTTGCAACTTCGGTACCCCGTAACAGTGCATTCAGGCCCGGAACACAAGTTATTTACATGCCGAAGGTTAGCGAAATGATCCAAAACACTCCCAAACATCATTTTGAGTCTAATGGAGTAGAACGGATGCTTTTGTTGCAAAACCATTTATGCAACTTCGGTACCCCGTAACTGTGCATGGCCTGAAACACAAGTTATTTATATGCCGAAGGTTAGCGAAATGCAACACTCCGAAACATCATTTTGAGTCTAATGGAGTAGAACGGATGCTTTTGTTGCAAAACCATTTTTGCAAATTCGGTGCCCCGTAACAGTGCATTAAGGCCCGGAACACAAGTTATTTACATGCCGAAGGTTAGCGAAATGCTCCAAAACACTCCCAAACATCATTTTGAGTCTAATGGAGTAGAACGGATGCTTTTGTTGCAAAACCATTTTTGCAACTTTGGTACCCCGTAACAGTGCATTCAGGCTCGGAACACAAGGTATTTACATGCCGAAGGTTTACGAAATGCTCCAAAACACTCCCAAACATCATTTTGAGTCAAATGGAGTAGAACGGATGCTTTTGTTGCAAAACCATTTTTGCAACTTCGGTACCCCGTAACAGTGCATTCTGGCTCGGAACACAAGTTCATTACATGCCGAAGGTTAGCGAAATGCTCCAAATCACTCCCAAACATCATTTTGAGTCTAATTGAGTAGAACGGATGCTTTTGATGCAAAACCATTTTTGCAACTTCGGTACCCCGTAACAGTGCATTCAGGCCCGGAACACAAGTTATTTACATGCCGAAGGTTAGCGAAATGCTCCAAAACACTCCCAAACATCATTTTGAGTCTAATGGAGTAGAACGGATGCTTTTGTTGCAAAACCATTTATGCAACTTCGGTACCCCGTAACTGTGCATCCAGGCCTGAAACACAAGTTATTTATGTGCCGAAGGTTAGCGAAAGGCAACACTCCGAAACATCATTTTGAGTCTAATGGAGTAGAACGGATGCTTTTGTTGCAAAACTATTTTTGCAAATTCGGTGCCCCGTAACAGTGCATTAAGGCCCTTAACACAAGTTATTTACATGCCGAAGGTTAGCGAAATGCTCCAAAACACTCCCAAATATCATTTTGAGTCTAATGGAGTAGAACGGATGATTTTGTTGCAAAACCATTTTTGCAACTTCGGTACCCCGTAACAGTGCATTCAGGCCCGGAACACAAGTTATTTACATGCCGAAGGTTTGCGAAATGCTCCAAAACACTCCCAAACATCATTTTGAGTCAAATGCAGTAGAACGGATGCTTTGTTGCAAAACCATTTTTGCAACTTCGGTACCCCGTAACAGTGCATTCAGGCTCGGAACACAAGTTATTTACATGCCGAAGGTTAGCGAAATGCTCCAAAACACTCCCAAACATCATTTTGAGTCTAATTGAGTAGAACGGATGCTTTTGTTGCAAAACCATTTTTGCAACTTCGGTACCCCGTAACAGTGCATTCAGGCCCGGAACACAAGTTATTTACATGCCGAAGGTTAGCGAAATGCTCCAAATCACTCCCAAACATCATTTTGAGTCTAATGGAGTAGAACGGATGCTTTTGTTGCAAAACCATTTATGCAACTTCGGTACCCCGTAACTGTGCATCCAGGCCTGAAACACAAGTTATTTATATGCCGAAAGTTATCGAAATGCAACACTCTGAAACATAATTTTGAGTCCAATGGAGTAGAACGGATGCTTTTGTTGCAAAACCATTTTTGCAAATTCGGTGCCCCGTAACAGTGCATTAAGACCCTTAACACAAGTTATTTACATGGCGAAGGTTAGCGAAATGCTCCAAAACACTCCCAAACATCATTTTGAGTCTAATTGAGTAGAACGGATGCTTTTGTTGCAAAACCATTTTTGCAACTTCGGTACCCCGTAACTGTGCATCCAGGCCCGAAATACAAGTTATTTATATTCCGAAGGTTAGCGAAATGCAACACTCCGAAACATCATTTTGAGTCTAATGGAGTAGAACATGTGCTTTTGTTGCAAAACCATTTTTGCAACTTCGGTACCCCGTTACAGTGCATTCAGGCCCGAAACAAAACTTATTTATGTGCCGAAGCTTAGCGAAATGCTCCAAAACACTGCCAAACATCATTTTGGGTCTGATGGAGTAGAACAGATGCTTTTGTTGCAAAACCATTTTTGCAACTTCGGAACCCCGTAACAGTGCATTTAGGCCCGGAACACAAGTTATATACATGCCGAAGGTTAGCGAAATGCAACACTCCGAAACATCATTTTGAGTCAAATGGAGTAGAACGGATGCTTTTGTTGCAAAACCATTTTTGCAACTTCGGTACCCCGTAACAGTGCATTCAGGCCCAGAACACAAGTTATTTATATTCCGAAGGTTAGCGAAATGCAACACTCCGAAACATCATTTTGAGTCTAATGGAGTAGAACATATGCTTTTGTTGCAAAACCATTTTTGCAACTTCGGTACCCCATTACAGTGCATTCAGGCCCGAAACACAAGTTATTTATGTGCCGAAGCTTAGCGAAATGCTCCAAAACACTGCCAAACATCATTTTGGGTCTAATGGAGTAGAACAGATGCTTTTGTTGCAAAACCATTTTTGCTACTTCGGAACCCCGTAACAGTGCATTCAGGCCCGGAACACAAGTTATATACATGTCGAAGGTTAGCGAAATGCAACACTCCGAAACATCATTTTGAGTGAAATGGAGTAGAACGGATGCTTTTGTTGCAAAACCATTTTTGCAACTTCGGTACCCCGTAACAGTGCATTCAGGCCCGGAACACAAGTTATTTACATGCCGAAGGTTAGCGAAATGCAACACTCCGAAACATCATTTTGAGTCAAATGGAGTAGAACGGATGCTTTTGTTGCAAAACCATTTTTGCAACTTCGGTACCCCATTACAGTGCATTCAGGCCCGGAACACAAGTTATTTATGTGCCGAAGGTTAGCGAAATGCTCCAAAACACTGCCAAACATCATTTTGGGTCTAATGGAGTAGAACAGATGCTTTTGTTGCAAAACCATTTTTGCTACTTCGGAACCCCGTAACAGTGCATTCAGGCCCGGAACACAAGTTATATACATGTCGAAGGTTAGCGAAATGCAACACTCCGAAACATCATTTTGAGTGAAATGGAGTAGAACGGATGCTTTTGTTGCAAAACCATTTTTGCAACTTCGGTACCCCGTAACAGTGCATTCAGCCCCGGAACACAAGTTATTTACATGCCGAAGGTTAGCGAAATGCTCCAAAACACTCCCAAACATCATTTTGAGTCAAATGGAGTAGAATGGATGCTTTTGTTGCAAAACCATTTTTTCAACTTCGGTACCCCGTAACAGTGCATTCAGGCCCGGAACACAAGTTATTTACATGCCGAAGGTTAGCGAAATGCTCCAAAACACTCCCAAACATCATTTTGAGTCTAATTGAGTAGAACGGATGCTTTTGTTGCAAAACCATTTTTGCAACTTCGGTACCCCGTAACAGTGCATTCAGGCCCGGAACACAAGTTATTTACATGCCGAAGGTTAGCGAAATGCTCCAAAACACTCCCAAACATCATTTTGAGTCTAATGGAGTAGAACATATGCTTTTGTTGCAAAACCATTTTTGCAACTTCGGTACCCCGCAACAGTGCATTCAGGCCCGGAACACAAGTTATTTACATGCCGAAGGTTAGCGAAATGCAACAAAACTCTCCCAAACATCATTTTGAGTCTAATGGAGTAGAACGGATGCTTTTGTTGCAAAACCATTTTTTCAACTTCGGTATCCCGTAACTGTGCATCCAGGCCCGAAACACAAGTTATTTATATGCCGAAGGTTAGCGAAATGCAACACCCCGAAACATCATTTTGAGTCTAATGGAGTAGAACAGATGCTTTTGTTGCGAAACCATTTTTGCAACTTCGGTACCCCGTTACAGTGCATTTAGGCCCGGAACACAAGTTATTTACATGCCGAAGGTTTGCGAAATGCTCCAAAACACTCCCAAACATCATTTTGAGTCAAATGGAGTAGAATGGATGCTTTTGTTGCAAAACCATTTTTGCAACTTCGGTACCCCGTAACAGTGCATTCAGGCCCGGAACACAAGTTATTTACATGCCGAAGGTTAGCGAAATGCAACACTCCGAAACATCATTTTGAGTCAAATGGAGTAGAACGGATGCTTTTGTTGCAAAACCATTTTTGCAACTTCGGTACCCCGTAACAGTGCATTCAGGCCCAGAACACAAGTTATTTATATTCCGAAGGTTAGCGAAATGCAACACTCCGAAACATCATTTTGAGTCTAATGGAGTAGAACATATGCTTTTGTTGCAAAACCATTTTTGCAACTTCGGTACCCCATTACAGTGCATTCAGGCCCGAAACACAAGTTATTTATGTGCCGAAGCTTAGCGAAATGCTCCAAAACACTGCCAAACATCATTTTGGGTCTAATGGAGTAGAACAGATGCTTTTGTTGCAAAACCATTTTTGCTACTTCGGAACCCCGTAACAGTGCATTCAGGCCCGGAACACAAGTTATATACATGTCGAAGGTTAGCGAAATGCAACACTCCGAAACATCATTTTGAGTGAAATGGAGTAGAACGGATGCTTTTGTTGCAAAACCATTTTTGCAACTTCGGTACCCCGTAACAGTGCATTCAGGCCCGGAACACAAGTTATTTACATGCCGAAGGTTAGCGAAATGCAACACTCCGAAACATCATTTTGAGTCAAATGGAGTTGAACGGATGCTTTTGTTGCAAAACCATTTTTGCAACTTCGGTACCCCGTAACAGTGCATTCATGCCCGGAACACAAGTTATTTACATGCCGAAGGTTAGCGAAATGCAACAAAACTCTCCCAAACATCATTTTTAGTCTAATGGAGTAGAACGGATGCTTTTGTTGCAAAACCATTTTTTCAACTTCGGTATCCCGTAACTGTGCATCCAGGCCCGAAACACAAGTTATTTATATGCCGAAGGTTAGCGAAATGCAACACTCCGAAACATCATTTTGAGTCTAATGGAGTAGAACGGATGCTTTTGTTGCGAAACCATTTTTGCAACTTCGGTACCCCGTTACAGTGCATTTAGGCCCGGAACACAAGTTATTTACATGCCGAAGGTTTGCGAAATGCTCCAAAACACTCCCAAACATCATTTTGAGTCAAATGGAGTAGAATGGATGCTTTTGTTGCAAAACCATTTTTGCAACTTCGGTACCCCGTAACAGTGCATTCAGGCCCGGAACACAAGTTATTTACATGCCGAAGGTTAGCGAAATGCTCTAAAACACTCCCAAACATCATTTTGAGTCTAATTGAGTAGAACGGATGCTTTTGTTGCAAAACCATTTTTGCAACTTCGGTACCCCGTAACAGTGCATTCAGGCCCGGAACACAAGTTATTTACATGCCGAAGGTTAGCGAAATGCTCCAAAACACTCCCAAACATCATTTTGAGTCTAATGGAGTAGAACATATGCTTTTGTTGCAAAACCATTTTTGCAACTTCGGTACCCCGCAACAGTGCATTCAGGCCCGGAACACAAGTTATTTACATGCCGAAGGTTAGCGAAATGCAACAAAACTCTCCCAAACATCATTTTGAGTCTAATGGAGTAGAACGGATGCTTTTGTTGCAAAACCATTTTTTCAACTTCGGTATCCCGTAACTGTGCATCCAGGCCCGAAACACAAGTTATTTATATGCCGAAGGTTAGCGAAATGCAACACCCCGAAACATCATTTTGAGTCTAATGGAGTAGAACAGATGCTTTTGTTGCGAAACCATTTTTGCAACTTCGGTACCCCGTTACAGTGCATTTAGGCCCGGAACACAAGTTATTTACATGCCGAAGGTTTGCGAAAAGCTCCAAAACACTCCCAAACATCATTTTGAGTCAAATGGAGTAGAATGGATGCTTTTGTTGCAAAACCATTTTTGCAACTTCGGTACCCCGTAACAGTGCATTCAGGCCCGGAACACAAGTTATTTACATGCCGAAGGTTAGCGAAATGCAACACTCCGAAACATCATTTTGAGTCAAATGGAGTAGAACGGATGCTTTTGTTGCAAAACCATTTTTGCAACTTCGGTACCCCGTAACAGTGCATTCAGGCCCAGAACACAAGTTATTTATATTCCGAAGGTTAGCGAAATGGAACACTCCGAAACATCATTTTGAGTCTAATGGAGTAGAACATATGCTTTTGTTGCAAAACCATTTTTGCAACTTCGGTACCCCATTACAGTGCATTCAGGCCCGAAACACAAGTTATTTATGTGCCGAAGCTTAGCGAAATGCTCCAAAACACTGCCAAACATCATTTTGGGTCTAATGGAGTAGAACAGATGCTTTTGTTGCAAAACCATTTTTGCTACTTCGGAACCCCGTAACAGTGCATTCAGGCCCGGAACACAAGTTATATACATGTCGAAGGTTAGCGAAATGCAACACTCCGAAACATCATTTTGAGTGAAATGGAGTAGAACGGATGCTTTTGTTGCAAAACCATTTTTGCAACTTCGGTACCCCGTAACAGTGCATTCAGGCCCGGAACACAAGTTATTTACATGCCGAAGGTTAGCGAAATGCAACACTCCGAAACATCATTTTGAGTCAAATGGAGTTGAACGGATGCTTTTGTTGCAAAACCATTTTTGCAACTTCGGTACCCCGTAACAGTGCATTCATGCCCGGAACACAAGTTATTTACATGCCGAAGGTTAGCGAAATGCAACAAAACTCTCCCAAACATCATTTTTAGTCTAATGGAGTAGAACGGATGCTTTTGTTGCAAAACCATTTTTTCAACTTCGGTATCCCGTAACTGTGCATCCAGGCCCGAAACACAAGTTATTTATATGCCGAAGGTTAGCGAAATGCAACACTCCGAAACATCATTTTGAGTCTAATGGAGTAGAACGGATGCTTTTGTTGCGAAACCATTTTTGCAACTTCGGTACCCCGTTACAGTGCATTTAGGCCCGGAACACAAGTTATTTACATGCCGAAGGTTTGCGAAATGCTCCAAAACACTCCCAAACATCATTTTGAGTCAAATGGAGTAGAATGGATGCTTTTGTTGCAAAACCATTTTTGCAACTTCGGTACCCCGTAACAGTGCATTCAGGCCCGGAACACAAGTTATTTACATGCCGAAGGTTAGCGAAATGCTCCAAAACACTCCCAAACATCATTTTGAGTCTAATTGAGTAGAACGGATGCTTTTGTTGCAAAACCATTTTTGCAACTTCGGTACCCCGTAACAGTGCATTCAGGCCCGGAACACAAGTTATTTACATGCCGAAGGTTAGCGAAATGCTCCAAAACACTCCCAAACATCATTTTGAGTCTAATGGAGTAGAACATATGCTTTTGTTGCAAAACCATTTTTGCAACTTCGGTACCCCGTAACAGTGCATTCAGGCCCGGAACACAAGTTATTTACATGCCGAAGGTTAGCGAAATGCAACAAAACTCTCCCAAACATCATTTTGAGTCTAATGGAGTAGAACGGATGCTTTTGTTGCAAAACCATTTTTTCAACTTCGGTATCCCGTAACTGTGCATCCAGGCCCGAAACACAAGTTATTTATATGCCGAAGGTTAGCGAAATGCAACACCCCGAAACATCATTTTGAGTCTAATGGAGTAGAACAGATGCTTTTGTTGCGAAACCATTTTTGCAACTTCGGTACCCCGTTACAGTGCATTTAGGCCCGGAACACAAGTTATTTACATGCCGAAGGTTTGCGAAATGCTCCAAAACACTCCCAAACATCATTTTGAGTCAAATGGAGTAGAATGGATGCTTTTGTTGCAAAACCATTTTTGCAACTTCGGTACCCCGTAACAGTGCATTCAGGCCCGGAACACAAGTTATATACATGTCGAAGGTTAGCGAAAAGCAACACTCCGAAACATCATTTTGAGTCAAATGGAGTAGAACGGATGCTTTTGTTGCAAAACCATTTTTGCAACTTCGGTACCCCGTAACTGTGCATCCAGGCCTGAAACACAAGTTATTTATATGACGAAGGTTAGCGAAATGCAACACTCCGAAACATCATTTTGAGTCTAATGGAGTAGAACGGATGCTTTTGTTGCAAAACCATTTTTGCAAATTCGGTGCCCCGTAACAGTGCATTAAGGCCCTTAACACAAGTTGTTTACATGCCGAAGGTTAGCGAAATGCTCCAAAACACTCCCAAACATCATTTTGAGTCTAATTGAGTAGAACAGATGCTTTTGTTGCAAAACCATTTTTGCAACTTCGGTACCCCGTAACTGTGCATCCAGGCCCGAACCACAAGTTATTTAAATTCCGAAAGTTAGCGAAATGCAACACTCCGAAACATCATTTTGAGTCTAATGGAGTAGAACATATGCTTTTGTTGCAAAACCATTTTTGCAACTTCGGTACCCCGTTACAGTGCATTCAGGCCCGAAACACAAGTTATTTATGTGCCGAAGCTTAGCGAAATGCTCCAAAACACTGCCAAACATCATTTTGGGTCTAATGGAGTAGAACAGATGCTTTTGTTGCAAAACCATTTTTGCTACTTCGGAACCCCGTAACAGTGCATTCAGGCCCGGAACACAAGTTATATACATGTCGAAGGTTAGCGAAATGCAACACTCCGAAACATCATTATGAGTGAAATGGAGTAGAACAGATGCTTTTGTTGCAAAACCATTTTTGCAACTTCGGAACCCCGTAACAGTGCATTCAGGCCCGGAACACAAGTTATATACATGTCGAAGGTTAGCGAAATGCAACACTCCGAAACATCATTTTGAGTCAAATGGAGTAGAACGGATGCTTTTGTTGCAAAACCATTTTTGCAACTTCGGAACCCCGTAACAGTGCATTCAGGCCCGGAACACAAGTTATATACATGCCGAAGGTTAGCGAAATGCAACACTCCGAAACATCATTTTGAGTCAAATGGAGTAGAACGGATGCTTTTGTTGCAAAACCATTTTTGCAACTTCAGTACCCCGTAACAGTGCATTCAGGCCCGGAACACAAGTTATTTATATTCCGAAGGTTAGCGAAATGCAACACTCCGAAACATCATTTTGAGTCTAATGGAGTAGAACAAATGCTTTTGTTGCAAAACGATTTTTGCAACTTCGGTACCCCGTTACAGTGCATTCAGGCCCGAAACACAAGTTATTTATGTGCCGAAGCTTAGCGAAATGCTCCAAAACACTGCCAAACATCATTTTGGGTCTAATGGAGTAGAACAGATGCTTTTGTTGCAAAACCATTTTTGCTACTTCGGAACCCCGTAACAGTGCATTCAGGCCCGGAACACAAGTTATATACATGTCGAAGGTTAGCGAAATGCAACACTCCGAAACATCATTTTGAGTGAAATGGAGTAGAACGGATGCTTTTGTTGCAAAACCATTTTTGCAACTTCGGTACCCCGTAACAGTGCATTCAGGCCCGGAACACAAGTTATTTACATGCCGAAGGTTAGCAAAATGCTCCAAAATACTCCCAAACATCATTTTGACTCTAATGGAGTAGAACAGATCCTTTTCTTGCAAAACCATTTTTGCAACTTCGGTACGCCGTAACAGTGCATTCAGGCCCGGAACACAAGTTATTTACATGCCGAAGGTTAGTGAAATGCTCCAAAACACTCCCAAACATCATTTTGAGTCTAATGGAGTAGAACGGATGCTTTTGTTGCAAAACCATTTATGCAACTTCGGTACCCCGTAACTGTGCATCCAGGCCTGAAACACAAGTTATTTATATGCCGAAGGTTAGCGAAATGCAACACTCCGAAACATAATTTTGAGTCCAATGGAGTAGAACGGATGCTTTTGTTGCAAAACCATTTTTGCAAATTCGGTGCCCCGTAACAGTGCATTAAGGCCCTTAACACAAGTTATTTACATGCCGAAGGTTAGCGAAATGCTCCAAAACACTCCCAAACATCATTTTGAGACTAATTGAGTAGAACGGATGCTTTTGTTGCAAAACCATTTTTGCAACTTCGGTACCCCGTAACTGTGCATCCAGGCCCGAAACACAAGTTATTTATATTCCGAAGGTTAGCGAAATGCAACACTCCGAAACATCATTTTGAGTCTAATGGAGTAGAACATATGCTTTTGTTGCAAAACCATTTTTGCAACTTCGGTACCCCGTTACAGTGCATTCAGGCCCGAAACAAAACTTATTTATGTGCCGAAGCTTAGCGAAATGCTCCAAAACACTGCCAAACATCATTTTGGGTCTGATGGAGTAGAACAGATGCTTTTGTTGCAAAACCATTTTTGCTACTTCGGAACCCCGTAACAGTGCATTTAGGCCCGGAACACAAGTTATATACATGCCGAAGGTTAGCGAAATGCAACACTCCGAAACATCATTATGAGTGAAATGGAGTAGAACAGATGCTTTTGTTGCAAAACCATTTTTGCAACTTCGGAACCCCGTAACAGTGCATTCAGGCCCGGAACACAAGTTATATACATGTCGAAGGTTAGCGAAATGCAACACTCCGAAACATCATTTTGAGTCAAATGGAGTAGAACGGATGCTTTTGTTGCAAAACCATTTTTGCAACTTCGGAACCCCGTAACAGTGCATTCAGGCCCGGAACACAAGTTATATACATGCCGAAGGTTAGCGAAATGCAACACTCCGAAACATCATTTTGAGTCAAATGGAGTAGAACGGATGCTTTTGTTGCAAAACCATTTTTGCAACTTCAGTACCCCGTAACAGTGCATTCAGGCCCGGAACACAAGTTATTTATATTCCGAAGGTTAGCGAAATGCAACACTCCGAAACATCATTTTGAGTCTAATGGAGTAGAACAAATGCTTTTGTTGCAAAACGATTTTTGCAACTTCGGTACCCCGTTACAGTGCATTCAGGCCCGAAACACAAGTTATTTATGTGCCGAAGCTTAGCGAAATGCTCCAAAACACTGCCAAACATCATTTTGGGTCTAATGGAGTAGAACAGATGCTTTTGTTGCAAAACCATTTTTGCTACTTCGGAACCCCGTAACAGTGCATTCAGGCCCGGAACACAAGTTATATACATGTCGAAGGTTAGCGAAATGCAACACTCCGAAACATCATTTTGAGTGAAATGGAGTAGAACGGATGCTTTTGTTGCAAAACCATTTTTGCAACTTCGGTACCCCGTAACAGTGCATTCAGGCCCGGAACACAAGTTATTTACATGCCGAAGGTTAGCAAAATGCTCCAAAATACTCCCAAACATCATTTTGACTCTAATGGAGTAGAACAGATCCTTTTCTTGCAAAACCATTTTTGCAACTTCGGTACGCCGTAACAGTGCATTCAGGCCCGGAACACAAGTTATTTACATGCCGAAGGTTAGTGAAATGCTCCAAAACACTCCCAAACATCATTTTGAGTCTAATGGAGTAGAACGGATGCTTTTGTTGCAAAACCATTTATGCAACTTCGGTACCCCGTAACTGTGCATCCAGGCCTGAAACACAAGTTATTTATATGCCGAAGGTTAGCGAAATGCAACACTCCGAAACATAATTTTGAGTCCAATGGAGTAGAACGGATGCTTTTGTTGCAAAACCATTTTTGCAAATTCGGTGCCCCGTAACAGTGCATTAAGGCCCTTAACACAAGTTATTTACATGCCGAAGGTTAGCGAAATGCTCCAAAACACTCCCAAACATCATTTTGAGACTAATTGAGTAGAACGGATGCTTTTGTTGCAAAACCATTTTTGCATCTTCGGTACCCCGTAACTGTGCATCCAGGCCCGAAACACAAGTTATTTATATTCCGAAGGTTAGCGAAATGCAACACTCCGAAACATCATTTTGAGTCTAATGGAGTAGAACATATGCTTTTGTTGCAAAACCATTTTTGCAACTTCGGTACCCCGTTACAGTGCATTCAGGCCCGAAACAAAACTTATTTATGTGCCGAAGCTTAGCGAAATGCTCCAAAACACTGCCAAACATCATTTTGGGTCTGATGGAGTAGAACAGATGCTTTTGTTGCAAAACCATTTTTGCTACTTCGGAACCCCGTAACAGTGCATTTAGGCCCGGAACACAAGTTATATACATGCCGAAGGTTAGCGAAATGCAACACTCCGAAACATCATTATGAGTGAAATGGAGTAGAACAGATGCTTTTGTTGCAAAACCATTTTTGCAACTTCGGAACCCCGTAACAGTGCATTCAGGCCCGGAACACAAGTTATATACATGTCGAAGGTTAGCGAAATGCAACACTCCGAAACATCATTTTGAGTCAAATGGAGTAGAACGGATGCTTTTGTTGCAAAACCATTTTTGCAACTTCGGAACCCCGTAACAGTGCATTCAGGCCCGGAACACAAGTTATATACATGCCGAAGGTTAGCGAAATGCAACACTCCGAAACATCATTTTGAGTCAAATGGAGTAGAACGGATGCTTTTGTTGCAAAACCATTTTTGCAACTTCAGTACCCCGTAACAGTGCATTCAGGCCCGGAACACAAGTTATTTATATTCCGAAGGTTAGCGAAATGCAACACTCCGAAACATCATTTTGAGTCTAATGGAGTAGAACAAATGCTTTTGTTGCAAAACGATTTTTGCAACTTCGGTACCCCGTTACAGTGCATTCAGGCCCGAAACACAAGTTATTTATGTGCCGAAGCTTAGCGAAATGCTCCAAAACACTGCCAAACATCATTTTGGGTCTAATGGAGTAGAACAGATGCTTTTGTTGCAAAACCATTTTTGCTACTTCGGAACCCCGTAACAGTGCATTCAGGCCCGGAACACAAGTTATATACATGTCGAAGGTTAGCGAAATGCAACACTCCGAAACATCATTTTGAGTGAAATGGAGTAGAACGGATGCTTTTGTTGCAAAACCATTTTTGCAACTTCGGTACCCCGTAACAGTGCATTCAGGCCCGGAACACAAGTTATTTACATGCCGAAGGTTAGCAAAATGCTCCAAAATACTCCCAAACATCATTTTGACTCTAATGGAGTAGAACAGATCCTTTTCTTGCAAAACCATTTTTGCAACTTCGGTACGCCGTAACAGTGCATTCAGGCCCGGAACACAAGTTATTTACATGCCGAAGGTTAGTGAAATGCTCCAAAACACTCCCAAACATCATTTTGAGTCTAATGGAGTAGAACGGATGCTTTTGTTGCAAAACCATTTATGCAACTTCGGTACCCCGTAACTGTGCATCCAGGCCTGAAACACAAGTTATTTATATGCCGAAGGTTAGCGAAATGCAACACTCCGAAACATAATTTTGAGTCCAATGGAGTAGAACGGATGCTTTTGTTGCAAAACCATTTTTGCAAATTCGGTGCCCCGTAACAGTGCATTAAGGCCCTTAACACAAGTTATTTACATGCCGAAGGTTAGCGAAATGCTCCAAAACACTCCCAAACATCATTTTGAGACTAATTGAGTAGAACGGATGCTTTTGTTGCAAAACCATTTTTGCAACTTCGGTACCCCGTAACTGTGCATCCAGGCCCGAAACACAAGTTATTTATATTCCGAAGGTTAGCGAAATGCAACACTCCGAAACATCATTTTGAGTCTAATGGAGTAGAACATATGCTTTTGTTGCAAAACCATTTTTGCAACTTCGGTACCCCGTTACAGTGCATTCAGGCCCGAAACAAAACTTATTTATGTGCCGAAGCTTAGCGAAATGCTCCAAAACACTGCCAAACATCATTTTGGGTCTGATGGAGTAGAACAGATGCTTTTGTTGCAAAACCATTTTTGCTACTTCGGAACCCCGTAACAGTGCATTTAGGCCCGGAACACAAGTTATATACATGCCGAAGGTTAGCGAAATGCAACACTCCGAAACATCATTTTGAGTCAAATGGAGTAGAACGGATGCTTTTGTTGCAAAACCATTTTTGCAACTTCGGTACCCCGTAACAGTGCATTCAGGCCCAGAACACAAGTTATTTATATTCCGAAGGTTAGCGAAATGCAACACTCCGAAACATCATTTTGAGTCTAATTGAGTAGAACATATGCTTTTGTTGCAAAACGATTTTTGCAACTTCGGTACCCCGTTACAGTGCATTCAGGCCCGAAACACAAGTTATTTATGTGCCGAAGCTTAGCGAAATGCTCCAAAACACTGCCAAACATCATTTTGGGTCTAATGGAGTAGAACAGATGCTTTTGTTGCAAAACCATTTTTGCTACTTCGGAACCCCGTAACAGTGCATTCAGGCCCGGAACACAAGTTATATACATGTCGAAGGTTAGCGAAATGCAACACTCCGAAACATCATTTTGAGTGAAATGGAGTAGAACGGATGCTTTTGTTGCAAAACCATTTTTGCAACTTCGGTACCCCGTAACAGTGCATTCAGGCCCGGAACACAAGTTATTTACATGCCGAAGGTTAGCAAAATGCTCCAAAATACTCCCAAACATCATTTTGACTCTAATGGAGTAGAACAGATCCTTTTCTTGCAAAACCATTTTTGCAACTTCGGTACGCCGTAACAGTGCATTCAGGCCCGGAACACAAGTTATTTACATGCCGAAGGTTAGTGAAATGCTCCAAAACACTCCCAAACATCATTTTGAGTCTAATGGAGTAGAACGGATGCTTTTGTTGCAAAACCATTTATGCAACTTCGGTACCCCGTAACTGTGCATCCAGGCCTGAAACACAAGTTATTTATATGCCGAAGGTTAGCGAAATGCAACACTCCGAAACATAATTTTGAGTCCAATGGAGTAGAACGGATGCTTTTGTTGCAAAACCATTTTTGCAAATTCGGTGCCCCGTAACAGTGCATTAAGGCCCTTAACACAAGTTATTTACATGCCGAAGGTTAGCGAAATGCTCCAAAACACTCCCAAACATCATTTTGAGACTAATTGAGTAGAACGGATGCTTTTGTTGCAAAACCATTTTTGCAACTTCGGTACCCCGTAACTGTGCATCCAGGCCCGAAACACAAGTTATTTATATTCCGAAGGTTAGCGAAATGCAACACTCCGAAACATCATTTTGAGTCTAATGGAGTAGAACATATGCTTTTGTTGCAAAACCATTTTTGCAACTTCGGTACCCCGTTACAGTGCATTCAGGCCCGAAACAAAACTTATTTATGTGCCGAAGCTTAGCGAAATGCTCCAAAACACTGCCAAACATCATTTTGGGTCTGATGGAGTAGAACAGATGCTTTTGTTGCAAAACCATTTTTGCTACTTCGGAACCCCGTAACAGTGCATTTAGGCCCGGAACACAAGTTATATACATGCCGAAGGTTAGCGAAATGCAACACTCCGAAACATCATTTTGAGTCAAATGGAGTAGAACGGATGCTTTTGTTGCAAAACCATTTTTGCAACTTCGGTACCCCGTAACAGTGCATTCAGGCCCAGAACACAAGTTATTTATATTCCGAAGGTTAGCGAAATGCAACACTCCGAAACATCATTTTGAGTCTAATTGAGTAGAACATATGCTTTTGTTGCAAAACGATTTTTGCAACTTCGGTACCCCGTTACAGTGCATTCAGGCCCGAAACACAAGTTATTTATGTGCCGAAGCTTAGCGAAATGCTCCAAAACACTGCCAAACATCATTTTGGGTCTAATGGAGTAGAACAGATGCTTTTGTTGCAAAACCATTTTTGCTACTTCGGAACCCCGTAACAGTGCATTCAGGCCCGGAACACAAGTTATATACATGTCGAAGGTTAGCGAAATGCAACACTCCGAAACATCATTATGAGTGAAATGGAGTAGAACAGATGCTTTTGTTGCAAAACCATTTTTGCAACTTCGGAACCCCGTAACAGTGCATTCAGGCCCGGAACACAAGTTATATACATGTCGAAGGTTAGCGAAATGCAACACTCCGAAACATCATTTTGAGTCAAATGGAGTAGAACGGATGCTTTTGTTGCAAAACCATTTTTGCAACTTCGGAACCCCGTAACAGTGCATTCAGGCCCGGAACACAAGTTATATACATGCCGAAGGTTAGCGAAATGCAACACTCCGAAACATCATTTTGAGTCAAATGGAGTAGAACGGATGCTTTTGTTGCAAAACCATTTTTGCAACTTCGGTACCCCGTAACAGTGCATTCAGGCCCGGAACACAAGTTATTTATATTCCGAAGGTTAGCGAAATGCAACACTCCGAAACATCATTTTGAGTCTAATGGAGTAGAACAAATGCTTTTGTTGCAAAACGATTTTTGCAACTTCGGTACCCCGTTACAGTGCATTCAGGCCCGAAACACAAGTTATTTATGTGCCGAAGCTTAGCGAAATGCTCCAAAACACTGCCAAACATCATTTTGGGTCTAATGGAGTAGAACAGATGCTTTTGTTGCAAAACCATTTTTGCAACTTCGGAACCCCGTAACAGTGCATTCAGGCCCGGAACACAAGTTATATACATGTCGAAGGTTAGCGAAATGCTCCAAAACACTCCCAAACATCATTTTGAGTCTAATGGAGTAGAACGGATGCTTTTGTTGCAAAACCATTTTTGCAACTTCGGTACCCCGTAACTGTGCATCCAGGCCCGAAACACAAGTTATTTATAGGCCAACGTTTAACGAAATGCAACACTCCGAAACATCATTTTGAGTCTAATGGAGTAGAACGGATGCTTTTGTTGCAAAACCATTTTTGCAACTTCGGTACCCCGT
Organism: Cenchrus fungigraminus; assembly: GCA_036936925.1. Taxonomy (NCBI): domain Eukaryota; kingdom Viridiplantae; phylum Streptophyta; class Magnoliopsida; order Poales; family Poaceae; genus Cenchrus; species Cenchrus fungigraminus. The sequence continues at coordinate 78,036 of JAQONI010000054.1, forward strand.
AACAGTGCATTCAGGCCCGGAACACAAGTTATTTACATGCCGAAGGTTTGCGAAATGCTCCAAAACACTCCCAAACATCATTTTGAGTCAAATGCAGTAGAACGGATGCTTTGTTGCAAAACCATTTTTGCAACTTCGGTACCCCGTAACAGTGCATTCAGGCCCGGAACACAAGTTATTTACATGCCGAAGGTTAGCGAAATGCTCCAAAATACTCCCAAACATCATTTTGAGTCTAATGGAGTAGAACAGATGCTTTTCTTGCAAAACCATTTTTGCAACTTCGGTACCCCGTAACAGTGCATTCAGGCCCGGAACACAAGTTATTTACATGCCGAAGGTTAGCGAAATGCAACAAAACTCTCCCAAACATCATTTTGAGTCTAATGGAGTAGAACGGATGCTTTTGTTGCAAAACCATTTTTGCAACTTCGGTATCCCGTAACTGTGCATCCAGGCCCGAAACACAAGTTATTTATATGCCGAAGGTTAGCGAAATATAACACTCCGAAACATCATTTTGAGTCTATTGGAGTAGAACGGATGCTTTTATTGCAAAACCATTTTTGCAACTTCGGTACCCCGTAACAGTGCATTCAGGCCCGGAACACAAGTTATTTACATGCCGAAGGTTAGTGAAATGCTCCAAAACACTTCCAAACATCATTTTGAGTCTAATGGAGTAGAACGGATGCTTTTGTTGCAAAACCATTTATGCAACTTCGGTACCCCGTAACTGTGCATCCAGGCCTGAAACACAAGTTATTTATATGCCGAAGGTTAGCGAAATGCAACACTGCGAAACATAATTTTGAGTCCAATGGAGTAGAACATATGCTTTTGTTGCAAAACCATTTTTGCAACTTCGGTACCCCGTTACAGTGCATTCAGGCCCGAAACAAAACTTATTTATGTGCCGAAGCTTAGCGAAATGCTCCAAAACACTGCCAAACATCATTTTGGGTCTGATGGAGTAGAACAGATGCTTTTGTTGCAAAACCATTTTTGCAACTGAGGAACCCCGTAACAGTGCATTTAGGCCCGGAACACAAGTCATATACATGCCGAAGGTTAGCGAAATGCAACACTCCGAAACATCATTTTGAGTCAAATGGAGTAGAACGGATGCTTTTGTTGCAAAACCATTTTTGCAACTTCGGTACCCCGTAACAGTGCATTCAGGCCCGGAACACAAGTTATTTATATTCCGAAGGTTAGCGAAATGCAACACTCCGAAACATCATTTTGAGTCTAATGGAGTAGAACATATGCTTTTGTTGCAAAACCATTTTTGCAACTTCGGTACCCCGTTACAGTGCATTCAGGCCCGAAACACAAGTTATTTATGTGCCGAAGCTTAGCGAAATGCTCCAAAACACTGCCAAACATCATTTTGGGTCTAATGGAGTAGAACAGATGCTTTTGTTGCAAAACCATTTTTGCAACTTCGGAACCCCGTAACAGTGCATTCAGGCCCGGAACACAAGTTATATACATGTCGAAGGTTAGCGAAATGCAACACTCCGAAACATCATTTTGAGTGAAATGGAGTAGAACGGATGCTTTTGTTGCAAAACCATTTTTGCAACTTCGGTACCCCGTAACAGTGCATTCAGGCCCGGAACGCAAGTTATTTACATGCCGAAGGTTAGCGAAATGCAACACTCCGAAACATCATTTTGAGTCAAATGGAGTAGAACGGATGCTTTTGTTGCAAAACCATTTTTGCAACTTCGGTACCCCGTAACAGTGCATTCAGGCCCGGAACACAAGTTATTTACATGCCGAAGGTTAGCGAAATGCAACAAAGCTCTCCCAAACATCATTTTGAGTCTAATGGAGTAGAACGGATGCTTTTGTTGCAAAACCATTTTTGCAACTTCGGTATCCCGTAACTGTGCATCCAGGCCCGAAACACAAGTTATTTATATGCCGAAGGTTAGCGAAATGCAACACTCCGAAACATCATTTTGAGTCTAATGGAGTAGAACGGATGCTTTTGTTGCGAAACCATTTTTCCAACTTCGGTACCCCGTAACAGCGCATTCAGGCCCGGAGCACAAGTTATTTACATGCCGAAGGTTTGCGAAATGCTCCAAAACACTCCCAAACATCATTTTGAGTCAAATGGAGTAGAACGGATGCTTTTGTTGCAAAACCATTTTTGCAACTTCGGTACCCCGTAACAGTGCATTCAGGCCCGGAACACAAGTTATTTACATGCCGAATGTTAGCGAAATGCTCCAAAACACTCCCAAACATCATTTTGAGTCTAATTGAGTAGAACGGATGCTTTTGTTGCAAAACCATTTTTGCAACTTCGGTACCCCGTAACAGTGCATTCAAGCCCGGAACACAAGTTATTTACATGCCGAAGGTTAGCGAAATGCAACAAAACTCTCCCAAACATCATTTTGAGTCTAATGGAGTAGAACAGATGCTTTTGTTGCAAAACCATTTTTGCAACATCGGTATCCCGTAACTGTGCATCCAGGCCCGAAACACAAGTTATTTATATGCCGAAGGTTAGCGAAATGCAACACTCCGAAACATCATTTTGAGTCTAATGGAGTAGAACGGATGCTTTTGTTGCGAAACCATTTTTGCAACTTCGGTACCTCGTAACAGCGCATTCAGGCCCGGAACACAAGTTATTTACATGCCGAAGGTTTGCGAAATGCTCCAAAACACTCCCAAACATCATTTTGAGTCAAATGGAGTAGAACGGATGCTTTTGTTGCAAAACCATTTTTGCAACTTCGGTACCCCGTAACAGTGCATTCAGGCCCGGAACACAAGTTATTTACATGCCGAAGGTTAGCGAAATGCTCCAAAACACTCCCAAACATCATTTCGTGTCTCATGGAGTAGAACGGATGCTTTTGTTGCAAAACCATTTATGCAACTTCGGTACCCCGTAACTGTGCATCCAGGCCTGAAACACAAGTTATTTATATTCCGAAGGTTAGCGAAATGCAACACTCCGAAACATCATTTTGAGTCTAATGGAGTAGAACGGATGCTTTTGTTGCAAAACCATTTTTGCAAATTCGGTGCCCCGTAACAGTGCATTAAGGCCCTTAACACAAGTTATTTACATGCCGAAGGTTAGCGAAATGATCCAAAACACTCCCAAACATCATTTTGAGTCTAATTGAGTAGAACGGATGCTTTTGTTGCAAAACCATTTTTGCAACTTCGGTACCCCGTAACTGTGCATCCAGGCCCGAAACACAAGTTATTTATATTCCGAAGGTTAGCGAAATGCAACACTCCGAAACATCATTTTGAGTCTAATGGAGTAGAACATATGCTTTTGTTGCAAAACCATTTTTGCAACTTCGGTACCACGTTACAGTGCATTCAGGCCCGAATCACAAGTTATTTATGTGCCGAAGCTTACCGAAATGCTCCAAAACACTGCCAAACATCATTTTGGCTCTAATGGAGTAGAACAGATGCTTTTGTTGCAAAACCATTTTTGCAACTTCGGAACCCCGTAACAGTGCATTCAGGCCCGGAACACATGTTATTTACATGCCGAAGATTAGCGAAATGCTCCAAAACACTCCCAAACATCATTTTGAGTCTAATGGAGTAGAACGGATGCTTTTGTTGCAAAACCATTTTTGCAACTTCGATACCCCGTAACTGTGCATCCAGGCCCGAAACACATGTTATTTATATGCCGACGTTTAACGAAATGCAACACTCCGAAACATCATTTTGAGTCTAATGGAGTAGAACATATGCTTTTGTTGCAAAACCATTTTTGCAACTTCGGTACCCCGTAACAGTGCATTCTGGCCCGGAACACAAGTTATTTTCATGCCGAAGGTTTGCGAAATGCTCCAAAACACTCCCAAAAATCATTTTGAGTCTAATGGGGTAGAACAGATGCTTTTGTTGCAAAACCATTTTTGCAACTTCGGTATCCCGTAACTGTGCATCCAGGCCCGAAACACAAGTTATTTATATGCCGAAGGTTAGCGAAATGCAACACTCCGAAACATCATTTTGAGTCAAATGGAGTAGAACGGATGCTTTTGTTGCAAAACCATTTTTGCAACTTCGGTACCCCGTAACAGTGCATTCAGGCCCGGAACACAAGTTATTTACATGCCGAAGGTTAGCGAAATGCAACAAAGCTCTCCCAAACATCATTTTGAGTCTAATGGAGTAGAACGGATGCTTTTGTTGCAAAACCATTTTTGCAACTTCGGTATCCCGTAACTGTGCATCCAGGCCCGAAACACAAGTTATTTATATGCCGAAGGTTAGCGAAATGCAACAAAGCTCTCCGAAACATCATTTTGAGTCTATTGGAGTAGAACGGATGCTTTTATTGCAAAACCATTTTTGCAACTTCGGTACCCCGTAACAGTGCATTCAGGCCCGGAACACAAGTTATTTACATGCCGAAGGTTAGTGAAATGCTCCAAAACACTTCCAAACATCATTTTGAGTCTAATGGAGTAGAACGGATGCTTTTGTTGCAAAACCATTTATGCAACTTCGGTACCCCGTAACTGTGCATCCAGGCCTGAAACACAAGTTATTTATATGCCGAAGGTTAGCGAAATGCAACACTGCGAAACATAATTTTGAGTCCAATGGAGTAGAACATATGCTTTTGTTGCAAAACCATTTTTGCAACTTCGGTACCCCGTTACAGTGCATTCAGGCCCGAAACAAAACTTATTTATGTGCCGAAGCTTAGCGAAATGCTCCAAAACACTGCCAAACATCATTTTGGGTCTGATGGAGTAGAACAGATGCTTTTGTTGCAAAACCATTTTTGCAACTGCGGAACCCCGTAACAGTGCATTTAGGCCCGGAACACAAGTCATATACATGCCGAAGGTTAGCGAAATGCAACACTCCGAAACATCATTTTGAGTCAAATGGAGTAGAACGGATGCTTTTGTTGCAAAACCATTTTTGCAACTTCGGTACCCCGTAACAGTGCATTCAGGCCCGGAACACAAGTTATTTATATTCCGAAGGTTAGCGAAATGCAACACTCCGAGACATCATTTTGAGTCTAATGGAGTAGAACATATGCTTTTGTTGCAAAACCATTTTTGCAACTTCGGTACCCCGTTATAGTGCATTCAGACCCGAAACACAAGTTATTTATGTGCCGAAGCTTAGCGAAATGCTCCAAAACACTGCCAAACATCATTTTGGGTCTAATGGAGTAGAACAGATGCTATTGTTGCAAAACCATTTTTGCAACTTCGGAACCCCGTAACAGTGCATTCAGGCCCGGAACACAAGTTATATACATGTCGAAGGTTAGCTAATTGCAACACTCCGAAACATCATTTTGAGTGAAATGGAGTAGAACGGATGCTTTTGTTGCAAAACCATTTTTGCAACTTCGGTACCCCGTAACAGTGCATTCAGGCCCGGAGCACAAGTTATTTACATGCCGAAGGTTAGCGAAATGCAACACTCCGAAACATCATTTTGAGTCAAATGGAGTAGAACGGATGCTTTTGTTGCAAAACCATTTTTGCAACTTCGGTACCCCGTAACAGTGCATTCAGGCCCGGAACACAAGTTATTTACATGCCGAAGGTTAGCGAACTGCAACAAAGCTCTCCCAAACATCATTTTGAGTCTAATGGAGTAGAACGGATGCTTTTGTTGCAAAACCATTTTTGCAACTTCGGTATCCCGTAACTGTGCATCCAGGCCCGAAACACAAGTTATTTATATGCTGAAGGTTAGCGAAATGCAACACTCCAAAACATCATTTTGAGTCTAATGGAGTAGAACGGATGCTTTTGTTGCGAAACCATTTTTCCAACTTCGGTACCCCGTAACAGCGCATTCAGGCCCGGAGCACAAGTTATTTACATGCCGAAGGTTTGCGAAATGCTCCAAAACACTCCCAAACATCATTTTGAGTCAAATGGAGTAGAACGGATGCTTTTGTTGCAAAACCATTTTTGCAACTTCGGTACCCCGTAACAGTGCATTCAGGCCCGGAACACAAGTTATTTACATGCCGAAGGTTTGCGAAATGCTCCAAAACACTCCCAAACATCATTTTGAGTCAAATGCAGTAGAACGGATGCTTTGTTGCAAAACCATTTTTGCAACTTCGGTACCCCGTAACAGTGCATTCAGGCCCGGAACACAAGTTATTTACATGCCGAAGGTTAGCGAAATGCTCCAAAATACTCCCAAACATCATTTTGAGTCTAATGGAGTAGAACAGATGCTTTTCTTGCAAAACCATTTTTGCAACTTCGGTACCCCGTAACTGTGCATCCAGGCCCGAAACACAAGTTATTTATATGCCGAAGGTTAGCGAAATATAACACTCCGAAACATCATTTTGAGTCTAATGGAGTAGAACGGATGCTTTTATTGCAAAACCATTTTTGCAACTTCGGTACCCCGTAACAGTGCATTCAGGCCCGGAACACAAGTTATTTACATGCCGAAGGTTAGTGAAATGCTCCAAAACACTTCCAAACATCATTTTGAGTCTAATGGAGTAGAACGGATGCTTTTGTTGCAAAACCATTTATGCAACTTCGGTACCCCGTAACTGTGCATCCAGGCCTGAAACACAAGTTATTTATATGCCGAAGGTTAGCGAAATGCAACACTCCGAAACATAATTTTGAGTCCAATGGAGTAGAACATATGCTTTTGTTGCAAAACCATTTTTGCAACTTCGGTACCCCGTTACAGTGCATTCAGGCCCGAAACAAAACTTATTTATGTGCCGAAGCTTAGCGAAATGCTCCAAAACACTGCCAAACATCATTTTGGGTCTGATGGAGTAGAACAGATGCTTTTGTTGCAAAACCATTTTTGCAACTGCGGAACCCCGTAACAGTGCATTTAGGCCCGGAACACAAGTCATATACATGCCGAAGGTTAGCGAAATGCAACACTCCGAAACGTCATTTTGAATCAAATGGAGTAGAACGGATGCTTTTGTTGCAAAACCATTTTTGCAACTTCGGTACCCCGTAACAGTGCATTCAGGCCCGGAACACAAGTTATTTATATTCCGAAGGTTAGCGAAATGCAACACTCCGAGACATCATTTTGAGTCTAATGGAGTAGAACATATGCTTTTGTTGCAAAACGATTTTTGCAACTTCGGTACCCCGTTACAGTGCATTCAGACCCGAAACACAAGTTATTTATGTGCCGAAGCTTAGCGAAATGCTCCAAAACACTGCCAAACATCATTTTGGGTCTAATGGAGTAGAACAGATGCTTTTGTTGCAAAACCATTTTTGCAACTTCGGAACCCCGTAACAGTGCATTCAGGCCCGGAACACAAGTTATATACATGTCGAAGGTTAGCGAAATGCAACACTCCGAAACATCATTTTGAGTGAAATGGAGTAGAACGGATGCTTTTGTTGCAAAACCATTTTTGCAACTTCGGTACCCCGTAACAGTGCATTCAGGCCCGGAACGCAAGTTATTTACATGCCGAAGGTTAGCGAAATGCAACACTCCGAAACATCATTTTGAGTCAAATGGAGTAGAACGGATGCTTTTGTTGCAAAACCATTTTTGCAACTTCGGTACCCCGTAACAGTGCATTCAGGCCCGGAACACAAGTTATTTACATGCCGAAGGTTAGCGAAATGCAACAAAGCTCTCCCAAACATCATTTTGAGTCTAATGGAGTAGAACGGATGCTTTTGTTGCAAAACCATTTTTGCAACTTCGGTATCCCGTAACTGTGCATCCAGGCCCGAAACACAAGTTATTTATATGCCGAAGGTTAGCGAAATGCAACACTCCGAAACATCATTTTGAGTCTAATGGAGTAGAACGGATGCTTTTGTTGCGAAACCATTTTTCCAACTTCGGTACCCCGTAACAGCGCATTCAGGCCCGGAGCACAAGTTATTTACATGCCGAAGGTTTGCGAAATGCTCCAAAACACTCCCAAACATCATTTTGAGTCAAATGGAGTAGAACGGATGCTTTTGTTGCAAAACCATTTTTGCAACTTCGGTACCCCGTAACAGTGCATTCAGGCCCGGAACACAAGTTATTTACATGCCGAAGGTTAGCGAAATGCAACAAAGCTCTCCCAAACATCATTTTGAGTCTAATGGAGTAGAACGGATGCTTTTGTTGCAAAACCATTTTTGCAACTTCGGTATCCCGTAACTGTGCATCCAGGCCCGAAACACAAGTTATTTATATGCCGAAGGTTAGCGAAATGCAACACTCCGAAACATCATTTTGAGTCTAATGGAGTAGAACGGATGCTTTTGTTGCGAAACCATTTTTCCAACTTCGGTACCCCGTAACAGCGCATTCAGGCCCGGAGCACAAGTTATTTACATGCCGAAGGTTTGCGAAATGCTCCAAAACACTCCCAAACATCATTTTGAGTCAAATGGAGTAGAACGGATGCTTTTGTTGCAAAACCATTTTTGCAACTTCGGTACCCCGTAACAGTGCATTCAGGCCCGGAACACAAGTTATTTACATGCCGAATGTTAGCGAAATGCTCCAAAACACTCCCAAACATCATTTTGAGTCTAATTGAGTAGAACGGATGCTTTTGTTGCAAAACCATTTTTGCAACTTCGGTACCCCGTAACAGTGCATTCAAGCCCGGAACACAAGTTATTTACATGCCGAAGGTTAGCGAAATGCAACAAAACTCTCCCAAACATCATTTTGAGTCTAATGGAGTAGAACAGATGCTTTTGTTGCAAAACCATTTTTGCAACATCGGTATCCCGTAACTGTGCATCCAGGCCCGAAACACAAGTTATTTATATGCCGAAGGTTAGCGAAATGCAACACTCCGAAACATCATTTTGAGTCTAATGGAGTAGAACGGATGCTTTTGTTGCGAAACCATTTTTGCAACTTCGGTACCCCGTAACAGCGCATTCAGGCCCGGAACACAAGTTATTTACATGCCGAAGGTTTGCGAAATGCTCCAAAACACTCCCAAACATCATTTTGAGTCAAATGGAGTAGAACGGATGCTTTTGTTGCAAAACCATTTTTGCAACTTCGGTACCCCGTAACAGTGCATTCAGGCCCGGAACACAAGTTATTTACATGCCGAAGGTTAGCGAAATGCTCCAAAACACTCCCAAACATCATTTTGAGTCTAATTGAGTAGAACGGATGCTTTTGTTGCAAAACCATTTTTGCAACTTCGGTACCCCGTAACTGTGCATCCAGGCCAGAAACACAAGTTATTTATATTCCGAAGGTTAGCGAAATGCAACACTCCGAAACATCATTTTGAGTCTAATGGAGTAGAACATATGCTTTTGTTGCAAAACCATTTTTGCAACTTCGGTACCACGTTACAGTGCATTCAGGCCCGAATCACAAGTTATTTATGTGCCGAAGCTTACCGAAATGCTCCAAAACACTGCCAAACATCATTTTGGCTCTAATGGAGTAGAACAGATGCTTTTGTTGCAAAACCATTTTTGCAACTTCGGAACCCCGTAACAGTGCATTCAGGCCCGGAACACATGTTATTTACATGCCGAAGATTAGCGAAATGCTCCAAAACACTCCCAAACATCATTTTGAGTCTAATGGAGTAGAACGGATGCTTTTGTTGCAAAACCATTTTTGCAACTTCGGTACCCCGTAACTGTGCATCCAGGCCCGAAACACATGTTATTTATATGCCGACGTTTAACGAAATGCAACACTCCGAAACATCATTTTGAGTCTAATGGAGTAGAACAGATGCTTTTGTTGCAAAACCATTTTTGCAACTTCGGTACCCCGTAACAGTGCATTCTGGCCCGGAACACAAGTTATTTTCATGCCGAAGGTTTGCGAAATGCTCCAAAACACTCCCAAACATCATTTTGAGTCTAATGGGGTAGAACAGATGCTTTTGTTGCAAAACCATTTTTGCAACTTCGGTATCCCGTAACTGTGCATCCAGGCCCGAAACACAAGTTATTTATGTGCCGAAGGTTAGCGAAATGCAACACTCCGAAACATCATTTTGAGTCAAATGGAGTAGAACGGATGCTTTTGTTGCAAAACCATTTTTGCAACTTCGGTACCCCGTAACAGTGCATTCAGGCCCGGAACACAAGTTATTTACATGCCGAAGGTTAGCGAAATGCAACAAAGCTCTCCCAAACATCATTTTGAGTCTAATGGAGTAGAACGGATGCTTTTGTTGCAAAACCATTTTTGCAACTTCGGTATCCCGTAACTGTGCATCCAGGCCCGAAACACAAGTTATTTATATGCCGAAGGTTAGCGAAATGCAACACTCCGAAACATCATTTTGAGTCTAATGGAGTAGAACGGATGCTTTTGTTGCGAAACCATTTTTCCAACTTCGGTACCCCGTAACAGCGCATTCAGGCCCGGAGCACAAGTTATTTACATGCCGAAGGTTTGCGAAATGCTCCAAAACACTCCCAAACATCATTTTGAGTCAAATGGAGTAGAACGGATGCTTTTGTTGCAAAACCATTCTTGCAACTTCGGTACCCCGTAACAGTGCATTCAGGCCCGGAACACAAATTATTTACATGCCGAATGTTAGCGAAATGCTCCAAAACACTCCCAAACATCATTTTGAGTCTAATTGAGTAGAACGGATGCTTTTGTTGCAAAACCATTTTTGCAACTTCGGTACCCCGTAACAGTGCTTTCAAGCCCGGAACACAAGTTATTTTCATGCCGAAGGTTTGCGAAATGCTCCAAAACACTCCCAAACATCATTTTGAGTCAAATGGAGTAGAACGGTTGCTTTTGTTGCAAAACCATTTTTGCAGCTTCGGTACCCCGTAACAGTGCATTCAGGCCGGAAACACAAGTTATATACATGGCGAAGGTTAGCGAAATGCAACACTCCGAAACATCATTTTGAGTCAAATGGAGTAGAACGGATGCTTTTGTTGCAAAACCATTTTTGCAAATTCGGTGCCCCGTAACAGTGCATTAAGGCCCTTAACACAAGTTATTTACATGCCGAAGGTTAGCGAAATGCTCCAAAACACTCCAAACATCATTTTGAGTCTAATTAAGTAGAACGGATGCTTTTGTTGCAAAACCATTTTTGCAACTTCGGTACCCCCTAACTGTGCATCCAGGCCCGAAACACAAGTTATTTATATTCCGAAGGTTAGCGAAATGCAACACTCCGAAACATCATTTTGTGTCTAATGGAGTAGAACATATGCTTTTGTTCCAAAACCATTTTTGCAACTTCGGTACCCCGTTACAGTGCATTAAGGCCCGAAACACAAGTTATTTATGTCCCGAAGCTTAGCGAAATGCTCCAAAACACTACCAAACATCATTTTGGGTCTAATGGAGTAGAACAGATGCTTTTGTTGCAAAACCATTTTTGCAACTTCGGAACCCCGTAACAGTGCATTCAGGCCCGGAACACATGTTATTTACATGCCGAAGATTAGCGAAATGCTCCAAAACACTCCCAAACATCATTTTGAGTCTACTTGATTAGAACGGATGCTTTTGTTGCAAAACCATTTGTGCAACTTCGGTACCCCGTAACTGTGCATCCAGGCCCGGAACACAAGTTATTTACATGCCGAAGGTTTGCGAAATGCTCCAAAACACTCCCAAACATCATTTTGAGTCAAATGGAGTAGAACGGATGCTTTTGTTGCAAAACCATTTTTGCAGCTTCGGTACCCCATAAAAGTGCAATTAGGCCCGGAACACAAGTTATATACATGGCGAAGGTTAGCGAAATGCAACACTCCGAAACATCATTTTGAGTCAAATGGAGTATAACGGATGCTTTTGTTGCAAACCCATTTTTGCAACTACGGTACCCCGTAACAGTTCATTCAGGCCCGGAACACAAGTTATTTACATGCCGAAGGTTAGCGAAATGCAACAAAACTCTCCCAAACATCATTTTGAGTCTAATGGAGTAGAACGGATGCTTTTGTTGCAAAACCATTTTTGCAACTTCGGTATCCCGTAACTGTGCATCCAGGCCCGAAACACAAGTTATTTATATGCCGAAGGTTAGCGAAATGCAACACTCCGAAACATCATTTTGAGTCTAATGGAGTAGAACGGATGCTTTTGTTGCAAAACCATTTTTGCAACTTCGGTACCCCGTAACTGTGCATCCAGGCCCGAAACACAAGTTATTTATATGCCGAAGGTTAGCGAAATGCAACACTCCGAAACATCATTTTGAGTCTAATGGAGTAGAACGGATGCTTTTGTTGCAAAACCATTTTTGCAACTTCGGTATCCCGTAACTGTGCATCCAGGCCCGAAACACAAGTTATTTATATGCCGAAGGTTAGCGAAATGCAACACTCCGAAACATCATTTTGAGTCAAATGGAGTAGAACGGATGCTTTTGTTGCAAAACCATTTTTGCAACTTCGGTACCCCGTAACAGTGCATTCAGGCCCGGAACACAAGTTATTTACATGCCGAAGGTTAGCGAAATGCAACAAAGCTCTCCCAAACATCATTTTGAGTCTAATGGAGTAGAACGGATGCTTTTGTTGCAAAACCATTTTTGCAACTTCGGTATCCCGTAACTGTGCATCCAGGCCCGAAACACAAGTTATTTATATGCCGAAGGTTAGCGAAATGCAACACTCCGAAACATCATTTTGAGTCTAATGGAGTAGAACGGATGCTTTTGTTGCGAAACCATTTTTCCAACTTCGGTACCCCGTAACAGCGCATTCAGGCCCGGAGCACAAGTTATTTACATGCCGAAGGTTTGCGAAATGCTCCAAAACACTCCCAAACATCATTTTGAGTCAAATGGAGTAGAACGGATGCTTTTGTTGCAAAACCATTCTTGCAACTTCGGTACCCCGTAACAGTGCATTCAGGCCCGGAACACAAGTTATTTACATGCCGAATGTTAGCGAAATGCTCCAAAACACTCCCAAACATCATTTTGAGTCTAATTGAGTAGAACGGATGCTTTTGTTGCAAAACCATTTTTGCAACTTCGGTACCCCGTAACAGTGCATTCAAGCCCGGAACACAAGTTATTTTCATGCCGAAGGTTTGCGAAATGCTCCAAAACACTCACAAACATCATTTTGAGTCAAATGGAGTAGAACGGTTGCTTTTGTTGCAAAACCATTTTTGCAGCTTCGGTACCCCGTAACAGTGCATTCAGGCCCGGAACACAAGTTATATACATGGCGAAGGTTAGCGAAATGCAACACTCCGAAACATCATTTTGAGTCAAATGGAGTAGAACGGATGCTTTTGTTGCAAAACCATTTTTGCAAATTCGGTGCCCCGTAACAGTGCATTAAGGCCCTTAACACAAGTTATTTACATGCCGAAGGTTAGCGAAATGCTCCAAAACACTCCAAACATCATTTTGAGTCTAATTGAGTAGAACGGATGCTTTTGTTGAAAAACCATTTTTGCAACTTCGGTACCCCCTAACTGTGCATCCAGGCCCGAAACACAAGTTATTTATATTCCGAAGGTTAGCGAAATGCAACACTCCGAAACATCATTTTGTGTCTAATGGAGTAGAACATATGCTTTTGTTCCAAAACCATTTTTGCAACTTCGGTACCCCGTTACAGTGCATTAAGGCCCGAAACACAAGTTATTTATGTCCCGAAGCTTAGCGAAATGCTCCAAAACACTCCCAAACATCATTTTGAGTCTACTTGATTAGAACGGATGCTTTTGTTGCAAAACCATTTGTGCAACTTCGGTACCCCGTAACTGTGCATCCAGGCCCGGAACACAAGTTATTTACATGCCGAAGGTTTGCGAAATGCTCCAAAACACTCCCAAACATCATTTTGAGTCAAATGGAGTAGAACGGATGCTTTTGTTGCAAAACCATTTTTGCAGCTTCGGTACCCAATAAAAGTGCAATTAGGCCCGGAACACAAGTTATATACATGGCGAAGGTTAGCGAAATGCAACACTCCGAAACATCATTTTGAGTCAAATGGAGTAGAACGGATGCTTTTGTTGCAAACCCATTTTTGCAACTTCGGTACCCCATAACAGTTCATTCAGGCCCGGAACACAAGTTATTTACATGCCGAAGGTTAGCGAAATGCAACAAAAGTCTCCCAAACATCATTTTGAGTCTAATGGAGTAGAACGGATGCTTTTGTTGCAAAACCATTTTTGCAACTTCGGTATCCCGTAACTGTGCATCCAGGCCCGAAACACAAGTTATTTATATGCCGAAGGTTAGCGAAATGCAACACTCCGAAACATCATTTTGAGACTAATGGAGTAGAACGGATGCTTTTGTTGCAAAACCATTTTTGCAACTTCGGTACCCCGTAACTGTGCATCCAGGCCCGAAACACAAGTTATTTATATGCCGAAGGTTAGCGAAATGCAACACTCCGAAACATCATTTTGAGTCTAATGGAGTAGAACGGATGCTTTTGTTGCAAAACCATTTTTGCAACTTCGGTATCCCGTAACTGTGCATCCAGGCCCGAAACACAAGTTATTTATATGCCGAAGGTTAGCGAAATGCAACACTCCGAAACATCATTTTGAGACTAATGGAGTAGAACGGATGCTTTTGTTGCAAAACCATTTTTGCAACTTCGGTACCCCGTAACTGTGCATTCCGGCACGGAACACAAGTTATTTACATGCCGAAGGTTTGCGAAATGCTCCAAAACACTCCCAAACATCATTTTGATTCAAATGGAGTAGAACGGATGCTTTTGTTGCAAAACCATTTTTGCAGCTTCGGTACCCCGTAAAAGTGCATTCAGGCCCGGAACACAAGTTATATACATAGCGAAGGTTAGCGAAATGCAACACTCCGAAACATCATTTTGAGTCAAATGGAGTAGAACGGATGCTTTTGTTGCAAAACCATTTTTGCAACTTCGGTACCCCGTAACTGTGCATTCAGGCCCGGAACACAAGTTATTTACATGCCGAAGGTTTGCGAAATGCTCCAAAACACTCCCAAACATCATTTTGAGTCAAATGGAGTAGAACGGATGCTTTTGTTGCAAAACCATTTTTGCAACTTCGGTACCCCGTAACAGTGCATTCAGTCCTGGAACACAAGTTATTTACATGCCGAAGGTTAGCGAAATGCTCCAAAACACTCCAAACATCATTTTGAGTCTAATTGAGTAGAACGGATGCTTTTGTTGAAAAACCATTTTTGCAACTTCGGTACCCCCTAACTGTGCATCCAGGCCCGAAACACAAGTTATTTATATTCCGAAGGTTAGCGAAATGCAACACTCCGAAACATCATTTTGTGTCTAATGGAGTAGAACATATGCTTTTGTTCCAAAACCATTTTTGCAACTTCGGTACCCCGTTACAGTGCATTAAGGCCCGAAACACAAGTTATTTATGTCCCGAAGCTTAGCGAAATGCTCCAAAACACTCCCAAACATCATTTTGAGTCTACTTGATTAGAACGGATGCTTTTGTTGCAAAACCATTTGTGCAACTTCGGTACCCCGTAACTGTGCATCCAGGCCCGGAACACAAGTTATTTACATGCCGAAGGTTTGCGAAATGCTCCAAAACACTCCCAAACATCATTTTGAGTCAAATGGAGTAGAACGGATGCTTTTGTTGCAAAACCATTTTTGCAGCTTCGGTACCCAATAAAAGTGCAATTAGGCCCGGAACACAAGTTATATACATGGCGAAGGTTAGCGAAATGCAACACTCCGAAACATCATTTTGAGTCAAATGGAGTAGAACGGATGCTTTTGTTGCAAACCCATTTTTGCAACTTCGGTACCCCATAACAGTTCATTCAGGCCCGGAACACAAGTTATTTACATGCCGAAGGTTAGCGAAATGCAACAAAAGTCTCCCAAACATCATTTTGAGTCTAATGGAGTAGAACGGATGCTTTTGTTGCAAAACCATTTTTGCAACTTCGGTATCCCGTAACTGTGCATCCAGGCCCGAAACACAAGTTATTTATATGCCGAAGGTTAGCGAAATGCAACACTCCGAAACATCATTTTGAGACTAATGGAGTAGAACGGATGCTTTTGTTGCAAAACCATTTTTGCAACTTCGGTACCCCGTAACTGTGCATCCAGGCCCGAAACACAAGTTATTTATATGCCGAAGGTTAGCGAAATGCAACACTCCGAAACATCATTTTGAGTCTAATGGAGTAGAACGGATGCTTTTGTTGCAAAACCATTTTTGCAACTTCGGTATCCCGTAACTGTGCATCCAGGCCCGAAACACAAGTTATTTATATGCCGAAGGTTAGCGAAATGCAACACTCCGAAACATCATTTTGAGACTAATGGAGTAGAACGGATGCTTTTGTTGCAAAACCATTTTTGCAACTTCGGTACCCCGTAACTGTGCATTCCGGCACGGAACACAAGTTATTTACATGCCGAAGGTTTGCGAAATGCTCCAAAACACTCCCAAACATCATTTTGATTCAAATGGAGTAGAACGGATGCTTTTGTTGCAAAACCATTTTTGCAGCTTCGGTACCCCGTAAAAGTGCATTCAGGCCCGGAACACAAGTTATATACATAGCGAAGGTTAGCGAAATGCAACACTCCGAAACATCATTTTGAGTCAAATGGAGTAGAACGGATGCTTTTGTTGCAAAACCATTTTTGCAACTTCGGTACCCCGTAACTGTGCATTCAGGCCCGGAACACAAGTTATTTACATGCCGAAGGTTTGCGAAATGCTCCAAAACACTCCCAAACATCATTTTGAGTCAAATGGAGTAGAACGGATGCTTTTGTTGCAAAACCATTTTTGCAACTTCGGTACCCCGTAACAGTGCATTCAGTCCTGGAACACAAGTTATTTACATGCCGAAGGTTAGCGAAATGCTCCAAAACACTCCCAAACATCATTTTGAGTTTAATTGAGTAGAACGGATGTTTTTGTTGCAAAACCATTTTTGCAACTTCGGTATCCCGTAACTGTGCATCCAGGCCTGAAACACAAGTTATTTATATGCCGAAGGTTAGCGAAATGCAACACTCCGAAACATCATTTTGAGTCAAATGGAGTAGAACGGATGCTTTTGTTGCAAAACCATTTTTGCAACTTCGGTACCCCGTAACTGTGCATTCAGGCCCGGAACACAAGTTATTTACATGCCGAAGGTTTGCGAAATGCTCCAAAACACTCCCAAACATCATTTTGAGTCAAATGGAGTAGAACGGATGCTTTTGTTGCAAAACCATTTTTGCAACTTCGGTACCCCGTAACAGTGCATTCAGTCCTGGAACACAAGTTATTTACATGCCGAAGGTTAGCGAAATGCTCCAAAACACTCCCAAACATCATTTTGAGTCTAATTGAGTAGAACGGATGCTTTTGTTGCAAAACCATTTTTGCAACTTCGGTACCCCGTAACTGTGCATCCAGGCCCGAAACACAAGTTATTTATATTCCGAAGGTTAGCGAAATGCAACACTCCGAGACATCATTTTGAGTCTAATGGAGTAGAACATATGCTTTTGTTGCAAAACCATTTTTGCAACTTCGGTACCCCGTTACAGTGCATTCAGGCCCGAAACACATGTTATTTACATGCCGAAGATTAGCGAAATGCTCTAAAACACTCCGAAACATCATTTTGAGTCTAATGGAGTAGAACATATGCTTTTGTTGCAAAACCATTTTTGCAACTTCGGAACCCCGTAACAGTGCATTCAGGCCCGGAACACATGTTATTTACATGCCGAAGATTAGCGAAATGCTCCAAAACACTCCCAAACATCATTTTGAGTCTACTTGATTAGAACGGATGCTTTTGTTGCAAAACCATTTGTGCAACTTCGGTACCCCGTAACTGTGCATCCAGGCCCGGAACACAAGTTATTTACATGCCGAAGGTTTGCGAAATGCTCCAAAACACTCCCAAACATCATTTTGAGTCAAATGGAGTAGAACGGATGCTTTTGTTGCAAAACCATTTTTGCAGCTTCGGTACCCAATAAAAGTGCAATTAGGCCCGGAACACAAGTTATATACATGGCGAAGGTTAGCGAAATGCAACACTCCGAAACATCATTTTGAGTCAAATGGAGTAGAACGGATGCTTTTGTTGCAAACCCATTTTTGCAACTTCGGTACCCCATAACAGTTCATTCAGGCCCGGAACACAAGTTATTTACATGCCGAAGGTTAGCGAAATGCAACAAAAGTCTCCCAAACATCATTTTGAGTCTAATGGAGTAGAACGGATGCTTTTGTTGCAAAACCATTTTTGCAACTTCGGTATCCCGTAACTGTGCATCCAGGCCCGAAACACAAGTTATTTATATGCCGAAGGTTAGCGAAATGCAACACTCCGAAACATCATTTTGAGTCAAATGGAGTAGAACGGATGCTTTTGTTGCAAAACCATTTTTGCAGCTTCGGTACCCCGTAACAGTGCATTCAGGCCCGGAACACAAGTTATATACATGGCGAAGGTTAGCGAAATGCAACACTCCGAAACATCATTTTGAGTCAAATGGAGTAGAACGGATGCTTTTGTTGCAAAACCATTTTCGCAAATTCGGTGCCCTGTAACAGTTCATTAAGGCCCTTAACACAAGTTATTTACATGCCGAAGGTTAGCGAAATGCTCCAAAACACTCCCAAACATCATTTTGAGTCTAATTGAGTAGAACGGATGCTTTTGTTGCAAAACCATTTTTGCAACTTCGGTACCCCGTAACAGTGCATTCAGTCCCGGAACACAAGTTATTTACATGCCGAAGGTTAGCGAAATGCTCCAAAACACTCCCAAACATCATTTTGAGTTTAATTGAGTAGAACGGATGTTTTTGTTGCAAAACCATTTTTGCAACTTCGGTATCCCGTAACTGTGCATCCAGGCCTGAAACACAAGTTATTTATATGCCGAAGGTTAGCGAAATGCAACACTCCGAAACATCATTTTGAGTCTAATGGAGTAGAACGGATGCTTTTGTTGCAAAACCATTTTTGCAAATTCGGTGCCCCGTAACAGTGCATTAAGGCCCGGAACACAAGTTATTTACATGCCGAAGGTTAGCGAAATGCTCCAAAACACTCCCAAACATCATTTTGAGTCTAATTGAGTAGAACGGATGCTTTTGTTGCAAAACCATTTTTGCAACTTCGGTACCCCGTAACTGTGCATCCAGGCCCGAAACACAAGTTATTTATATTCCGAAGGTTAGCGAAATGCAACACTCCGAAACATCATTTTGAGTCTAATGGAGTAGAACATATGCTTTTGTTGCAAAACCATTTTTGCAACTTCGGTACCCCGTTACAGTGCATTCTGGCCCGGAACACAAGTTATTTACATGCCGAAGGTTTGCGAAATGCTCCAAAACACTCCCAAACATCATTTTGAGTCAAATGGAGTAGAACGGATGCTTTTGTTGCAAAACCATTTTTGCAGCTTCGGTACCCCGTAACAGTGCATTCAGGCCCGGAACACAAGTTATATACATGGCGAAGGTTAGCGAAATGCAACACTCCGAAACATCATTTTGAGTCAAATGGAGTAGAACGGATGCTTTTGTTGCAAAACCATTTTTGCAAATTCGGTGCCCCGTAACAGTGCATTAAGGCCCGGAACACAAGATATTTACATGCCGAAGGTTAGCGAAATGCTCCAAAACACTCCCAAACATCATTTTGAGTCTAATTGAGTAGAACGGATGCATTTGTTGCAAAACCATTTTTGCAACTTCGGTACCTCGTAACTGTGCATCCAGGCCCGAAACACAAGTTATTTATATGCCGACGTTTAACGAAATGCAACACTCCGAAACATCATTTTGAGTCTAATGGAGTAGAACGGATGCTTTTGTTGCAAAACCAATTTTGCAACTTCGGTACCCCGTAACAGTGCATTCTGGCCCGGAACACAAGTTATTTACATGCCGAAGGTTTGCGAAATGCTCCAAAACACTCCCAAACATCATTTTGAGTCAAATGGAGTAGAACGGATGCTTTTGTTGCAAAACCATTTTTGCAGCTTCGGTACCCCGTAACAGTGCATTCAGGCCCGGAACACAAGTTATATACATGGCGAAGGTTAGCGAAATGCAACACTCCGAAACATCATTTTGAGTCAAATGGAGTAGAACGGATGCTTTTGTTGCAAAACCATTTTCGCAAATTCGGTGCCCTGTAACAGTTCATTAAGGCCCTTAACACAAGTTATTTACATGCCGAAGGTTAGCGAAATGCTCCAAAACACTCCCAAACATCATTTTGAGTCTAATTGAGTAGAACGGATGCTTTTGTTGCAAAACCATTTTTGCAACTTCGGTACCCCGTAATAGTGCATTCAGTCCCGGAACACAAGTTATTTACATGCCGAAGGTTAGCGAAATGCTCCAAAACACTCCCAAACATCATTTTGAGTTTAATTGAGTAGAACGGATGTTTTTGTTGCAAAACCATTTTTGCAACTTCGGTATCCCGTAACTGTGCATCCAGGCCTGAAACACAAGTTATTTATATGCCGAAGGTTAGCGAAATGCAACACTCCGAAACATCATTTTGAGTCTAATGGAGTAGAACGGATGCTTTTGTTGCAAAACCATTTTTGCAAATTCGGTGCCCCGTAACAGTGCATTAAGGCCCGGAACACAAGTTATTTACATGCCGAAGGTTAGCGAAATGCTCCAAAACACTCCCAAACATCATTTTGAGTCTAATTGAGTAGAACGGATGCTTTTGTTGCAAAACCATTTTTGCAACTTCGGTACCCCGTAACTGTGCATCCAGGCCCGAAACACAAGTTATTTATATTCCGAAGGTTAGCGAAATGCAACACTCCGAGACATCATTTTGAGTCTAATGGAGTAGAACATATGCTTTTGTTGCAAAACCATTTTTGCAACTTCGGTACCCCGTTACAGTGCATTCAGGCCCGAAACACAAGTTATTTTTGTGCCGAAGCTTACCGAAATGGTCCAAAACACTGCCAAACATCATTTTGGCTCTAATGGAGTAGAACAGATGCGTTTGTTGCAAAACCATTTTTGCAACTTCGGAACCCCGTAACAGTGCATTCAGGCCCGGAACACATGTTATTTACATGCCGAAGATTAGCGAAATGCTCTAAAACACTCCCAAACATCATTTTCAGTCTAATGGAGTAGAACGGATGCTTTTGTTGCAAAACCATTTTTGCAACTTCGGTACCCCGTAACTGTGCATCCAGGCCCGAAACACAAGTTATTTATATGCCGACGTTTAACGAAATGCAACACTCCGAAACATCATTTTGAGTCTAATGGAGTAGAACGGATGCTTTTGTTGCAAAACCAATTTTGCAACTTCGGTACCCCGTAACAGTGCATTCTGGCCCGGAACACAAGTTATTTACATGCCGAAGGTTTGCGAAATGCTCCAAAACACTCCCAAACATCATTTTGAGTCAAATGGAGTAGAACGGATGCTTTTGTTGCAAAACCATTTTTGCAGCTTCGGTACCCCGTAACAGTGCATTCAGGCCCGGAACACAAGTTATATACATGGCGAAGGTTAGCGAAATGCAACACTCCGAAACATCATTTTGAGTCAAATGGAGTAGAACGGATGCTTTTGTTGCAAAACCATTTTCGCAAATTCGGTGCCCTGTAACAGTTCATTAAGGCCCTTAACACAAGTTATTTACATGCCGAAGGTTAGCGAAATGCTCCAAAACACTCCCAAACATCATTTTGAGTCTAATTGAGTAGAACGGATGCTTTTGTTGCAAAACCATTTTTGCAACTTCGGTACCCCCTAACTGTGCATCCAGGCCCGAAACACAAGTTATTTATATTCCGAAGGTTAGCGAAATGCAACACTCCGAAACATCATTTTGAGTCTAATGGAGTAGAACATATGCTTTTGTTGCAAAACCATTTTTGCAACTTCGGTACCCCGTTACAGTGCATTCAGGCCCGAAACACAAGTTATTTATGTGCCGAAGCTTAACGAAATGCTCCAAAACACTACCAAACATCATTTTGGGTCTAATGGAGTAGAACAGACGCTTTTGTTGCAAAACCATTTTTGCAACTTCGGAACCCCGTAACAGTGCATTCAGGCCCGGAACACATGTTATTTACATGCCGAAGATTAGCGAAATACTCCAAAACACTCCCAAACATCATTTTGAGTCTACTTGATTAGAACGGATGCTTTTGTTGCAAAACCATTTTTGCAACTTCGGTATCCCGTAACTGTGCATCCAGGCCCGAAACACAAGTTATTTATATGCCGAAGGTTAGCGAAATGCAACACTCCGAAACATCATTTTGAGTCAAATGGAGTAGAACGGATGCTTTTGTTGCAAAACCATTTTTGCAACTTCGGTACCCCGTAACAGTGCATTCAGGCCCGGAACACAAGTTATTTACATGCCGAAGGTTAGCGAAATGCTCCAAAACACTCCCAAACATCATTTTGAGTCTAATTGAGTAGAATGGATGCTTTTGTTGCAAAACCATTTTTGCAACTTCGGTACCCCGTAACAGTGCATTCAGGCCCGGAACACAAGTTATTTACATGCCGAAGGTTAGCGAAATGCTCCAAAACACTCCCAAACATCATTTCGTGTCTAATGGAGTAGAACGGATGCTTTTGTTGGAAAACCATTTATGCAACTTCGGTACCCCGTAACTGTGCATCCAGGCCTGAAACACAAGTTATTTATATGCCGAAGGTTAGCGAAATGAAACACTCCGAAACATCATTTTGAGTCTAATGGAGTAGAACGGATGCTTTTGTTGCAAAACCATTTTTGCAAATTCGGTGCCCGTAACAGTGCATTAAGGCCCTTAACACAAGTTATTTACATGCCGAAGGTTAGCGAAATGCTCCAAAACACTCCCAAACATCATTTTGAGTCTAATTGAGTAGAACGGATGCTTTTGTTGCAAAACCATTTTTGCAACTTCGGTACCCCCTAACTGTGCATCCAGGCCCGAAACACAAGTTATTTATATTCCGAAGGTTAGCGAAATGCAACACTCTGAAACATCATTTTGTGACTAATGGAGTAGAACATATGCTTTTGTTGCAAAACCATTTTTGCAACTTCGGTACCCCGTTACAGTGCATTCAGGCCCGAAACACAAGTTATTTATGTGCCGAAGCTTAGCGAAATGCTCCAAAACACTACCAAACATCATTTTGGGTCTAATGGAGTAGAACAGATGCTTTTGTTGCAAAACCATTTTTGCAACTTCGGAACCCCGTAAAAGTGCATTCAGGCCCGGAACACATGTTATTTACATGCCGAAGATTAGCGAAATGCTCCAAAACACTCCCAAACATCATTTTGAGTCTACTTGATTAGAACGGATGCTTTTGTTGCAAAACCATTTTTGCAACTTCGGTACCCCGTAACTGTGCATCCAGGCCCGAAACACAAGTTATTTATATGCCGAAGGTTAGTGAAATGCAACACTCCGAAACATCATTTTGAGTCAAATGGAGTAGAACGGATGCTTTTGTTGCAAAACCATTTTTGCAACTTCGGTACCCCGTAACAGTGCATTCAGGCCCGGAACACAAGTTATTTACATGCCGAAGGTTTGCGAAATGCTCCAAAACACTCCCAAACATCATTTTGAGTCAAATGGAGTAGAACGGATGCTTTTGTTGCAAAACCATTTTTGCAGCTTCGGTACCCCGTAAAAGTGCATTCAGGCCCGGAACACAAGTTATATACATGGCGAAGGTTAGCGAAATGCAACACTCCGAAACATCATTATGAGTCAAATGGAGTAGAACGGATGCTTTTGTTGCAAAACCATTTTTGCAACTTCGGTACCCCGTAACAGTTCATTCAGGCCCGGAACACAAGTTATTTACATGCCGAAGGTTTGCGAAATGCAACAAAACTCTCCCAAACATCATTTTGAGTCTAATGGAGTAGAACGGATGCTTTTGTTGCAAAACCATTTTTGTAACTTCGGTATCCCGTAACTGTGCATCCATGCCCGAAACACAAGTTATTTATATGCCGAAGGTTAGCGAAATGCAACACTCCGAAACATCATTTTGAGTCTAATGGAGTAGAACGGATGCTTTTATTGCAAAACCATTTTTACAACTTCGGTACCCCGTAACTGTGCATTCCGGCCCGGAACACAAGTTATTTACATGCCGAAGGTTTGCGAAATGCTCCAAAACACTCCCAAACATCATTTTGATTCAAATGGAGTAGAACGGATGCTTTTGTTTCACAACCATTTTTGCAGCTTCGGTACCCCGTAAAAGTGCATTCAGGCCCGGAACACAAGTTATATACATGGCGAAGGTTAGCGAAATGCAACACTCCGAAACATCATTTTGAGTCAAATGGAGTAGAACGGATGCTTTTGTTGCAAAACCATTTTTGCAACTTCGGTACCCCGTAACTGTGCATTCAGGCCCGGAACACAAGTTATTTACATGCCGAAGGTTTGCGAAATGCTCCAAAACACTCCCAAACATCATTTTGAGTCAATTGGAGTAGAACGGATGCTTTTGTTGCAAAACCATTTTTGCAACTTCGGAACCCGTAACAGTGCATTCAGGCGCGAAACACAAGTTATTTACATGCCGAAGGTTAGCGAAATGCTCCAAAACACTCCCAAACATCATTTTGAGTCTAATTGAGTAGAACGGATGTTTTTGTTGCAAAACCATTTTTGCAACTTCGGTACCCCGTAACTGTGCATCCAGGCCTGAAACACAAGTTATTTATATGCCGAAGGTTAGCGAAATGCAACACTCCGAAACATCATTTTGAGTCTAATGGAGTAGAACGGATGCTTTTGTTGCAAAACCATTTTTGCAAATTCGGTGCCCCGTAACAGTGCATTAAGGCCCGGAACACAAGATATTTACATGCCGAAGGTTAGCG
The DNA here is from genome assembly GCA_036936925.1 of Cenchrus fungigraminus. NCBI lineage: Eukaryota > Viridiplantae > Streptophyta > Magnoliopsida > Poales > Poaceae > Cenchrus > Cenchrus fungigraminus. Next base: position 102,871 of record JAQONI010000054.1, read on the forward strand.
AAATGCTCCAAAACACTCCCAAACATCATTTTGAGTCTAATTGAGTAGAACGGATGCTTTTGTTGCAAAACCATTTTTGCAACTTCGGTACCCCGTAACTGTGCATCCAGGCCCGAAACACAAGTTATTTATATGCCGACGTTTAACGAAATGCAACACTCCGAAACATCATTTTGAGTCTAATGGAGTAGAACGGATGCTTTTGTTGCAAAACCAATTTTGCATCTTCGGTACCCCGTAACAGTGCATTCTGGCCCGGAACACAAGTTATTTACATGCCGAAGGTTTGCGAAATGCTCCAAAACACTCCCAAACATCATTTTGAGTCAAATGGAATAGAATGGATGCTTTTGTTGCAAAACCATTTTTGCAGCTTCGGTACCCCGTAACAGTGCATTCAGGCCCGGAACACAAGTTATATACATGGCGAAGGTTAGCGAAATGCAACACTCCGAAACATCATTTTGAGTCAAATGGAGTAGAACGGATGCTTTTGTTGCAAAACCATTTTTGCAAATTCGGTGCCCCGTAACAGTTCATTAAGGCCCTTAACACAAGTTATTTACATGCCGAAGGTTAGAGAAATGCTCCAAAACACTCCCAAACATCATTTTGAGTCTAATTGAGTAGAACGGATGCTTTTGTTGCATAACCATTTTTGCAACTTCGGTACCCCCTAACTGTGCATCCAGGCCCGAAACACAAGTTATTTATATTCCGAAGGTTAGCGAAATGCAACACTCCGAAACATCATTTTGAGTCTAATGGAGTAGAACATATGCTTTTATTGCAAAACCATTTTTGCAACTTCGGTACCCCGTTACAGTGCATTCAGGCCCGAAACACAAGTGATTTATGTGCCGAAGCTTAACGAAATGCTCCAAAACACTACCAAACATCATTTTGGGTCTAATGGAGTAGAACAGATGCTTTTGTTGCAAAACCATTTTTGCAACTTCGGAACCCCGTAACAGTGCATTCAGGCCCGGAACACATGTTATTTACATGCCGAAGATTAGCGAAATGCTCCAAAACACTCCCAAACATCATTTTGAGTCTACTTGATTAGAACGGATGCTTTTGTTGCAAAACCATTTTTGCAACTTCGGTACCCCGTAACTGTGCATCCAGGCCCGAAACACAAGTTATTTATATGCCGAAGGTTAGCGAAATGCAACACTCCGAAACATCATTTTGAGTCAAATGGAGTAGAACGGATGCTTTTGTTGCAAAACCTTTTTTGCAACTTCGGTACCCCGTAACATAGCATTCAGGCCAGGAACACAAGTTATTTACATGCCGAAGGTTTGGGAAATGCTCCAAAACACTCCCAAACATCATTTTGAGTCAAATGGAGTAGAACGGATGCTTTTGTTGCAAAACCATTTTTGCAGCTTCGGTACCCCGTAAAAGTGCATTCAGGCCCGGAACACAAGTTATATACATGGCGAAGGTTGGCGAAATGCAACACTCCGAAACATCATTTTGAGTCAAATGGAGTAGAACGGATGCTTTTGTTGCAAAACCATTTTTGCAACTTCGGTACCCCGTAACAGTTCATTCAGGCCCGGAACACAAGTTATTTACATGCCGAAGGTTAGCGAAATGCAACAAAACTCTCCCAAACATCATTTTGAGTCTAATGGAGTAGAACGGATGCTTTTGTTGCAAAACCATTTTTGCAACTTCGGTATCCCGTAACTGTGCATCCAGGCCCGAAACACAAGTTATTTATATGCCGAAGGTTAGCGAAATGCAACACTCCGAAACATCATTTTGAGTCTAATGGAGTAGAACGGATGATTTTGTTGCAAAACCATTTTTGCAACTTCGGTACCCCGTAACTGTGCATTCAGGCCCGGAACAAAAGTTATTTACATGCCGAAGGTTTGCGAAATGCTCCAAAACACTCCCAAACATCATTTTGAGTCAAATGGAGTAGAACGGATGCTTTTGTTGCAAAACCATTTTTGCAGCTTCGGGACCCCGTAAAAGTGCATTCAGGCCCGGAACACAAGTTATATACATGGCGAAGGTTAGCGAAATGCAACACTCCGAAACATCATTTTGAGTCAAATGGAGTAGAACGGATGCTTTTGTTGCAAAACCATTTTTGCAACTTCGGTACCCCGTAACAGTGCATTCAGGCCCGGAACACAAGTTATTTACATGCCGAAGGTTTGCGAAATGCTCCAAAACACTCCCAAACATCATTTTGAGTCAAATGGAGTAGAACGGATGCTTTTGTTGCAAAACCATTTTTGCAGCTTCGGTACCCCGTAAAAGTGCATTCAGGCCCAGAACACAAGTTATATACATGGCGAAGGTTAGCGAAATGCAACACTCCGAAACATCATTATGAGTCAAATGGAGTAGAACGGATGCTTTTGTTGCAAAACCATTTTTGCAACTTCGGTACCCCGTAACAGTTCATTCAGGCCCGGAACACAAGTTATTTACATGCCGAAGGTTTGCGAAATGCAACAAAACTCTCCCAAACATCATTTTGAGTCTAATGGAGTAGAACGGATGCTTTTGTTGCAAAACCATTTTTGTAACTTCGGTATCCCGTAACTGTGCATCCATGCCCGAAACACAAGTTATTTATATGCCGAAGGTTAGCGAAATGCAACACTCCGAAACATCATTTTGAGTCTAATGGAGTAGAACGGATGCTTTTGTTGCAAAACCATTTTTGCAACTTCGGTACCCCGTAACTGTGCATTCCGGCCCGGAACTCAAGTTATTTACATGCCCAAGGTTTGCGAAATGCTCCAAAACACTCCCAAACATCATTTTGATTCAAATGGAGTAGAACGGATGCTTTTGTTTCAAAACCATTTTTGCAGCTTCGGTACCCCGTAAAAGTGCATTCAGGCCCGGAACACAAGTTATATACATGGCGAAGGTTAGCGAAATGCAACACTCCGAAACATCATTTTGAGTCAAATGGAGTAGAACGGATGCTTTTGTTGCAAAACCATTTTTGCAACTTCGGTACCCCGTAACTGTGCATTCAGGCCCGGAACACAAGTTATTTACATGCCGAAGGTTAGCGAAATGCTCCAAAACACTCCCAAACATCATTTTGAGTCTAATTGAGTAGAACGGATGTTTTTGTTGCAAAACCATTTTTGCAACTTCGGTACCCCGTAACTGTGCATCCAGGCCTGAAACACAAGTTATTTATATGCCGAAGGTTAGCGAAATGCAACACTCCGAAACATCATTTTGAGTCTAATGGAGTAGAACGGATGCTTTTGTTGCAAAACCATTTTTGCAAATTCGGTGCCCCGTAACAGTGCATTAAGGCCCGGAACACAAGTTATTTACATGCCGAAGCTTAACGAAATGCTCCAAAACACTACCAAACATCATTTTGGGTCTAATGGAGTAGAACAGATGCTTTTGTTGCAAAACCATTTTTGCAACTTCGGAACCCCGTAACAGTGCATTCAGGCCCGGAACACATGTTATTTACATGCCGAAGATTAGCGAAATGCTCCAAAACACTCCCAAACATCATTTTGAGTCTACTTGATTAGAACGGATGCTTTTGTTGCAAAACCATTTTTGCAACTTCGGTACCCCGTAACTGTGCATCCAGGCCCGAAACACAAGTTATTTATATGCCGAAGGTTAGCGAAATGCAACACTCCGAAACATCATTTCGAGTCAAATGGAGTAGAACGGATGCTTTTGTTGCAAAACCATTTTTGCAACTTCGGTACCCCGTAACAGTGCATTCAGGCCCGGAACACAAGTTATTTACATGCCGAAGGTTAGCGAAATGCAACAAAACTCTCCCAAACATCATTTTGAGTCTAATGGAGTAGAACGGATGCTTTTGTTGCAAAACAGCAACTTCGGTATCCCGTAACTGTGCATCCAGGCCCGAAACACAAGTTATTTATATGCCGAAGGTTAGCGAAATGCAACACTCCGAAACATCATTTTGAGTCTAATGGAGTAGAACGGATGCTTTTGTTGCAAAACCATTTTTGCAACTTCGGTACCCCGTAACTGTGCATTCAGGCCCGGAACACAAGTTATTTACATGCCGAAGGTTTGCGAAATGCTCCAAAACACTCCCAGACATCATTTTGAGTCAAATGGAGTAGAACGGATGCTTTTATTGCAAAACCATTTTTGTAGCTTCGGTACCCCGTAAAAGTGCATTCAGGCCCGGAACACAAGTTATATACATGGCGAAGGTTAGCGAAATGCAACACTCCGAAACATCATTTTGAGTCTAATGGAGTAGAACGGATGCTTTTGTTGCAAAACCATTTTTGCAACTTCGGTACCCCGTAACTGTGCATCCAGGCCCGAAACACAAGTTATTTATATTCCGAAGGTTAGCGAAATGCAACACTCCGAAACATCATTTTGAGTCTAATGTAGTAGAACATATGCTTTTGTTGCAAAACCATTTTTGCAACTTCGGTACCCCATTACAGTGCATTCAGGCCCGAAACACAAGTTATTTTTGTGCCGAAGCTTAGCGAAATGTTCCAAAACACTGCCAAACATCATTTTGGGTCTAATGGAGTAGAACAGATGCTTTTGTTGCAAAACCATTTTTGCAACTTCGGAACCCCGTAACAGTGCATTCAGGCCCGGAACACATGTTATTTACATGCCGAAGATTAGCGAAATGCTCCAAAACACTCCCAAACATCATTTTGAGTCTAATGGAGTAGAACGGATGCTTCTGTTGCAAAACCATTTTTGCAACTTCAGTACCCCGTAACTGTGCATCCAGGCCCGAAATGCAACACTCCGAAACATCATTTTGAGTCAAATGGAGTAGAACGGATGCTTTTGTTGCAAAACCATTTTTGCAACTTCGGTACCCCGTAACAGTGCATTCAGGCCCGGAACACAAGTTGTTTACATGCCGAAGGTTAGCGAAATGCAACAAAACTCTCCCAAACATCATTTTGAGTCTAATGGAGTAGAACGGATGCTTTTGTTGCAAAACCATTTTTGCAACTTCGGTACCCCGTAACAGTGCATCCAGGCCCGAAACACAAGTTATTTATATGCCGAAGCTTAGCGAAATGCAACACTCCGAAACATCATTTTTAGCCTAATGGAGTAGAACGGATGCTTTTGTTGCAAAACCATTTTTGCAACTTCGGTACCCCGTAACAGTGCATTCAGGCCCGGAACCCAAGTTATTTACATGCCGAAGGTTTGCGAAATGCCCCAAAACACTCCCAAACGTCATTTTGAGTCAAATGGAGTAGAACGGATGCTTTTGTTGCAAAACCATTTTTGCAACTTCGGTACCCCGTAACAGTGCATCCAGGCCCGAAACACAACTTATTTATATGCCGAAGGTTAGCGAAATGCAACACTCCGAAACATTATTTTCAGTCTAATGGAGTAGAACGGATGCTTTTGTTGCAAAACCATTTTTGCAACTTCGGTACCCCGTAACAGTGCATTCAGACCCGGAACACAAGTTATTTACATGCCGAAGGTTAGCGAAATGCAACAAAACTCTCCCAAACATCATTTTGAGTCTAATGGAGTAGAACGGATGCTTTTGTTGCAAAACCATTTTTGCAACTTCGGTATCCCGTAACTGTGCATCCAGGCCCGAAACACAAGTTATTTATATGCCGAAGGTTAGCGAAATGCAACACTCCGAAACATCATTTTTAGCCTAATGGAGTAGAACGGATGCTTTTGTTGCAAAACCATTTTTGCAACTTCGGTACCCCTAACAGTGCATTCAGGCTCGGAACCCAAGTTATTTACATGCCGAAGGTTTGCGAAATGCCCCAAAACACTCCCAAACGTCATTTTGACTCAAATGGAGTAGAACGGATGCTTTTGTTGCAAAACCATTTTTGCAACTTCGGTACCCCGTAACAGTGCATCCAGGCCCGAAACACAACTTATTTATATGCCGAAGGTTAGTGAAATGCAACACTCCGAAACATTATTTTCAGTCTAATGGAGTAGAACGGATGCTTTTGTTGCAAAACCATTTTTGCAACTTCGGTACCCCGTAACAGTGCATTCAGGCCCGGAACACAAGTTATTTACATGCCGAAGGTTAGCGAAATGCAACAAAACTCTCCCAAACATCATTTTGAGTCTAATGGAGTAGAACGGATGCTTTTGTTGCAAAACCATTTTTGCAACTTCGGTATCCCGTAACTGTGCATCCAGGCCCGAAACACAAGTTATTTATATGCCGAAGGTTAGCGAAATGGAACACTCCGAAACATCATTTTGAGTTTAATGGAGTAGAACGGATGCTTTTGTTGCAAAACAATTTTTGCAACTTCGGTACCCCGTAACTGTGCGTTCAGGCCCGGAACACAAGTTATTTACATGCCGAAGGTTTGCGAAATGCTCCAAAACACTCCCAAACATCATTTTGAGTCAAATGGAGTAGAACGGATGCTTTTGTTGCAAAACCATTTTTGCAGCTTCGGTACCCCGTAAAAGTGCATTCAGGCCCGGAACTCAAGTTATATACATGGCGAAGGTTAGCGAAATGCAACACTCCGAAACATCATTTTGAGTCAAATGGAGTAGAACGGATGCTTTTGTTGCAAAACCATTTTTGCAACTTCGGTACCCCGTAACTGTGCATCCAGGCCCGAAACACAAGTTATTTATATTCCGAAGGTTAGCGAAATGCAACACTCCGAAACATCATTTTGAGTCTAATGGAGTAGAACATATGCTTTTGTTGCAAAACCATTTTTGCAACTTCGGTACCCCATTACAGTGCATTCAGGCCCGAAACACAAGTTATTTTTGTGCCGAAGCTTAGCGAAATGCTCCAAAACACTGCCAAACATCATTTTGGGTCTAAGGGAGTAGAACAGATGCTTTTGTTGCAAAACCATTTTAGCAACTTCGGAACCCCGTAACAGTGCATTCAGGCCCGGAACACATGTTATTTACATGCCGAAGATTAGCGAAATGCTCCAAAACACTCCCAAACATCATTTTGAGTCTAATGGAGTAGAACGGATGCTTCTGTTGCAAAACCATTTTTGCAACTTCAGTACCCCGTAACTGTGCATCCAGGCCCGAAATGCAACACTCCGAAACATCATTTTGAGTCAAATGGAGTAGAACGGATGCTTTTGTTGCAAAACCATTTTTGCAACTTCGGTACCCCGTAACAGTGCATTCAGGCCCGGAACACAAGTTGTTTACATGCCGAAGGTTAGCGAAATGCAACAAAACTCTCCCAGACATCATTTTGAGTCTAATGGAGTAGAACGGATGCTTTTGTTGCAAAACCATTTTTGCAACTTCGGTACCCCGTAACAGTGCATTCAGGCCTAGAACACAAGTTGTTTACATGCCGAAGGTTAGCGAAATGCAACAAAACTCTCCCAAACATCATTTTGAGTCTAATGGAGTAGAACGGATGCTTTTGTTGCAAAACCATTTTTGCAACTTCGGTACCCCGTAACAGTGCATTCAGGCCCGGAACACAAGTTGTTTACATGCCGAAGGTTAGCGAAATGCAACAAAACTCTCCCAAACATCATTTTGAGTCTAATGGAGTAGAACGGATGCTTTTGTTGCAAAACCATTTTTGCAACTTTGGTATCCCGTAACTGTGCATCCAGGCCCGAAACACAAGTTATTTATATGCCGAAGGTTAGCGAAATGCAACACTCTGAAACATCATTTTGAGTCTAATGGAGTTGAACGGATGCTTTTGTTGCAAAAATCATTTTTGCAACTTCGGTACCCCGTAACAGTGCATCCAGGCCCGAAATGCAACACTCCGAAACATCATTTTGAGTCAAATGGAGTAGAACGGATGCTTTTGTTGCAAAACCATTTTTGCAACTTCGGTACCCCGTAACAGTGCATTCAGGCCCGGAACACATGTTATTTACATGCCGAAGATTAGCGAAATGCTCCAAAACACTCCCAAACATCATTTTGAGTCTAATGGAGTAGAACGGATGCTTCTGTTGCAAAACCATTTTTGCAACTTCAGTACCCCGTAACTGTGCATCCAGGCCCGAAATGCAACACTCCGAAACATCATTTTGAGTCAAATGGAGTAGAACGGATGCTTTTGTTGCAAAACCATTTTTGCAACTTCGGTACCCCGTAACAGTGCATTCAGGCCCGGAACACAAGTTGTTTACATGCCGAAGGTTAGCGAAATGCAACAAAACTCTCCCAAACATCATTTTGAGTCTAATGGAGTAGAACGGATGCTTTTGTTGCAAAACCATTTTTGCAACTTCGGTACCCCGTAACAGTGCATCCAGGCCCGAAACACAACTTATTTATATGCCGAAGGTTAGCGAAATGCAACACTCCGAAACATTATTTTCAGTCTAATGGAGTAGAACGGATGCTATTGTTGCAAAACCATTTTTGCAACTTCGGTACCCCGTAACAGTGCATTCAGGCCCGGAACACAAGTTATTTACATGCCGAAGGTTAGCGAAATGCAACAAAACTCTCCCAAACATCATTTTGAGTCTAATGGAGTAGAACGGATGCTTTTGTTGCAAAACCATTTTTGCAACTTCGGTATCCCGTAACTGAGCATCTAGGCCCGAAACACAAGTTATTTATATGCCGAAGGTTAGCGAAATGCAACACTCCGAAACATCATTTTTAGCCTAATGGAGTAGAACGGATGCTTTTGTTGCAAAACCATTTTTGCAACTTCGGTACCCCGTAACAGTGCATTCAGGCTCGGAACCCAAGTTATTTACATGCCGAAGGTTTGCGAAATGCCCCAAAACACTCCCAAACGTCATTTTGAGTCAAATGGAGTAGAACGGATGCTTTTGTTGCAAAACCATTTTTGCAACTTCGGTACCCCGTAACAGTGCATCCAGGCCCGAAACACAACTTATTTATATGCCGAAGGTTAGTGAAATGCAACACTCCGAAACATTATTTTCAGTCTAATGGAGTAGAACGGATGCTTTTGTTGCAAAACCATTTTTGCAACTTCGGTACCCCGTAACAGTGCATTCAGGCCCGGAACACAAGTTATTTACATGCCGAAGGTTAGCGAAATGCAACAAAACTCTCCCAAACATCATTTTGAGTCTAATGGAGTAGAACGGATGCTTTTGTTGCAAAACCATTTTTGCAACTTCGGTATCCCGTAACTGTGCATCCAGGCCCGAAACACAAGTTATTTATATGCCGAAGGTTAGCGAAATGGAACACTCCGAAACATCATTTTGAGTTTAATGGAGTAGAACGGATGCTTTTGTTGCAAAACAATTTTTGCAACTTCGGTACCCCGTAACTGTGCGTTCAGGCCCGGAACACAAGTTATTTACATGCCGAAGGTTTGCGAAATGCTCCAAAACACTCCCAAACATCATTTTGAGTCAAATGGAGTAGAACGGATGCTTTTGTTGCAAAACCATTTTTGCAGCTTCGGTACCCCGTAAAAGTGCATTCAGGCCCGGAACTCAAGTTATATACATGGCGAAGGTTAGCGAAATGCAACACTCCGAAACATCATTTTGAGTCAAATGGAGTAGAACGGATGCTTTTGTTGCAAAACCATTTTTGCAACTTCGGTACCCCGTAACTGTGCATTCAGGCCCGGAACACAAGTTATTAACATGCCGAAGGTTTGCGAAATGCTCCAAAACACTCCCAAACATCATTTTGAGTCAAATGGAGTAGAACGGATGCTTTTGTTGCAAAACCATTTTTGCAACTTCGGTACCTCGTAACAGTGCATTCAGGCCCGGAACACAAGTTATTTACATGCCGAAGGTTAGCGAAATGCTCCAAAACACTCCCAAACATCATTTTGAGTCAAATGGAGTAGAACGGATGCTTTTGTTGCAAAACCATTTTTGCAGCTTCGGTACCCCGTAAAAGTGCATTCAGGCCCGGAACACAAGTTATATACATGGCGAAGGTTAGCGAAATGCAACACTCCGAAACATCATTTTGAGTCAAATGGAGTAGAACGGATGCTTTTGTTGCAAAACCATTTTTGCAACTTCGGTACCCCGTAACTGTGCATTCAGGCCCGGAACACAAGTTATTTACATGCCGAAGGTTTGCGAAATGCTCCAAAACACTCCCAAACATCATTTTGAGTCAAATGGAGTAGAACGGATGCTTTTGTTGCAAAACCATTTTTGCAACTTCGGTACCCCGTAACAGTGCATTCAGTCCCGGAACACAAGTTATTTACATGCCGAAGGTTAGCGAAATGCAACAAAACTCTCCCAAACATCATTTTGAGTCTAATGGAGTAGAACGGATGCTTTTGTTGCAAAACCATTTTTGCAACTTCGGTACCCCGTAACAGTGCATTCAGGCCCGGAACACAAGTTGTTTACATGCCGAAGGTTAGCGAAATGCAACAAAACTCTCCCAAACATCATTTTGAGTCTAATGGAGTAGAACGGATGCTTTTGTTGCAAAACCATTTTTGCAACTTTGGTATCCCGTAACTGTGCATCCAGGCCCGAAACACAAGTTATTTATATGCCGAAGGTTAGCGAAATGCAACACTCTGAAACATCATTTTGAGTCTAATGGAGTTGAACGGATGCTTTTGTTGCAAAAATCATTTTTGCAACTTCGGTACCCCGTAACAGTGCATCCAGGCCCGAAATGCAACACTCCGAAACATCATTTTGAGTCAAATGGAGTAGAACGGATGCTTTTGTTGCAAAACCATTTTTGCAACTTCGGTACCCCGTAACAGTGCATTCAGGCCCGGAACACATGTTATTTACATGCCGAAGATTAGCGAAATGCTCCAAAACACTCCCAAACATCATTTTGAGTCTAATGGAGTAGAACGGATGCTTCTGTTGCAAAACCATTTTTGCAACTTCAGTACCCCGTAACTGTGCATCCAGGCCCGAAATGCAACACTCCGAAACATCATTTTGAGTCAAATGGAGTAGAACGGATGCTTTTGTTGCAAAACCATTTTTGCAACTTCGGTACCCCGTAACAGTGCATTCAGGCCCGGAACACAAGTTGTTTACATGCCGAAGGTTAGCGAAATGCAACAAAACTCTCCCAAACATCATTTTGAGTCTAATGGAGTAGAACGGATGCTTTTGTTGCAAAACCATTTTTGCAACTTCGGTACCCCGTAACAGTGCATCCAGGCCCGAAACACAACTTATTTATATGCCGAAGGTTAGCGAAATGCAACACTCCGAAACATTATTTTCAGTCTAATGGAGTAGAACGGATGCTATTGTTGCAAAACCATTTTTGCAACTTCGGTACCCCGTAACAGTGCATTCAGGCCCGGAACACAAGTTATTTACATGCCGAAGGTTAGCGAAATGCAACAAAACTCTCCCAAACATCATTTTGAGTCTAATGGAGTAGAACGGATGCTTTTGTTGCAAAACCATTTTTGCAACTTCGGTATCCCGTAACTGAGCATCTAGGCCCGAAACACAAGTTATTTATATGCCGAAGGTTAGCGAAATGCAACACTCCGAAACATCATTTTTAGCCTAATGGAGTAGAACGGATGCTTTTGTTGCAAAACCATTTTTGCAACTTCGGTACCCCGTAACAGTGCATTCAGGCTCGGAACCCAAGTTATTTACATGCCGAAGGTTTGCGAAATGCCCCAAAACACTCCCAAACGTCATTTTGAGTCAAATGGAGTAGAACGGATGCTTTTGTTGCAAAACCATTTTTGCAACTTCGGTACCCCGTAACAGTGCATCCAGGCCCGAAACACAACTTATTTATATGCCGAAGGTTAGTGAAATGCAACACTCCGAAACATTATTTTCAGTCTAATGGAGTAGAACGGATGCTTTTGTTGCAAAACCATTTTTGCAACTTCGGTACCCCGTAACAGTGCATTCAGGCCCGGAACACAAGTTATTTACATGCCGAAGGTTAGCGAAATGCAACAAAACTCTCCCAAACATCATTTTGAGTCTAATGGAGTAGAACGGATGCTTTTGTTGCAAAACCATTTTTGCAACTTCGGTATCCCGTAACTGTGCATCCAGGCCCGAAACACAAGTTATTTATATGCCGAAGGTTAGCGAAATGGAACACTCCGAAACATCATTTTGAGTTTAATGGAGTAGAACGGATGCTTTTGTTGCAAAACAATTTTTGCAACTTCGGTACCCCGTAACTGTGCGTTCAGGCCCGGAACACAAGTTATTTACATGCCGAAGGTTTGCGAAATGCTCCAAAACACTCCCAAACATCATTTTGAGTCAAATGGAGTAGAACGGATGCTTTTGTTGCAAAACCATTTTTGCAGCTTCGGTACCCCGTAAAAGTGCATTCAGGCCCGGAACTCAAGTTATATACATGGCGAAGGTTAGCGAAATGCAACACTCCGAAACATCATTTTGAGTCAAATGGAGTAGAACGGATGCTTTTGTTGCAAAACCATTTTTGCAACTTCGGTACCCCGTAACTGTGCATTCAGGCCCGGAACACAAGTTATTAACATGCCGAAGGTTTGCGAAATGCTCCAAAACACTCCCAAACATCATTTTGAGTCAAATGGAGTAGAACGGATGCTTTTGTTGCAAAACCATTTTTGCAACTTCGGTACCTCGTAACAGTGCATTCAGGCCCGGAACACAAGTTATTTACATGCCGAAGGTTAGCGAAATGCTCCAAAACACTCCCAAACATCATTTTGAGTCAAATGGAGTAGAACGGATGCTTTTGTTGCAAAACCATTTTTGCAGCTTCGGTACCCCGTAAAAGTGCATTCAGGCCCGGAACACAAGTTATATACATGGCGAAGGTTAGCGAAATGCAACACTCCGAAACATCATTTTGAGTCAAATGGAGTAGAACGGATGCTTTTGTTGCAAAACCATTTTTGCAACTTCGGTACCCCGTAACTGTGCATTCAGGCCCGGAACACAAGTTATTTACATGCCGAAGGTTTGCGAAATGCTCCAAAACACTCCCAAACATCATTTTGAGTCAAATGGAGTAGAACGGATGCTTTTGTTGCAAAACCATTTTTGCAACTTCGGTACCCCGTAACAGTGCATTCAGTCCCGGAACACAAGTTATTTACATGCCGAAGGTTAGCGAAATGCTCCAAAACACTCCCAAACATCATTTTGAGTCTAATTGAGTAGAACGGATGCTTTTGTTGCAAAACCATTTTTGCAACTTCGGTACCCCGTAACTGTGCATCCAGGCCTGAAACACAAGTTATTTATATGCCGAAGGTTAGCGAAATGCAACACTCCGAAACATCATTTTGAGTCTAATGGAGTAGAACGGATGCTTTTGTTGCAAACCCATTTTTGCAAATTCGGTGCCCCGTAACAGTGCATTAAGGCCCGGAACACAAGTTATTTACATGCCGAAGGTTAGCGAAATGCTCCAAAACACTCCCAAACATCATTTTGAGTCTAATTGAGTAGAACGGATGCTTTTGTTGCAAAACCATTTTTGCAACTTCGGTACCCCGTAACTGTGCATCCAGGCCCGAAACACAAGTTATTTATATTCCGAAGGTTAGCGAAATGCAACACTCCGAGACATCATTTTGAGTCTAATGGAGTAGAACATATGCTTTTGTTGCAAAACCATTTTTGCAACTTCGGTACCCCGTTATAGTGCATTCAGACCCGAAACACAAGTTATTTATGTGCCGAAGCTTAGCGAAATGCTCCAAAACACTGCCAAACATCATTTTGGGTCTAATGGAGTAGAACAGATGCTTTTGTTGCAAAACCATTTTTGCAACTTCGAAACCCCGTAACAGTGCATTCGGGCTCGGAACACATGTTATTTACATGCCGAAGATTAGCGAAATGCTCCAAAACACTCCCAAACATCATTTTGAGTCTAATGGAGTAGAACGGATGCTTCTGTTGCAAAACCATTTTTGCAACTTCAGTACCCCGTAACTGTGCATCAAGGCCCGAAATGCAACACTCCGAAACATCATTTTGAGTCAAATGGAGTAGAACGGATGGTTTTGTTGCAAAACCATTTTTGCAACTTCGGTACCCCTTAACAGTGCATTCAGGCCCGGAACACAAGTTATTTACATGCCGAAGGTTTGCGAAATGCCCCAAAACACTCCCAAACGTCATTTTGAGTCAAATGGAGTAGAACGGATGCTTTTGTTGCAAAACCATTTTTGCAACTTCGGTACCCCGTAACAGTGCATCCAGGCCCAAAACACAACTTATTTATATGCCGAAGGTTAGCGAAATGCAACACTCCGAAACATTATTTTCAGTCTAATGGAGTAGAACGGATGCTTTTGTTGCAAAACCATTTTTGCAACTTCGGTACCCCGTAACAGTGCATTCAGGCCCGGAACACAAGTTATTTACATGCCGAAGGTTAGCGAAATGCAACAAAACTCTCCCAAACATCATTTTGAGTCTAATGTAGTAGAACGGATGCTTTTGTTGCAAAACCATTTTTGCAACTTCGGTATCCCGTAACTGTGCATCCAGGCCCGAAACACAAGTTATTTATATGCCGAAGGTTAGCGAAATGCAACACTCCGAAACATCATTTTGAGTCTAATGGAGTAGAACGGATGCTTTTGTTGCAAAACAATTTTTGCAACTTCGGTACCCCGTAACTGTGCGTTCAGGCCCGGAACACAAGTTATTTACATGCCGAAGGTTTGCGAAATGCTCCAAAACACTCCCAAACATCATTTTGAGTCAAATGGAGTAGAACGGATGCTTTTGTTGCAAAACTATTTTTGCAGCTTCGGTACCCCGTAAAAGTGCATTCAGGCCCGGAACACAAGTTATATACATGGCGAAGGTTAGCGAAATGCAACACTCCGAAACATCATTTTGAGTCTAATGGAGTAGAACGGATGCTTTTGTTGCAAAACAATTTTTGCAACTTCGGTACCCCGTAACTGTGCGTTCAGGCCCGGAACACAAGTTATTTACATGCCGAAGGTTTGCGAAATGCTCCAAAACACTCCCAAACATTATTTTGAGTCAAATGGAGTAGAACGGATACTTTTGTTGCAAAACTATTTTTGAAGCTTCGGTACCCCGTAAAAGTGCATTCAGGCCCAGAACACAAGTTATTTACATGCCGAAGGTTAGCGAAATGCTCCAAAACACTCCGAAACATCATTTTGAGTCTAATTGCTGAGCAAGGATGCTTTTGTTGCAAAACCATTTTTGCAACTTCGGTACCCCGTAACTGTGCATCCAGGCCTGAAACACAAGTTATTTATATGCCGAAGGTTAGCGAAATGCAACACTCCGAAACATCATTTTGAGTCTAATGGAGTAGAACGCATGCTTTTGTTGCAAAACCATTTTTGCAACTTCGGTACCCCGTAACAGTGCATTCAGGCCCGGAACACAAGTTATTTACATGCCGAAGGTTAGCGAAATGCTCCAAAACACTCCCAAACATCATTTTGAGTCTAATTGAGTAGAACGGATGCTTTTGTTGCAAAACCATTTTTGCAACTTCGGTACCCCGTAACTGTGCATCCAGGCCTGAAACACAAGTTATTTATATGCCGAAGGTTAGCGAAATGCAACACTCCGAAACATCATTTTGAGTCTAATGGAGTAGAACGGATGCTTTTGTTGCAAACCCATTTTTGCAAATTCGGTGCCCCGTAACAGTGCATTAAGGCCCGGAACACAAGTTATTTACATGCCGAAGGGTAGCGAAATGCTCCAAAACACTCCCAAACATCATTTTGAGTCTAATTGAGTAGAACGGATGCTTTTGTTGCAAAACCATTTTTGCAACTTCGGTACCCCGTAACTGTGCATCCAGGCCCGAAACACAAGTTATTTATATTCCGAAGGTTAGCGAAATGCAACACTCCGAAACATCATTTTGAGTCTAATGGAGTAGAACATATGCTTTTGTTGCAAAACCATTTTTGCAACTTCGGTACTCCGTTACAGTGCATTCAGGCCCGAAACACAAGTTATTTTTGTGCCGAAGCTTAGCGAAATGCTCCAAAACACTCCCAAACATCATTTTGGGTCTAATGGAGTAGAACAGATGCTTTTGTTGCAAAACCATTTTTGCAACTTCGAAACCCCGTAACAGTGCATTCAGGCCCGGAACACATGTTATTTACATGCCGAAGATTAGCGAAATGCTCCAAAACACTCCCAAACATCATTTTGAGTCTAATGGAGTAGAACGGATGCTTCTGTTGCAAAACCATTTTTTCAACTTCGGTACCCCGTAACTGTGCATCCAGGCCTGAAACACAAGTTATTTATATTCCGAAGGTTAGCGAAATGCAACACTCCGAAACATCATTTTGAGTCTAATGGAGTAGAACATATGCTTTTGTTGCAAAACCATTTTTGCAACTTCGGTACCCCGTTACAGTGCATTCAGGCCCGAAACACAAGTTATTTTTGTGCCGAAGCTTAGCGAAATGCTCCAAAACACTGCCAAACATCATTTTGGGTCTAATGGAGTAGAACAGATGCTTTTGTTGCAAAACCATTTTTGCAACTTCGGAACCCCGTAACAGTGCATTCAAGCCCGGAACACATTTTATTTACATGCCGAAGATTAGCGAAATGCTCCAAAACACTCCCAAACATCATTTTGATTCTAATGGAGTAGAACGGATGCTTCTGTTGCAAAACCATTTTTGCAACTTCGGTACCCCGTAACTGTGCATCCAGGCCCGAAATGCAACACTCCGAAACATCATTTTGAGTCAAATGGAGTAGAACGGATGCTTTTGTTGCAAAACCATTTTTGCAACTTCGGTACCCCGTAACTGTGCATCCAGGCCCGAAACACAAGTTATTTATATTCCGAAGGTTAGCGAAATGCAACACTCCGAAACATCATTTTGAGTCTAATGGAGTAGAACAGATGCTTTTGTTGCAAAACCATTTTTGCAACTTCGAAACCCCGTAACAGTGCATTCAGGCCCGGAACACATGTTATTTACATGCCGAAGATTAGCGAAATGCTCCAAAACACTCCCAAACATCATTTTGAGTCTAATGGAGTAGAACGGATGCTTCTGTTGCAAAACCATTTTTGCAACTTCAGTACCCCGTAACTGTGCATCTAGGCCCGAAATGCAACACTCCGAAACATCATTTTGAGTCAAATGGAGTAGAACGGATGCTTTTGTTGCAAAACCATTTTTGCAACTTCGGTACCCCGTAACTGTGCATCCAGGCCCGAAACACAAGTTATTTATATTCCGAAGGTTAGCGAAATGCAACACTCCGAAACATCATTTTGAGTCTAATGGAGTAGAACATATGCTTTTGTTGCAAAACCATTTTTGCAACTTCGGTACCCCGTAACAGTGCATTCAGGCCCGGAACACAAGTTGTTTACATGCCGAAGGTTAGCGAAATGCAACAAAACTCTCCCAAACATCATTTTGAGTCTAATGGAGTAGAACGGATGCTTTTGTTGCAAAACCATTTTTGCAACTTCGGTATCCCGTAACTGTGCATCCAGGCCCGAAACACAAGTTATTTATATGCCGAAGGTTAGCGAAATGCAACACTCCGAAACATCATTTTGAGTCTAATGGAGTAGAACAGATGGTTTTGTTGCAAAACCATTTTTGCAACTTCGGTACCCCGTAACAGTGCATTCAGGCCCGGAACACAAGTTATTTACATGCCGAAGGTTTGCGAAATGCCCCAAAACACTCCCAAACGTCATTTTGAGTCAAATGGAGTAGAACGGATGCTTTTGTTGCAAAACCATTTTTGCAACTTCGGTACCCCGTAACAGTGCATCCAGGCCCGAAACACAACTTATTTATATGCCGAAGGTTAGCGAAATGCAACACTCCGAAACATTATTTTCAGTCTAATGGAGTAGAACGGATGCTTTTGTTGCAAAACCATTTTTGCAACTTCGGTACCCCGTAACAGTGCATTCAGGCCCGGAACACAAGTTATTTACATGCCGAAGGTTAGCGAAATGCAACAAAACTCTCCCAAACATCATTTTGAGTCTAATGGAGTAGAACGGATGCTTTTGTTGCAAAACCATTTTTGCAACTTCGGTATCCCGTAACTGTGCATCCAGGCCCGAAACACAAGTTATTTATATGCCGAAGGTTAGCGAAATGCAACATTCCGAAACATCATTTTGAGTCTAATGGAGTAGAACGGATGCTTTTGTTGCAAAACAATTTTTGCAACTTCGGTACACCGTAACTGTGCGTTCAGGCCCGGAACACAAGTTATTTACATGCCGAAGGTTAGCGAAATGCTCCAAAACACTCCCAAACATCATTTTGAGTCTAATGGAGTAGAACGGATGCTTTTGTTGCAAAACTATTTATGCAACTTCGGTACCCCGTAACTGTGCATCCAGGCCTGAAACACAAGTTATTTATATGCCGAAGGTTAGCGAAATGCAACACTCCGAAACATCATTTTGAGTCTAATGGAGTAGAACGGATGCTTTTGTTGCAAAACCATTTTTGCAAATTCGGTGCCCCGTAACAGTGAATTAAGGCCCGGAACACAAGTTATTTATATGCCGAAGGTTTGCGAAATGCTCCAAAACACTCCCAAACATCATTTCGAGTCTAATGGAGTAGAACGGATGCTTTTGTTGCAAAACCATTTTTGCAACTTCGGTACCCCGTAACAGTGCATTCAGGCCCGAAACACAAGTTATTTATTTGCCGAAGGTTAACGAAATGCAACACTCCGAAACATCATTTTGAGTCAAATGGAGTAGAACGGATGCTTTTGTTGCAAAACCATTTTTGCAACTTCGGCACCCCGTAACGGTGCATTCAGGCCCGGAACACAAGTTATTTACATGCCGAAGGTTAGCAAAATGCAACTAAACTCTCCAAAACATCATTTTGAGTCTAATGGAGTAGAACGGATGCTTTTGTTGCAAAACCATTTTTGCAACTTCGGTATCCCGTAACTGTGCATCCAGGCCCGAAACACAAGTTATTTATATGCCGAAGGTTAGCGAAATGCAACACTCCGAAACATCATTTTGAGTCTAATGGAGTAGAACAGATGGTTTTGTTGCAAAACCATTTTTGCAACTTCGGTACCCCGTAACAGTGCATTCAGGCCCGGAACACAAGTTATTTACATGCCGAAGGTTTGCGAAATGCCCCAAAACACTCCCAAACGTCATTTTGAGTCAAATGGAGTAGAACGGATGCTTTTGTTGCAAAACCATTTTTGCAACTTCGGTACCCCGTAACAGTGCATCCAGGCCCGAAACACAACTTATTTATATGCCGAAGGTTAGAGAAATGCAACACTCCGAAACATTATTTTCAGTCTAATGGAGTAGAACGGATGCTTTTGTTGCAAAACCATTTTTGCAACTTCGGTACCCCGTAACAGTGCATTCAGGCCCGGAACACAAGTTATTTACATGCCGAAGGTTAGCGAAATGCAACAAAACTCTCCCAAACATCATTTTGAGTCTAATGGAGTAGAACGGATGCTTTTGTTGCAAAACCATTTTTGCAACTTCGGTATCCCGTAACTGTGCATCCAGGCCCGAAACACAAGTTATTTATATGCCGAAGGTTAGCGAAATGCAACATTCTGAAACATCATTTTGAGTCTAATGGAGTAGAACGGATGCTTTTGTTGCAAAACAATTTTTGCAACTTCGGTACACCGTAACTGTGCGTTCAGGCCCGGAACACAAGTTATTTACATGCCGAAGGTTAGCGAAATGCTCCAAAACACTCCCAAACATCATTTTGAGTCTAATGGAGTAGAACGGATGCTTTTGTTGCAAAACTATTTATGCAACTTCGGTACCCCGTAACTGTGCATCCAGGCCTGAAACACAAGTTATTTATATGCCGAAGGTTAGCGAAATGCAACACTCCGAAACATCATTTTGAGTCTAATGGAGTAGAACGGATGCTTTTGTTGCAAAACCATTTTTGCAAATTCGGTGCCCCGTAACAGTGAATTAAGGCCCGGAACACAAGTTATTTATATGCCGAAGGTTTGCGAAATGCTCCAAAACACTCCCAAACATCATTTCGAGTCTAATGGAGTAGAACGGATGCTTTTGTTGCAAAACCATTTTTGCAACTTCGGTACCCCGTAACAGTGCATTCAGGCCCGAAACACAAGTTATTTATTTGCCGAAGGTTAACGAAATGCAACACTCCGAAACATCATTTTGAGTCAAATGGAGTAGAACGGATGCTTTTGTTGCAAAACCATTTTTGCAACTTCGGTACCCCGTAACGGTGCATTCAGGCCCGGAACACAAGTTATTTACATGCCGAAGGTTAGCAAAATGCAACTAAACTCTCCAAAACATCATTTTGAGTCTAATGGAGTAGAACAGATGCTTTTGTTGCAAAACCATTTTTGCAACTTCGGTATCCCGTAACTGTGCATCCAGGCCCGAAACACAAGTTATTTATATGCCGAAGGTTAGCGAAATGCAACACTCTGAAACATCATTTTGAGTCTAATGGAGTTGAACGGATGCTTTTGTTGCAAAAATCATTTTTGCAACTTCGGTACCCCGTAACAGTGCATTCAGGCCCGGAACACAAGTTATTTACATGCCGAAGGTTAGCGAAATGCTCCAAAACACTCCTAAACATCATTTTGAGTCTAATTGAGTAGAAGGGATGCTTTTGTTGCAAAACCATTTTTGCAACTTTGGTACCCCGTAACTATGCATCCAGGCCCGAAACACAAGTTATTTATATTCCGAAGGTTAGCGAAATGCAACACTCCGAAACATCATTTTGAGTCTAATGGAGTAGAACATATGCTTTTGTTGCAAAACCAATTTTGCAACTTCGGTACCCCGTAACAGTGCATTCAGGCCCGGAACACAAGTTATTTACATGCCGAAGGTTAGCAAAATGCAACTAAACTCTCCAAAACATCATTTTGAGTCTAATGGAGTAGAACGGATGCTTTTGTTGCAAAACCATTTTTGCAACTTCGGTACCCCGTAACTGTGCATCCAGGCCCGAAACACAAGTTATTTATATTCCGAAGGTTAGCGAAATGCAACACTCCGAAACATCATTTTGAGTCTAATGGAGTAGAACATATGCTTTTGTTGCAAAACCATTTTTGCAACTTCGGTACCCCGTAACAGTGCATTCAGGCCCGGAACACAAGTTGTTTACATGCCGAAGGTTAGCGAAATGCAACAAAACTCTCCCAAACATCATTTTGAGTCTAATGGAGTAGAACGGATGCTTTTGTTGCAAAACCATTTTTGCAACTTCGGTATCCCGTAACTGTGCATCCAGGCCCGAAACACAAGTTATTTATATGCCGAAGGTTAGCGAAATGCAACACTCCGAAACATCATTTTGAGTCTAATGGAGTAGAACAGATGGTTTTGTTGCAAAACCATTTTTGCAACTTCGGTACCCCGTAACAGTGCATTCAGGCCCGGAACACAAGTTATTTACATGCCGAAGGTTTGCGAAATGCCCCAAAACACTCCCAAACGTCATTTTGAGTCAAATGGAGTAGAACGGATGCTTTTGTTGCAAAACCATTTTTGCAACTTCGGTACCCCGTAACAGTGCATCCAGGCCCGAAACACAACTTATTTATATGCCGAAGGTTAGCGAAATGCAACACTCCGAAACATTATTTTCAGTCTAATGGAGTAGAACGGATGCTTTTGTTGCAAAACCATTTTTGCAACTTCGGTACCCCGTAACAGTGCATTCAGGCCCGGAACACAAGTTATTTACATGCCGAAGGTTAGCGAAATGCAACAAAACTCTCCCAAACATCATTTTGAGTCTAATGGAGTAGAACGGATGCTTTTGTTGCAAAACCATTTTTGCAACTTCGGTATCCCGTAACTGTGCATCCAGGCCCGAAACACAAGTTATTTATATGCCGAAGGTTAGCGAAATGCAACATTCCGAAACATCATTTTGAGTCTAATGGAGTAGAACGGATGCTTTTGTTGCAAAACAATTTTTGCAACTTCGGTACACCGTAACTGTGCGTTCAGGCCCGGAACACAAGTTATTTACATGCCGAAGGTTAGCGAAATGCTCCAAAACACTCCCAAACATCATTTTGAGTCTAATGGAGTAGAACGGATGCTTTTGTTGCAAAACTATTTATGCAACTTCGGTACCCCGTAACTGTGCATCCAGGCCTGAAACACAAGTTATTTATATGCCGAAGGTTAGCGAAATGCAACACTCCGAAACATCATTTTGAGTCTAATGGAGTAGAACGGATGCTTTTGTTGCAAAACCATTTTTGCAAATTCGGTGCCCCGTAACAGTGAATTAAGGCCCGGAACACAAGTTATTTATATGCCGAAGGTTTGCGAAATGCTCCAAAACACTCCCAAACATCATTTCGAGTCTAATGGAGTAGAACGGATGCTTTTGTTGCAAAACCATTTTTGCAACTTCGGTACCCCGTAACAGTGCATTCAGGCCCGAAACACAAGTTATTTATTTGCCGAAGGTTAACGAAATGCAACACTCCGAAACATCATTTTGAGTCAAATGGAGTAGAACGGATGCTTTTGTTGCAAAACCATTTTTGCAACTTCGGCACCCCGTAACGGTGCATTCAGGCCCGGAACACAAGTTATTTACATGCCGAAGGTTAGCAAAATGCAACTAAACTCTCCAAAACATCATTTTGAGTCTAATGGAGTAGAACGGATGCTTTTGTTGCAAAACCATTTTTGCAACTTCGGTATCCCGTAACTGTGCATCCAGGCCCGAAACACAAGTTATTTATATGCCGAAGGTTAGCGAAATGCAACACTCCGAAACATCATTTTGAGTCTAATGGAGTAGAACAGATGGTTTTGTTGCAAAACCATTTTTGCAACTTCGGTACCCCGTAACAGTGCATTCAGGCCCGGAACACAAGTTATTTACATGCCGAAGGTTTGCGAAATGCCCCAAAACACTCCCAAACGTCATTTTGAGTCAAATGGAGTAGAACGGATGCTTTTGTTGCAAAACCATTTTTGCAACTTCGGTACCCCGTAACAGTGCATCCAGGCCCGAAACACAACTTATTTATATGCCGAAGGTTAGAGAAATGCAACACTCCGAAACATTATTTTCAGTCTAATGGAGTAGAACGGATGCTTTTGTTGCAAAACCATTTTTGCAACTTCGGTACCCCGTAACAGTGCATTCAGGCCCGGAACACAAGTTATTTACATGCCGAAGGTTAGCGAAATGCAACAAAACTCTCCCAAACATCATTTTGAGTCTAATGGAGTAGAACGGATGCTTTTGTTGCAAAACCATTTTTGCAACTTCGGTATCCCGTAACTGTGCATCCAGGCCCGAAACACAAGTTATTTATATGCCGAAGGTTAGCGAAATGCAACATTCCGAAACATCATTTTGAGTCTAATGGAGTAGAACGGATGCTTTTGTTGCAAAACAATTTTTGCAACTTCGGTACACCGTAACTGTGCGTTCAGGCCCGGAACACAAGTTATTTACATGCCGAAGGTTAGCGAAATGCTCCAAAACACTCCCAAACATCATTTTGAGTCTAATGGAGTAGAACGGATGCTTTTGTTGCAAAACTATTTATGCAACTTCGGTACCCCGTAACTGTGCATCCAGGCCTGAAACACAAGTTATTTATATGCCGAAGGTTAGCGAAATGCAACACTCCGAAACATCATTTTGAGTCTAATGGAGTAGAACGGATGCTTTTGTTGCAAAACCATTTTTGCAAATTCGGTGCCCCGTAACAGTGAATTAAGGCCCGGAACACAAGTTATTTATATGCCGAAGGTTTGCGAAATGCTCCAAAACACTCCCAAACATCATTTCGAGTCTAATGGAGTAGAACGGATGCTTTTGTTGCAAAACCATTTTTGCAACTTCGGTACCCCGTAACAGTGCATTCAGGCCCGAAACACAAGTTATTTATTTGCCGAAGGTTAACGAAATGCAACACTCCGAAACATCATTTTGAGTCAAATGGAGTAGAACGGATGCTTTTGTTGCAAAACCATTTTTGCAACTTCGGTACCCCGTAACGGTGCATTCAGGCCCGGAACACAAGTTATTTACATGCCGAAGGTTAGCAAAATGCAACTAAACTCTCCAAAACATCATTTTGAGTCTAATGGAGTAGAACAGTTGCTTTTGTTGCAAAACCATTTTTGCAACTTCGGTATCCCGTAACTGTGCATCCAGGCCCGAAACACAAGTTATTTATATGCCGAAGGTTAGCGAAATGCAACACTCTGAAACATCATTTTGAGTCTAATGGAGTTGAACGGATGCTTTTGTTGCAAAAATCATTTTTGCAACTTCGGTACCCCGTAACAGTGCATTCAGGCCCGGAACACAAGTTATTTACATGCCGAAGGTTAGCGAAATGCTCCAAAACACTCCTAAACATCATTTTGAGTCTAATTGAGTAGAAGGGATGCTTTTGTTGCAAAACCATTTTTGCAACTTTGGTACCCCGTAACTATGCATCCAGGCCCGAAACACAAGTTATTTATATTCCGAAGGTTAGCGAAATGCAACACTCCGAAACATCATTTTGAGTCTAATGGAGTAGAACATATGCTTTTGTTGCAAAACCAATTTTGCAACTTCGGTACCCCGTAACAGTGCATTCAGGCCCGGAACACAAGTTATTTACATGCCGAAGGTTAGCAAAATGCAACTAAACTCTCCAAAACATCATTTTGAGTCTAATGGAGTAGAACGGATGCTTTTGTTGCAAAACCATTTTTGCAACTTCGGTATCCCGTAACTGTGCATCCAGGCCCGAAACACAAGTTATTTATATGCCGAAGGTTAGCGAAATGCAACACTCTGAAACATCATTTTGAGTCTAATGGAGTTGAACGGATGCTTTTGTTGCAAAACCATTTTTGCAACTTCGGTACCCCGTAACAGTGCATTCAGGCCCGGAACACAAGTTATTTACATGCCGAAGGTTAGCGAAATGCTCCAAAACACTCCCAAACATCATTTTGAGTCTAATGGAGTAGAACGGATGCTTTTGTTGCAAAACCATTTATGCAACTTCGGTACCCCGTAACTGTGCATCCAGGCCCGAAACACAAGTTATTTATATGCCGAACGTTAGCGAAATGCAACACTCCGAAACATCATTTTGAGTCTAATGGAGTAGAACATATGCTTTTTTTGCAAAACCATTTTTCGAACTTCGGTACCCCATAACAGTGCATTCAGGCCCGAAACACAAGTTATTTATGTGCCGAAGGTTAGCGAAATGCTCCAAAACACTACCAAATATCATTTTGGGTCTAATGTAGTAGAATAGATGCTTTTGTTGCGAAACCATTTTTGTAACTTCGGTACCCCGTAACTGTGCATTCAGCCCTGAAACACAAGTTATTTACATGCCGAAGGTTTGCGAAATGCTCCAAAACACTCCCAAACATCATTTTGAGTCAAATGGTGTAGAACGGATGCTTTTGTTGCAAAACCATTTTTGCAACTACGGTACCCCGTAACAGTGCATTCAGGCCCGAAACACAAGTTATTTACATGCCGAAGGTTTTTGAAATGCTCCAAAGCACTCCCAAACATCATTTTGAGTCAAATAGAGTAGAACAGATGCTTTTGTTGCAAAACCATTTTTGCAACTTCGGTACCCCATAACAGTGCATTCAGGCCCGGAACACAAGTTATTTGCATGCCGAAGGTTAGCGAAATGCTCCAAAACATTCCCAAACATCAGTTTGAGAATAATAGAGTAGAACGGATGCTTTTGTTGCAAAACCATTTTTGCAACTTCGGTA
Source organism: Cenchrus fungigraminus (assembly GCA_036936925.1). Classification (NCBI taxonomy): domain Eukaryota; kingdom Viridiplantae; phylum Streptophyta; class Magnoliopsida; order Poales; family Poaceae; genus Cenchrus; species Cenchrus fungigraminus. The sequence continues at coordinate 128,590 of JAQONI010000054.1, forward strand.
CCCCGTAACTGTGCATCCAGGCCCGAAACACAACTTATTTATATGCCGAAGGTTAGCGAAATGCAACACTCCGAAACATTATTTTCAGTCTAATGGAGTAGAACGGATGCTTTTGTTGCAAAACCATTTTTGCAACTTCGGTACCCCGTAACAGTGCATTCAGGCCCGGAACACAAGTTATTTACATGCCGAAGGTTAGCGAAATGCACCAAAACACTCCCAAACATCATTTTGAGTCTAATTGAGTAGAACGGATGCTTTTGTTGCAAAACTATTTTTGCAACTTCGGTACCCCGTAACAGTGCATTCAGGCCCGGAACACAAGTTATTTACATGCCGAAGGTTAGCGAAATGCAACAAAACTCTCCCAAACATCATTTTGAGTCTAATGGAGTAGAACGGATGCTTTTGTTGCAAAACTATTTTTGCAACTTCGGTATCCCGTAACTGTGCATCCAGGCCCGAAACACAAGTTATTTATATGCCGAAGGTTAGCGAAATGCTCCAAAACATTCCCAAACATCAGTTTGAGAATAATAGAGTACAACGGATGCTTTTGTTGCAAAACCATTTTTGCAACTACGGTACCCCGTAACAGTGCATTCAGGCCCGAAACACAAGTTATTTACATGCCGAAGGTTTTTGAAATGCTCCAAAGCACTCCCAAACATCATTTTGAGTCAAATGGAGTAGAACAGATGCTTTTGTTGCAAAACCATTTTTGCAACTTCGGTACCCTATAACAGTGCATTCAGGCCCGGAACACAAGTTATTTGCATGCCGAAGGTTAGCGAAATGCTCCAAAACATTCCCAAACATCAGTTTGAGAATAATGGAGTAGAACAGATGCTTTTGTTGCAAAACCATTTTTGCAACTTCGGTACCCCGTAACTGTGCATCCAGGCCCGAAACACAACTTATTTATATGCCGAAGGTTAGCGAAATGCAACACTCCGAAACATTATTTTCAGACTAATGGAGTAGAACGGATGCTTTTGTTGCAAAACCATTTTTGCAACTTCGGTACCCCGTAACAGTGCATTCAGGCCCGGAACACAAGTTATTTACATGCCGAAGGTTAGCGAAATGCTCCAAAACACTCCCAAACATCATTTTGAGTCTAATTGAGTAGAACGGATGCTTTTGTTGCAAAACCATTTTTGCAACTTCGGTACCCCGTAACAGTGCATTCAGGCCCGGAACACAAGTTATTTACATGCCGAAGGTTAGCGAAATGCTCCAAAACACTCCCAAACATCATTTTGAGTCTAATGGAGTAGAACGGATGCTTTTGTTGCAAAACCATTTATGCAACTTCGGTACCCCGTAACTGTGCACCAGGCCCGAAACACAAGTTATTTATATGCCGAACGTTAGCGAAATGCAACACTCCGAAACATCATTTTGAGTCTAATGGAGTAGAACATATGCTTTTTTTGCAAAACCATTTTTCGAACTTCGGTACCCCATAACAGTGCATTCAGGCCCGAAACACAAGTTATTTATGTGCCGAAGGTTAGCGAAATGCTCCAAAACACTACCAAATATCATTTTGGGTCTAATGTAGTAGAATAGATGCTTTTGTTGCGAAACCATTTTTGTAACTTCGGTACCCCGTAACTGTGCATTCAGCCCTGAAACACAAGTTATTTACATGCCGAAGGTTTGCGAAATGCTCCAAAACACTCCCAAACATCATTTTGAGTCAAATGGTGTAGAACGGATGCTTTTGTTGCAAAACCATTTTTGCAACTACGGTACCCCGTAACAGTGCATTCAGGCCCGAAACACAAGTTATTTACATGCCGAAGGTTTTTGAAATGCTCCAAAGCACTCCCAAACATCATTTTGAGTCAAATAGAGTAGAACAGATGCTTTTGTTGCAAAACCATTTTTGCAACTTCGGTACCCCATAACAGTGCATTCAGGCCCGGAACACAAGTTATTTGCATGCCGAAGGTTAGCGAAATGCTCCAAAACATTCCCAAACATCAGTTTGAGAATAATAGAGTAGAACGGATGCTTTTGTTGGAAAACCATTTTTGCAACTTCGGTACCCCGTAACTGTGCATCCAGGCCCGAAACACAACTTATTTATATGCCGAAGGTTAGCGAAATGCAACACTCCGAAACATTATTTTCAGTCTAATGGAGTAGAACGGATGCTTTTGTTGCAAAACCATTTTTGCAACTTCGGTACCCCGTAACAGTGCATTCAGGCCCGGAACACAAGTTATTTACATGCCGAAGGTTAGCGAAATGCACCAAAACATCATTTTGAGTCTAATGGAGTTGAACGGATGCTTTTGTTGCAAAACCATTTTTGCAACTTCGGTACCCCGTAACAGTGCATTCAGGCCCGGAACACAAGTTATTTACATGCCGAAGGTTAGCGAAATGCTGCAAAACACTCCCAAACATCATTTTGAGTCTAATGGTGTAGAACGGATGCTTTTGTTGCAAAACCATTTTTGCAACTACGGTACCCCGTAACAGTGCATTCAGGCCCGAAACACAAGTTATTTACATGCCGAAGGTTTTTGAAATGCTCCAAAGCACTCCCAAACATCATTTTGAGTCAAATAGAGTAGAACAGATGCTTTTGTTGCAAAACCATTTTTGCAACTTCGGTACCCCATAACAGTGCATTCAGGCCCGGAACACAAGTTATTTGCATGCCGAAGGTTAGCGAAATGCTCCAAAACATTCCCAAACATCAGTTTGAGTCTAATGGAGTAGAACGGATGCTTTTGTTGCAAAACCATTTATGCAACTTCGGTACCCCGTAACTGTGCATCCAGGCCCGAAACACAAGTTATTTATATGCCGAACGTTAGCGAAATGCAACACTCCGAAACATCATTATGAGTCTAATGGAGTAGAACATATGCTTTTGTTGCAAAACCATTTTTGGAACTTCGGTACCCCCTAACAGTGCATCCAGGCCCGAAACACAAGTTATTTATGTGCCGAAGGTTAGCGAAATGCTCCAAAACACTACCAAACATCATTTTGGGTCTAATGTAGTAGAATAGATGCTTTTGTTGCGAAACCATTTTTGTAACTTCGGTACCCCGTAACTGTGCATTCAGCCCTGAAACACAAGTTATTTACATGCCGAAGGTTTGCGAAATGCTCCAAAACACTCCCAAACATCATTTTGAGTCAAATGGTGTAGAACGGATGCTTTTGTTGCAAAACCATTTTTGCAACTACGGTACCCCGTAACAGTGCATTCAGGCCCGAAACACAAGTTATTTACATGCCGAAGGTTTTTGAAATGCTCCAAAGCACTCCCAAACATCATTTTGAGTCAAATGGAGTAGAACAGATGCTTTTGTTGCAAAACCATTTTTGCAACTTCGGTACCCCATAACAGTGCATTCAGGCCCGGAACACAAGTTATTTGCATGCCGAAGGTTAGCGAAATGCTCCAAAACATTCCCAAACATCAGTTTGAGAATAATGGAGTAGAACGGATGCTTTTGTTGCAAAACCATTTTTGCAACTTCGGTACCCCGTAACTGTGCATCCAGGCCCGAAACACAACTTATTTAAATGCCGAAGGTTAGCGAAATGCAACACTCCGAAACATTATTTTCAGTCTAATGGAGAAGAACGGATGCTTTTGTTGCAAAACCATTTTTGCAACTTCGGTACCCCGTAACAGTGCATTCAGGCCCGGAACACAAGTTATTTACATGCCGAAGGTTAGCGAAATGCTCCAAAACACTCCCAAACATCATTTTGAGTCTAATTGAGTAGAACGGATGCTTTTGTTGCAAAACCATTTTTGCAACTTCGGTACCCCGTAACAGTGAATTCAGGCCCGGAACACAAGTTATTTACATGCCGAAGGTTAGCGAAATGCTCCAAAACACTCCCAAACATCATTTTTAGTCTAATGGAGTAGAACGGATGCTTTTTTTGCAAAACCATTTTTGCAACTTCGGTACCCCGTAACTGTGTATCCAGGCCCGAAACACAAGTTATTTATATGCCGAAGTTTAGCGAAATGCAACACTCCAAAACATCATTTTGAGTCTAATGGAGTAGAACGGATGCTTTTGTTGCAAAACCATTTTTGCAACTTCGGTACCCCGTAACAGTGCATTCAGGCCCGGAACACAAGTTATTTACATGCCGAAGGTTTGCGAAATGCTCCAAAACACTCCCAAACATCATTTTGAGTCAAATGGAGTAGAACGGATGCTTTTGTTGCAAAATAATTTTTGCAACTTCGGTACCTCGTAACAGTGCATTCAGGCCCGGAACACAAGTTATTTACATGCCGAAGGTTAGCGAAATGCTCCAAAACTCTCCCAAACATCATTTTGAGTCTAATTGAGTAGAAGGGATGCTTTTGTTGCAAAACCATTTTTGCAACTTTGGTACCCCGTAACTATGCATCCAGGCCCGAAACACAAGTTATTTATATTCCGAAGGTTAGCGAAATGCAACACTCCGAAACATCATTTTGAGTCTAATGGAGTAGAACATATGCTTTTGTTGCAAAACCAATTTTGCAACTTCGGTACCCCGTAACAGTGCATTCAGGCCCGGAACACAAGTTATTTACATGTCGAAGGTTAGCGAAATGCTCCAAAACACTCCCAAACATCATTTTGAGTCTAATGGAGTAGAACAGATGCTTTTGTTGCAAAACCATTTATGCAACTTCGGTACCCCGTAACTGTGCATCCAGGCCCGAAACACAATTTATTTATATGCCGAACGTTAGCGAAATGCAACACTCCGAAACATCATTATGAGTCTAATGGAGTAGAACATATGCTTTTGTTGCAAAACCATTTTTCGAACTTCGGTACCCCATAACAGTGCATTCAGGCCCGAAACACAAGTTATTTATGTGCCGAAGGTTAGCGAAATGCTCCAAAACACTACCAAACATCATTTTGGGTCTAATGTAGTAGAATAGATGCTTTTGTTGCGAAACCATTTTTGTAACTTCGGTACCCCGTAACTGTGCATTCAGCCCTGAAACACAAGTTATTTACATGCCGAAGGTTTGCGAAATGCTCCAAAACACTCCCAAACATCATTTTGAGTCAAATGGTGTAGAACGGATGCTTTTGTTGCAAAACCATTTTTGCAACTACGGTACCCCGTAACAGTGCATTCAGGCCCGAAACACAAGTTATTTACATGCCGAAGGTTTTTGAAATGCTCCAAAGCACTCCCAAACATCATTTTGAGTCAAATGGAGTAGAACAGATGCTTTTGTTGCAAAACCATTTTTGCAACTTCGGTACCCCATAACAGTGCATTCAGGCCCGGAACACAAGTTATTTGCATGCCGAAGGTTAGCGAAATGCTCCAAAACATTCCCAAACATCAGTTTGAGAATAATGGAGTAGAACGGATGCTTTTGTTGCAAAACCATTTTTGCAACTTCGGTACCTCGTAACTGTGCATCCAGGCCCGAAACACAACTTATTTATATGCCGAAGGTTAGCGAAATGCAACACTCCGAAACATTATTTTCAGTCTAATGGAGTAGAACGGATGCTTTTGTTGCAAAACCATTTTTGCAACTTCGGTACCCCGTAACAGTGCATTCAGGCCCGGAACACAAGTTATTTACATGCCGAAGGTTAGCGAAATGCTCCAAAACACTCCCAAACATCATTTTGAGTCTAATTGAGTAGAACGGATGCTTTTGTTGCAAAACTATTTTTGCAACTTCGGTACCCCGTAACAGTGCATTCAGGCCCGGAACACAAGTTATTTACATGCCGAAGGTTAGCGAAATGCTCCAAAACACTCCCAAACATCATTTTGAGTCTAATGGAGTAGAACGGATGCTTTTTTTGCAAAACCATTTTTGCAACTTCGGTACCCCGTAACTGTGTATCCAGGCCCGAAACACAAGTTATTTATATGCCGAAGTTTAGCGAAATGCAACACTCCAAAACATCATTTTGAGTCTAATGGAGTAGAACGGATGCTTTTGTTGCAAAACCATTTTTGCAACTTCGGTACCCCGTAACAGTGCATTCAGGCCCGGAACACAAGTTATTTACATGCCGAAGGTTTGCGAAATGCTCCAAAACACTCCCAAACATCATTTTGAGTCAAATGGAGTAGAACGGATGCTTTTGTTGCAAAATAATTTTTGCAACTTCGGTACCCCGTAACTGTGTATCCAGGCCCGAAACACAAGTTATTTATATGCCGAAGTTTAGCGAAATGCAACACTCCAAAACATCATTTTGAGTCTAATGGAGTAGAACGGATGCTTTTGTTGCAAAACCATTTTTGCAACTTCGGTACCCCATAACAGTGCATTCAGGCCCGGAACACAAGTTATTTGCATGCCGAAGGTTAGCGAAATGCTCCAAAACATTCCCAAACATCAGTTTGAGAATAATAGAGTAGAACGGATGCTTTTGTTGGAAAACCATTTTTGCAACTTCGGTACCCCGTAACTGTGCATCCAGGCCCGAAACACAACTTATTTATATGCCGAAGGTTAGCGAAATGCAACACTCCGAAACATTATTTTCAGTCTAATGGAGTAGAACGGATGCTTTTGTTGCAAAACCATTTTTGCAACTTCGGTACCCCGTAACAGTGCATTCAGGCCCGGAACACAAGTTATTTACATGCCGAAGGTTAGCGAAATGCACCAAAACATCATTTTGAGTCTAATGGAGTTGAACGGATGCTTTTGTTGCAAAACCATTTTTGCAACTTCGGTACCCCGTAACAGTGCATTCAGGCCCGGAACACAAGTTATTTACATGCCGAAGGTTAGCGAAATGCTCCAAAACACTCCCAAACATCATTTTGAGTCTAATTGTGTAGAACGGATGCTTTTGTTGCAAAACCATTTTTGCAACTACGGTACCCCGTAACAGTGCATTCAGGCCCGAAACACAAGTTATTTACATGCCGAAGGTTTTTGAAATGCTCCAAAGCACTCCCAAACATCATTTTGAGTCAAATAGAGTAGAACAGATGCTTTTGTTGCAAAACCATTTTTGCAACTTCGGTACCCCATAACAGTGCATTCAGGCCCGGAACACAAGTTATTTGCATGCCGAAGGTTAGCGAAATGCTCCAAAACATTCCCAAACATCAGTTTGAGTCTAATGGAGTAGAACGGATGCTTTTGTTGCAAAACCATTTATGCAACTTCGGTACCCCGTAACTGTGCATCCAGGCCCGAAACACAAGTTATTTATATGCCGAACGTTAGCGAAATGCAACACTCCGAAACATCATTATTAGTGTAATGGAGTAGAACATATGCTTTTGTTGCAAAACCATTTTTCGAACTTCGGTACCCCATAACAGTGCATTCAGGCCCGAAACACAAGTTATTTATGTGCCGAAGGTTAGCGAAATGCTCCAAAACACTACCAAACATCATTTTGGGTCTAATGTAGTAGAATAGATGCTTTTGTTGCGAAACCATTTTTGTAACTTCGGTACCCCGTAACTGTGCATTCAGCCCTGAAACACAAGTTATTTACATGCCGAAGGTTTGCGAAATGCTCCAAAACACTCCCAAACATCATTTTGAGTCAAATGGTGTAGAACGGATGCTTTTGTTGCAAAACCATTTTTGCAACTACGGTACCCCGTAACAGTGCATTCAGGCCCGAAACACAAGTTATTTACATGCCGAAGGTTTTTGAAATGCTCCAAAGCACTCCCAAACATCATTTTGAGTCAAATGGAGTAGAACAGATGCTTTTGTTGCAAAACCATTTTTGCAACTTCGGTACCCCATAACAGTGCATTCAGGCCCGGAACACAAGTTATTTGCATGCCGAAGGTTAGCGAAATGCTCCAAAACATTCCCAAACATCAGTTTGAGAATAATGGAGTAGAACGGATGCTTTTGTTGCAAAACCATTTTTGCAACTTCGGTACCCCGTAACTGTGCATCCAGGCCCGAAACACAACTTATTTATATGCCGAAGGTTAGCGAAATGCAACACTCCGAAACATTATTTTCAGTCTAATGGAGAAGAACGGATGCTTTTGTTGCAAAACCATTTTTGCAACTTCGGTACCCCGTAACAGTGCATTCAGGCCCGGAACACAAGTTATTTACATGCCGAAGGTTAGCGAAATGCTCCAAAACACTCCCAAACATCATTTTGAGTCTAATTGAGTAGAACGGATGCTTTTGTTGCAAAACCATTTTTGCAACTTCGGTACCCCGTAACAGTGCATTCAGGCCCGGAACACAAGTTATTTACATGCCGAAGGTTAGCGAAATGCTCCAAAACACTCCCAAACATCATTTTTAGTCTAATGGAGTAGAACGGATGCTTTTTTTGCAAAACCATTTTTGCAACTTCGGTACCCCGTAACTGTGTATCCAGGCCCGAAACACAAGTTATTTATATGCCGAAGTTTAGCGAAATGCAACACTCCAAAACATCATTTTGAGTCTAATGGAGTAGAACGGATGCTTTTGTTGCAAAACCATTTTTGCAACTTCGGTACCCCGTAACAGTGCATTCAGGCCCGGAACACAAGTTATTTACATGCCGAAGGTTTGCGAAATGCTCCAAAACACTCCCAAACATCATTTTGAGTCAAATGGAGTAGAACGGATGCTTTTGTTGCAAAATAATTTTTGCAACTTCGGTACCTCGTAACAGTGCATTCAGGCCCGGAACACAAGTTATTTACATGCCGAAGGTTAGCAAAATGCTCCAAAACTCTCCCAAACATCATTTTGAGTCTAATTGAGTAGAAGGGATGCTTTTGTTGCAAAACCATTTTTGCAACTTTGGTACCCCGTAACTATGCATCCAGGCCCGAAACACAAGTTATTTATATTCCGAAGGTTAGCGAAATGCAACACTCCGAAACATCATTTTGAGTCTAATGGAGTAGAACATATGCTTTTGTTGCAAAACCAATTTTGCAACTTCGGTACCCCGTAACAGTGCATTCAGGCCCGGAACACAAGTTATTTACATGTCGAAGGTTAGCGAAATGCTCCAAAACACTCCCAAACATCATTTTGAGTCTAATGGAGTAGAACGGATGCTTTTGTTGCAAAACCATTTATGCAACTTCGGTACCCCGTAACTGTGCATCCAGGCCCGAAACACAATTTATTTATATGCCGAACGTTAGCGAAATGCAACACTCCGAAACATCATTATGAGTCTAATGGAGTAGAACATATGCTTTTGTTGCAAAACCATTTTTCGAACTTCGGTACCCCATAACAGTGCATTCAGGCCCGAAACACAAGTTATTTATGTGCCGAAGGTTAGCGAAATGCTCCAAAACACTACCAAACATCATTTTGGGTCTAATGTAGTAGAATAGATGCTTTTGTTGCGAAACCATTTTTGTAACTTCGGTACCCCGTAACTGTGCATTCAGCCCTGAAACACAAGTTATTTACATGCCGAAGGTTTGCGAAATGCTCCAAAACACTCCCAAACATCATTTTGAGTCAAATGGTGTAGAACGGATGCTTTTGTTGCAAAACCATTTTTGCAACTACGGTACCCCGTAACAGTGCATTCAGGCCCGAAACACAAGTTATTTACATGCCGAAGGTTTTTGAAATGCTCCAAAGCACTCCCAAACATCATTTTGAGTCAAATGGAGTAGAACAGATGCTTTTGTTGCAAAACCATTTTTGCAACTTCGGTACCCCATAACAGTGCATTCAGGCCCGGAACACAAGTTATTTGCATGCCGAAGGTTAGCGAAATGCTCCAAAACATTCCCAAACATCAGTTTGAGAATAATGGAGTAGAACGGATGCTTTTGTTGCAAAACCATTTTTGCAACTTCGGTACCTCGTAACTGTGCATCCAGGCCCGAAACACAACTTATTTATATGCCGAAGGTTAGCGAAATGCAACACTCCGAAACATTATTTTCAGTCTAATGGAGTAGAACGGATGCTTTTGTTGCAAAACCATTTTTGCAACTTCGGTACCCCGTAACAGTGCATTCAGGCCCGGAACACAAGTTATTTACATGCCGAAGGTTAGCGAAATGCTCCAAAACACTCCCAAACATCATTTTGAGTCTGATTGAGTAGAACGGATGCTTTTGTTGCAAAACTATTTTTGTAACTTCGGTACCCCGTAACAGTGCATTCAGGCCCGGAACACAAGTTATTTACATGCCGAAGGTTAGCGAAATGCTCCAAAACTCTCCCAAACATCATTTTGAGTCAAATGGAGTAGAACGGATGCTTTTGTTGCAAAATAATTTTTGCAACTTCGGTACCCCGTAACAGTGCATTCAGGCCCGGAACACAAGTTATTTACATGCCGAAGGTTAGCGAAATGCTCCAAAACTCTCCCAAACATCATTTTGAGTCTAATTGAGTAGAACGGATGCTTTTGTTGCAAAACCATTTTTGCAACTTCGGTACCCCGTAACAGTGCATTCAGGCCCGGAACACAAGTTATTTACATGCCGAAGGTTAGCGAAATGCTCCAAAACACTCCCAAGCATCATTTCGAGTCTAATGGAGTAGAACGGATGCTTTTGTTAAAAAACCATTTTTGCAACTTCGGTACCGCGTAACAGTGCATTCAGGCCCGGAACACAAGTTATTTACATGCCGAAGGTTAGCGAAATGCTCCAAAACTCTCCCAAACATCATTTTGAGTCTAATTGAGTAGAACGGATGCTTTTGTTGCAAAACCATTTTTGCAACTTTGGTACCCCGTAACTATGCATCCAGGCCCGAAACACAAGTTATTTATATTCCGAAGGTTAGCGAAATGCAACACTCCGAAACATCATTTTGAGTCTAATGGAGTAGAACATATGCTTTTGTTGCAAAACCATTTTTGCAACTTAGGTACCCCGTAACAGTGCATTCAGGCCCGAAACACAAGTTATTTATGTGCCGAAGCTTAGCAAAATGCTCCAAAACACTGCCAAACATCATTTTGGGTCTAATGGAGTAGAACAGATGCTTTTGTTGCAAAACCATTTTTGCAACTTCGGTACCCTGTAACAGTGCATTCAGGCCCGGAACACAAGTTATTTACATGTCGAAGGTTAGCGAAATGCTCCAAAACACTCCCAAACATCATTTTGAGTCTAATGGAGTAGAATGGATGCTTTTGTTGCAAAACCCTTTATGCAACTTCGGAACCCCGTAACTGTGCATCCAGGCCCGAAACACAAGTTATTTATATGCCGAAGGTTAGCGAAATGCAACACTCCGAAACATCATTTTGAGTCTAATGGAGTAGAACATATGCTTTTGTTGCAAAACCATTTTTGCAACTTCGGTACCCCATAACAGTTACTTCAGGCCCGAAACACAAGTTATTTATGTGCCGAAGGTTAGCGAAATGCTCCAAAACACTACCAAACATCATTTTGGGTCTAAAGGAGTAGAATAGATGCTTTTCTTGCGAAACCATTTTTGCAACTTCGGTACCCCGTAACTGTGCATTCAGCCCTGAAACACAAGTTATTTACATGCCGAAGGTTTGCGAAATGCACCAAAACACTCCCAAACATCATTTTGAGTCTAATGGAGTAGAACGGATGCTTTTGTTGCAAAACCATTTTTGCAACTTCGGTACCCCGTAACTGTGCATTCAGGCCCGGAACACAAGTTATTTACATGCGGAAGGTTAGCGAAATGCTCCAAAACACTCCCAAACATCATTTTGAGTCTAATGGAGTAGAACGGATCCTTTTGTTGCAAAACCATTTTTGCAACTTCGGTACCCCGTAACTGTGCATCCAGGACCGAAACACAAGTTATTTATATGCCGAAGGTTAGCGAAATGCAACACTCCGAGACATCATTTTGAGTCTAATGGAGTAGAACATATGCTTTTGTTGCAAAATCATTTTTGCAACTTCGGTACCCCGTAACAGTGCATTCAGGCCCGAAACACAAGTTATTTATGTGCCGAAGATTAGCAAAATGCTCCAAAACACTGCCAAACATCATTTTAGGTCTAATGAAGTACGCCAGACGCTTTTTATTGCGAAACCATTTTTGCAACTTCGGTACTCCGTAACTGTGCATTCAGCCTTGAAAGACAAGTTATTTACATGTCGAAGGTTAGCGAAATGCTCCAAAACACTGCCAAACATCATTTTGGGTCTAATGAAGTACGCCAGATGCTTTTGTTGCGAAACCATTTTTGCAACTTCGGTACCCCGTAACTGTGCATTCAGACTTGAAACACAAGTTATTTACATGCCGAAGGTTAGCGAAATGCTCCAAAACACTCCCAAACATCATTTTGAGTCAAATGGAGTAGAACGGATGCTTTTGTTGCAAAACCATTTTTGCAACTTCGGTACCCCGTAACAGTGCATTCAGGCCCGAAACATAAGTTATTTACAATGCGAAGGTTTGCGAAATGCTCCAAAAGACTCCCAAACATCATTTTGAGTCAAATGGAGTAGAACGGATGCTTTTGTTGCAAAACCATTTTTGCAACTTCGGTACCCCGTAACTGTGCATCCAGGCCCGAAACACAAGTTATTTTATATGCCGAAGGTTAGCGAAATGCGACACTCCGAAACATCATTTTGAGTCTAATGGAGTAGAACGGATGCTTTTGTTGCAAAACCATTTTTGCAACTTCGGTACCCCGTAACTGTGCATCCAGGCCCGAAACACAAGTTATTTTAAATGCCGAAGGTTAGCGAAATGCGACACTCCGAAACATCATTTCGAGACTAATGGAGTACAACGGATGCTTTTGTTGCAAAACCATTTTTGCAACTTCGGTACCCCGTAACAGTGCATTCAGGCCCGGAACACAAGTTATTTACATGCCGAAGGTTAGCGAAATGCTCCAAAACACTCCCAAACATCATTTTGAGTCTAATGGAGTAGAACGGATGCTTTTGTTGCAAAACCATTTTTGCAACTTCGGTACCCCGTAACTGTGCATCCAGGCCCGAAACACAAGTTATTTTATATGCCGAAGGTTAGCGAAATGCGACACTCCGAAACATCATTTTGAGTCTAATGGAGTAGAACGGATGCTTTTGTTGCAAAACCATTTTTGCAACTTCGGTACCCCGTAACAGTGCATTCAGGCCCGAAACATAAGTTATTTACATGCCGAAGGTTTGCGAAATGCTCCAAAAGACTCAAAAACATCATTTTGAGTCAAATGGAGTAGAACGGATGCTTTTGTTGCAAAACCATTTTTGCAACCTCGGTACCCCGTAACTGTGCATCCAGGCCCGAAACACAAGTTATTTTATATGCCGAAGGTTAGCGAAATGCGACACTCCGAAACATCATTTTGAGTCTAATGGAGTAGAACGGATGCTTTTGTTGCAAAACCATTTTTGCAACTTCGGTACCCCGTAACTGTGCATCCAGGCCCGAAACACAAGTTATTTTAAATGCCGAAGGTTAGCGAAATGCGACACTCCGAAACATCATTTCGAGACTAATGGAGTACAACGGATGCTTTTGTTGCAAAACCATTTTTGCAACTTCGGTACCCCGTAACAGTGCATTCAGGCCCGGAACACAAGTTATTTACATGCCGAAGGTTAGCGAAATGCTCCAAAACACTCCCAAACATCATTTTGAGTCTAATGGAGTAGAACGGATGCTTTTGTTGCAAAACCATTTTTGCAACTTCGGTACCCCGTAACAGTGCATTCAGGCCCGAAACATAAGTTATTTACATGCCGAAGGTTTGCGAAATGCTCCAAAAGACTCCCAAACATCATTTTGAGTCAAATGGAGTAGAACGGATGCTTTTGTTGCAAAACCATTTTTGCAACTTCGGTACCCCGTAACTGTGCATCCAGGCCCGAAACACAAGTTATTTTATATGCCGAAGGTTAGCGAAATGCGACACTCCGAAACATCATTTTGAGTCTAATGGAGTAGAACGGATGCTTTTGTTGCAAAACCATTTTTGCAACTTCGGTACCCCATAACTGTGCATCCAGGCCCGAAACACAAGTTATTTTAAATGCCGAAGGTTAGCGAAATGCGACACTCCGAAACATCATTTTGAGACTAATGGAGTAGAACGGATGCTTTTGTTGCAAAACCATTTTTGCAACTTCGGTACCCCGTAACAGTGCATTCAGGCCCGGAACACAAGTTATTTACATGCCGAAGGTTTGCGAAATGCTCCAAAACACTCCCAAACAACATTTTGAGTCAAATGGAGTAGAACCGATGCTTTTGTTGCAAAACCATTTTTGCAACTTCGGTACCCCGTAACAGTGCATTCAGGCCCGAAACAGAAGTTATTTCTATGCCGAAGGTTAGCGAAATGTAACACTCTGAAACATCATTTTTAGTCTAATGGAGTAGAACGGATGCTTTTGTTGCAAAACCATTTTTGCAACTTCGGTACCCCGTAACAGTGCATTCAGGCCCGGAACACAAGTTATTTACATACCGAAGGTAGCGAAATGCTCCAAAACACTCCCAAACATCATTTTGAGTCTAATGGAGTAGAACGGATGCTTTTGTTGCAAAACCATTTTTGCAACTTCGGTACCCCGTAACTGTGCATACAGGCCCGAAACACAAATTATTTTATATGCCGAAGGTTAGCGAAATGCGACACTCCGAAACATCATTTTGAGTCTAATGGAGTAGAACGGATGCTTTTGTTGCAAAACCATTTTTGCAACTTCGGTACCCCGTAACAGTGCATTCAGGCCCGGAACACAAGTTATTTACATGCCGAAGGTTAGCGAAATGCTCCAAAACACTCCCAAACATCATTTTGAGTCTAATGGAGTAGAACGGATCCTTTTGTTGCAAAACCATTTTTGCAACTTCGGTACCCCGTAACTGTGCATCCAGGCCCGAAACACAAGTTATTTATATGCCGAAGGTTAGCGAAATGCAACACTCCGAAACATCATTTTGAGTCTAATGGAGTAGAACATATGCTTTTGTTGCAAAACCATTTTTGCAACTTCGGTACCCCGTAACAGTGCATTCAGGCCCGAAACACAAGTTATTTATGTGCCGAAGATTAGCGAAATGCTCCAAAACACTGCCAAACATCATTTTGGGTCTAATGAAGTACGCCAGATGCTTTTGTTGCGAAACCATTTTTGCAACTTCGGTACCCCGTAACTGTGCATTCAGACTTGAAACACAAGTTATTTACATGCCGAAGGTTAGCGAAATGCTCCAAAACACTCCCAAACATCATTTTGAGTCAAATGGAGTAGAACGGATGCTTTTGTTGCAAAACCATTTTTGCAACTTCGGTACCCCGTAACAGTGCATTCAGGCCCGAAACATAAGTTATTTACATGACGAAGGTTTGCGAAATGCTCCAAAAGACTCCCAAACATCATTTTGAGTCAAATGGAGTAGAACGGATGCTTTTATTGCAAAACCATTTTTGCAACTTCGGTACCCCGTAACTGTGCATCCAGGCCCGAAACACAAGTTATTTTATATGCCGAAGGTTAGCGAAATGCGACACTCCGAAACATCATTTTGAGTCTAATGGAGTAGAACGGATGCTTTTGTTGCAAAACCATTTTTGCAACTTCGGTACCCCGTAACAGTGCATTCAGGCCCGGAACACAAGTTATTTACATGCCGAAGGTTAGCGAAATGCTCCAAAACACTCCCAAACATCATTTTGAGTCTAATGGAGTAGAACGGATCCTTTTGTTGCAAAACCATTTTTGCAACTTCGGTACCCCGTAACTGTGCATCCAGGCCCGAAACACAAGTTATTTATATGCCGAAGGTTAGCGAAATGCAACACTCCGAAACATCATTTTGAGTCTAATGGAGTAGAACATATGCTTTTGTTGCAAAACCATTTTTGCAACTTCGGTACCCCGTAACAGTGCATTCAGGCCCGAAACACAAGTTATTTATGTGCCGAAGATTAGCGAAATGCTCCAAAACACTGCCAAACATCATTTTGGGTCTAATGAAGTACGCCAGATGCTTTTGTTGCGAAACCATTTTTGCAACTTCGGTACCCCGTAACTGTGCATTCAGACTTGAAACACAAGTTATTTACATGCCGAAGGTTAGCGAAATGCTCCAAAACACTCCCAAACATCATTTTGAGTCAAATGGAGTAGAACGGATGCTTTTGTTGCAAAACCATTTTTGCAACTTCGGTACCCCGTAACAGTGCATTCAGGCCCGAAACATAAGTTATTTACATGACGAAGGTTTGCGAAATGCTCCAAAAGACTCCCAAACATCATTTTGAGTCAAATGGAGTAGAACGGATGCTTTTATTGCAAAACCATTTTTGCAACTTCGGTACCCCGTAACTGTGCATCCAGGCCCGAAACACAAGTTATTTTATATGCCGAAGGTTAGCGAAATGCGACACTCCGAAACATCATTTTGAGTCTAATGGAGTAGAACGGATGCTTTTGTTGCAAAACCATTTTTGCAACTTCGGTACCCCGTAACAGTGCATTCAGGCCCGGAACACAAGTTATTTACATGCCGAAGGTTAGCGAAATGCTCCAAAACACTCCCAAACATCATTTTGAGTCTAATGGAGTAGAACAGATGCTTTTGTTGCAAAACCATTTTTGCAACTTCGGTACCCCGTAACTGTGCATCCAGGCCCGGAACACAAGTATTTACATGTCGAAGGTTAGCGAAATGCTCCAAAACACTCCCAAACATCATTTTGAGTCTAATTGAGTAGAACGAATGCTTTTGTTGCAAATCCATTTTTGCAACTTCGGTACCCCATAACTATGCATCCAGGCCCGAAACACAAGTTATTTATATTCCGAAGGTTAGCGAAATGCAACACTCCGAAACATCATTTTGAGTCTAATGGTGTAGAACATATGCTTTTGTTGCAAAACCATTTTTGCAACTTCGGTACCCCGTAACAGTGCATTCAGGCCCGAAACACAAGTTATTTATGTGCCGAAGCTTAGCGAAATGCTCCAAAACACTGCCAAACATCATTTTGGGTCTAATGGAGTAGAACAGATGCTTTTGTTGCAAAACTATTTTTGCAACTTCGGTACCCCGTAACAGTGCATTCAGGCCCGGAACACAAGTTATTTACATGTCGAAGGTTAGCGAAATGCTCCAAAACACTCCCAAACATCATTTTGAGTCTAATGGAGTAGAACGGATGCTTTTGTTGCAAAACCATTTTTGCAACTTCGGTACCCCGTAACAGTGCATTCAGGCCCGAAACATAAGTTATTTACATGCCGAAGGTTTGCGAAATGCTCCAAAACACTCCCAAACAACATTTTGAGTCAAATGGAGTAGAACCGATGCTTTTGTTGCAAAACCATTTTTGCAACTTCGGTACCCCGTAACAGTGCATTCAGGCCCGAAACAGAAGTTATTTCTATGCCGAAGGTTAGCGAAATGTAACACTCTGAAACATCATTTTTAGTCTAATGGAGTAGAACGGATGCTTTTGTTGCAAAACCATTTTTGCAACTTCGGTACCCCGTAACAGTGCATTCAGGCCCGGAACACAAGTTATTTACATACCGAATGTAGCGAAATGCTACAAAACACTCCCAAACATCATTTTGAGTCTAATGGAGTTGAACGGATGCTTTTGTTGCAAAACCATTTTTGCAACTTCGGTACCCCGTAACTGTGCATACAGGCCCGAAACACAAATTATTTTATATGCCGAAGGTTAGCGAAATGCGACACTCCGAAACATCATTTTGAGTCTAATGGAGTAGAACGGATGCTTTTGTTGCAAAACCATTTTTGCAACTTCGGTACCCCGTAACAGTGCATTCAGGCCCGGAACACAAGTTATTTACATGCCGAAGGTTAGCGAAATGCTCCAAAACACTCCCAAACATCATTTTGAGTCTAATGGAGTAGAACGGATCCTTTTGTTGCAAAACCATTTTTGCAACTTCGGTACCCCGTAACTGTGCATCCAGGCCCGAAACACAAGTTATTTATATGCCGAAGGTTAGCGAAATGCAACACTCCGAGACATCATTTTGAGTCTAATGGAGTAGAACATATGCTTTTGTTGCAAAACCATTTTTGCAACTTCGGTACCCCGTAACAGTGCATTCAGGCCCGAAACATAAGTTATTTACAATGCGAAGGTTTGCGAAATGCTCCAAAAGACTCCCAAACATCATTTTGAGTCAAATGGAGTAGAACGGATGCTTTTGTTGCAAAACCATTTTTGCAACTTCGGTACCCCGTAACAGTGCATTCAGGCCCGGAACACAAGTTATTTACATGCCGAAGGTTAGCGAAATGCTCCAAAACACTCCCAAACATCATTTTGAGTCTAATGGAGTAGAACGGATCCTTTTGTTGCAAAACCATTTTTGCAACTTCGGTACCCCGTAACTGTGCATCCAGGCCCGAAACACAAGTTATTTATATGCCGAAGGTTAGCGAAATGCAACACTCCGAAACATCATTTTGAGTCTAATGGAGTAGAACATATGCTTTTGTTGCAAAACCATTTTTGCAACTTCGGTACCCCGTAACAGTGCATTCAGGCCCGAAACACAAGTTATTTATGTGCCGAAGATTAGCGAAATGCTCCAAAACACTGCCAAACATCATTTTGGGTCTAATGAAGTACGCCAGATGCTTTTGTTGCGAAACCATTTTTGCAACTTCGGTACCCCGTAACTGTGCATTCAGACTTGAAACACAAGTTATTTACATGCCGAAGGTTAGCGAAATGCTCCAAAACACTCCCAAACATCATTTTGAGTCAAATGGAGTAGAACGGATGCTTTTGTTGCAAAACCATTTTTGCAACTTCGGTACCCCGTAACAGTGCATTCAGGCCCGAAACATAAGTTATTTACAATGCGAAGGTTTGCGAAATGCTCCAAAAGACTCCCAAACATCATTTTGAGTCAAATGGAGTAGAACGGATGCTTTTGTTGCAAAACCATTTTTGCAACTTCGGTACCCCGTAACTGTGCATCCAGGCCCGAAACACAAGTTATTTTATATGCCGAAGGTTAGCGAAATGCGACACTCCGAAACATCATTTTGAGTCTAATGGAGTAGAACGGATGCTTTTGTTGCAAAACCATTTTTGCAACTTCGGTACCCCGTAACAGTGCATTCAGGCCCGGAACACAAGTTATTTACATGCCGAAGGTTAGCGAAATGCTCCAAAACACTCCCAAACATCATTTTGAGTCTAATGGAGTAGAACGGATGCTTTTGTTGCAAAACCATTTTTGCAACTTCGGTACCCCGTAACAGTGCATTCAGGCCCGAAACATAAGTTATTTACATGCCGAAGGTTTGCGAAATGCTCCAAAAGACACCCAAACATCATTTTGAGTCAAATGGAGTAGAACGGATGCTTTTGTTGCAAAACCATTTTTGCAACTTCGGTACCCCGTAACTGTGCATCCAGGCCCGAAACACAAGTTATTTTATATGCCGAAGGTTAGCGAAATGCGACACTCCGAAACATCATTTTGAGTCTAATGGAGTAGAACGGATGCTTTTGTTGCAAAACCATTTTTGCAACTTCGGTACCCCGTAACTGTGCATCCAGGCCCGAAACACAAGTTATTTTAAATGCCGAAGGTTAGCGAAATGCGACACTCCGAAACATCATTTTGAGACTAATGGAGTAGAACGGATGCTTTTGTTGCAAAACCATTTTTGCAACTTCGGTACCCCGTAACAGTGCATTCAGGCCCGGAACATAAGTTATTTACATGCCGAAGGTTTGCGAAATGCTCCAAAACACTCCCAAACAACATTTTGAGTCAAATGGAGTAGAACCGATGCTTTTGTTGCAAAACCATTTTTGCAACTTCGGTACCCCGTAACAGTGCATTCAGGCCCGAAACAGAAGTTATTTCTATGCCGAAGGTTAGCGAAATGTAACACTCTGAAACATCATTTTTAGTCTAATGGAGTAGAACGGATGCTTTTGTTGCAAAACCATTTTTGCAACTTCGGTACCCCGTAACAGTGCATTCAGGCCCGGAACACAAGTTATTTACATACCGAAGGTAGCGAAATGCTCCAAAACACTCCCAAACATCATTTTGAGTCTAATGGAGTAGAACGGATGCTTTTGTTGCAAAACCATTTTTGCAACTTCGGTACCCCGTAACTGTGCATACAGGCCCGAAACACAAATTATTTTATATGCCGAAGGTTAGCGAAATGCGACACTCCGAAACATCATTTTGAGTCTAATGGAGTAGAACGGATGCTTTTGTTGCAAAACCATTTTTGCAACTTCGGTACCCCGTAACAGTGCATTCAGGCCCGGAACACAAGTTATTTACATGCCGAAGGTTAGCGAAATGCTCCAAAACACTCCCAAACATCATTTTGAGTCTAATGGAGTAGAACGGATCCTTTTGTTGCAAAACCATTTTTGCAACTTCGGTACCCCGTAACTGTGCATCCAGGCCCGAAACACAAGTTATTTATATGCCGAAGGTTAGCGAAATGCAACACTCCGAGACATCATTTTGAGTCTAATGGAGTAGAACATATGCTTTTGTTGCAAAACCATTTTTGCAACTTCGGTACCCCGTAACAGTGCATTCAGGCCCGAAACACAAGTTATTTATGTGCCGAAGATTAGCGAAATGCTCCAAAACACTGCCAAACATCATTTTGGGTCTAATGAAGTACGCCAGATGCTTTTGTTGCGAAACCATTTTTGCAACTTCGGTACCCCGTAACTGTGCATTCAGACTTGAAACACAAGTTATTTACATGCCGAAGATTAGCGAAATGCTCCAAAACACTCCCAAACATCATTTTGAGTCAAATGGAGTAGAACGGATGCTTTTGTTGCAAAACCATTTTTGCAACTTCGGTACCCCGTAACAGTGCATTCAGGCCCGAAACATAAGTTATTTACAATGCGAAGGTTTGCGAAATGCTCCAAAAGACTCCCAAACATCATTTTGAGTCAAATGGAGTAGAACGGATGCTTTTGTTGCAAAACCATTTTTGCAACTTCGGTACCCCGTAACTGTGCATCCAGGCCCGAAACACAAGTTATTTATATGCCGAAGGTTAGCGAAATGCAACACTCCGAGACATCATTTTGAGTCTAATGGAGTAGAACATATGCTTTTGTTGCAAAACCATTTTTGCAACTTCGGTACCCCGTAACAGTGCATTCAGGCCCGAAACACAAGTTATTTATGTGCCGAAGATTAGCGAAATGCTCCAAAACACTGCCAAACATCATTTTGGGTCTAATGAAGTACGCCAGATGCTTTTGTTGCGAAACCATTTTTGCAACTTCGGTACCCCGTAACTGTGCATTCAGACTTGAAACACAAGTTATTTACATGCCGAAGGTTAGCGAAATGCTCCAAAACACTCCCAAACATCATTTTGAGTCAAATGGAGTAGAACGGATGCTTTTGTTGCAAAACCATTTTTGCAACTTCGGTACCCCGTAACAGTGCATTCAGGCCCGAAACATAAGTTATTTACAATGCGAAGGTTTGCGAAATGCTCCAAAAGACTCCCAAACATCATTTTGATTCAAATGGAGTAGAACGGATGCTTTTGTTGCAAAACCATTTTTGCAACTTCGGTACCCCGTAACTGTGCATCCAGGCCCGAAACACAAGTTATTTTATATGCCGAAGGTTAGCGAAATGCGACACTCCGAAACATCATTTTGAGTCTAATGGAGTAGAACGGATGCTTTTGTTGCAAAACCATTTTTGCAACTTCGGTACCCCGTAACAGTGCATTCAGGCCCGGAACACAAGTTATTTACATGCCGAAGGTTAGCGAAATGCTCCAAAACACTCCCAAACATCATTTTGAGTCTAATGGAGTAGAACGGATGCTTTTGTTGCAAAACCATTTTTGCAACTTCGGTACCCCGTAACAGTGCATTCAGGCCCGAAACATAAGTTATTTACATGCCGAAGGTTTGCGAAATGCTCCAAAAGACACCCAAACATCATTTTGAGTCAAATGGAGTAGAACGGATGCTTTTGTTGCAAAACCATTTTTGCAACTTCGGTACCCCGTAACTGTGCATCCAGGCCCGAAACACAAGTTATTTTATATGCCGAAGGTTAGCGAAATGTGACACTCCGAAACATCATTTTGAGTCTAATGGAGTAGAACGGATGCTTTTGTTGCAAAACCATTTTTGCAACTTCGGTACCCCGTAACTGTGCATCCAGGCCCGAAACACAAGTTATTTTATATGCCGAAGGTTAGCGAAATGCGACACTCCGAAACATCATTTTGAGACTAATGGAGTAGAACGGATGCTTTTGTTGCAAAACCATTTTTGCAACTTCGGTACCCCGTAACAGTGCATTCAGGCCCGGAACATAAGTTATTTACATGCCGAAGGTTTGCGAAATGCTCCAAAACACTCCCAAACAACATTTTGAGTCAAATGGAGTAGAACCGATGCTTTTGTTGCAAAACCATTTTTGCAACTTCGGTACCCCGTAACAGTGCATTCAGGCCCGAAACAGAAGTTATTTCTATGCCGAAGGTTAGCGAAATGTAACACTCTGAAACATCATTTTTAGTCTAATGGAGTAGAACGGATGCTTTTGTTGCAAAACCATTTTTGCAACTTCGGTACCCCGTAACAGTGCATTCAGGCCCGGAACACAAGTTATTTACATACCGAAGGTAGCGAAATGCTCCAAAACACTCCCAAACATCATTTTGAGTCTAATGGAGTAGAACGGATGCTTTTGTTGCAAAACCATTTTTGCAACTTCGGTACCCCGTAACTGTGCATACAGGCCCGAAACACAAATTATTTTATATGCCGAAGGTTAGCGAAATGCGACACTCCGAAACATCATTTTGAGTCTAATGGAGTAGAACGGATGCTTTTGTTGCAAAACCATTTTTGCAACTTCGGTACCCCGTAACAGTGCATTCAGGCCCGGAACACAAGTTATTTACATGCCGAAGGTTAGCGAAATGCTCCAAAACACTCCCAAACATCATTTTGAGTCTAATGGAGTAGAACGGATCCTTTTGTTGCAAAACCATTTTTGCAACTTCGGTACCCCGTAACTGTGCATCCAGGCCCGAAACACAAGTTATTTATATGCCGAAGGTTAGCGAAATGCAACACTCCGAGACATCATTTTCAGTCTAATGGAGTAGAACATATGCTTTTGTTGCAAAACCATTTTTGCAACTTCGGTACCCCGTAACAGTGCATTCAGGCCCGAAACACAAGTTATTTATGTGCCGAAGATTAGCGAAATGCTCCAAAACACTGCCAAACATCATTTTGGGTCTAATGAAGTACGCCAGATGCTTTTGTTGCGAAACCATTTTTGCAACTTCGGTACCCCGTAACTGTGCATTCAGACTTGAAACACAAGTTATTTACATGCCGAAGGTTAGCGAAATGCTCCAAAACACTCCCAAACATCATTTTGAGTCAAATGGAGTAGAACGGATGCTTTTGTTGCAAAACCATTTTTGCAACTTCGGTACCCCGTAACAGTGCATTCAGGCCCGAAACATAAGTTATTTACAATGCGAAGGTTTGCGAAATGCTCCAAAAGACTCCCAAACATCATTTTGAGTCAAATGGAGTAGAACGGATGCTTTTGTTGCAAAACCATTTTTGCAACTTCGGTACCCCGTAACTGTGCATCCAGGCCCGAAACACAAGTTATTTATATGCCGAAGGTTAGCGAAATGCAACACTCCGAGACATCATTTTGAGTATAATGGAGTAGAACATATGCTTTTGTTGCAAAACCATTTTTGCAACTTCGGTACCCCGTAACAGTGCATTCAGGCCCGAAACACAAGTTATTTATGTGCCGAAGATTAGCGAAATGCTCCAAAACACTGCCAAACATCATTTTGGGTCTAATGAAGTACGCCAGATGCTTTTGTTGCGAAACCATTTTTGCAACTTCGGTACCCCGTAACTGTGCATTCAGACTTGAAACACAAGTTATTTACATGCCGAAGGTTAGCGAAATGCTCCAAAACACTCCCAAACATCATTTTGAGTCAAATGGAGTAGAACGGATGCTTTTGTTGCAAAACCATTTTTGCAACTTCGGTACCCCGTAACAGTGCATTCAGGCCCGAAACATAAGTTATTTACAATGCGAAGGTTTGCGAAATGCTCCAAAAGACTCCCAAACATCATTTTGAGTCTAATGGAGTAGAACGGATGCTTTTGTTGCAAAACCATTTTTGCAACTTCGGTACCCCGTAACTGTGCATCCAGGCCCGAAACACAAGTTATTTTATATGCCGAAGGTTAGCGAAATGCGACACTCCGAAACATCATTTTGAGTCTAATGGAGTAGAACGGATGCTTTTGTTGCAAAACCATTTTTGCAACTTCGGTACCCCGTAACAGTGCATTCAGGCCCGGAACACAAGTTATTTACATGCCGAAGGTTAGCGAAATGCTCCAAAACACTCCCAAACATCATTTTGAGTCTAATGGAGTAGAACGGATCCTTTTGTTGCAAAACCATTTTTGCAACTTCGGTACCCCGTAACTGTGCATCCAGGCCCGAAACACAAGTTATTTATATGCCGAAGGTTAGCGAAATGCAACACTCCGAGACATCATTTTGAGTCTAATGGAGTAGAACATATGCTTTTGTTGCAAAACCATTTTTGCAACTTCGGTACCCCGTAACAGTGCATTCAGACCCGAAACACAAGTTATTTATGTGCTGAACATTAGCGAAATGCTCCAAAACACTGCCAAACATCATTTTGGGTCTAATGAAGTACGCCAGATGCTTTTGTTGCGAAACCATTTTTGCAACTTCGGTACCCCGTAACTGTGCATTCAGACTTGAAACACAAGTTATTTACATGCCGAAGGTTAGCGAAATGCTCCAAAACACTCCCAAACATCATTTTGAGTCAAATGGAGTAGAACGGATGCTTTTGTTGCAAAACCATTTTTGCAACTTCGGTACCCCGTAACAGTGCATTCAGGCCCGAAACATAAGTTATTTACAATGCGAAGGTTTGCGAAATGCTCCAAAAGACTCCCAAACATCATTTTGAGTCAAATGGAGTAGAACGGATGCTTTTGTTGCAAAACCATTTTTGCAACTTCGGTACCCCGTAACTGTGCATCCAGGCCCGAAACACAAGTTATTTATATGCCGAAGGTTAGCGAAATGCAACACTCCGAGACATCATTTTGAGTATAATGGAGTAGAACATATGCTTTTGTTGCAAAACCATTTTTGCAACTTCGGTACCCCGTAACAGTGCATTCAGGCCCGAAACACAAGTTATTTATGTGCCGAAGATTAGCGAAATGCTCCAAAACACTGCCAAACATCATTTTGGGTCTAATGAAGTACGCCAGATGCTTTTGTTGCGAAACCATTTTTGCAACTTCGGTACCCCGTAACTGTGCATTCAGACTTGAAACACAAGTTATTTACATGCCGAAGGTTAGCGAAATGCTCCAAAACACTCCCAAACATCATTTTGAGTCAAATGGAGTAGAACGGATGCTTTTGTTGCAAAACCATTTTTGCAACTTCGGTACCCCGTAACAGTGCATTCAGGCCCGAAACATAAGTTATTTACAATGCGAAGGTTTGCGAAATGCTCCAAAAGACTCCCAAACATCATTTTGAGTCTAATGGAGTAGAACAGATGCTTTTGTTGCAAAACCATTTTTGCAACTTCGGTACCCCGTAACTGTGCATCCAGGCCCGAAACACAAGTTATTTTATATGCCGAAGGTTAGCGAAATGCGACACTCCGAAACATCATTTTGAGTCTAATGGAGTAGAACGGATGCTTTTGTTGCAAAACCATTTTTGCAACTTCGGTACCCCGTAACAGTGCATTCAGGCCCGGAACACAAGTTATTTACATGCCGAAGGTTAGCGAAATGCTCCAAAACACTCCCAAACATCATTTTGAGTCTAATGGAGTAGAACGGATCCTTTTGTTGCAAAACCATTTTTGCAACTTCGGTACCCCGTAACTGTGCATCCAGGCCCGAAACACAAGTTATTTATATGCCGAAGGTTAGCGAAATGCAACACTCCGAGACATCATTTTGAGTCTAATGGAGTAGAACATATGCTTTTGTTGCAAAACCATTTTTGCAACTTCGGTACCCCGTAACAGTGCATTCAGACCCGAAACACAAGTTATTTATGTGCTGAACATTAGCGAAATGCTCCAAAACACTGCCAAACATCATTTTGGGTCTAATGAAGTACGCCAGATGCTTTTGTTGCGAAACCATTTTTGCAACTTCGGTACCCCGTAACTGTGCATTCAGACTTGAAACACAAGTTATTTACATGCCGAAGGTTAGCGAAATGCTCCAAAACACTCCCAAACATCATTTTGAGTCAAATGGAGTAGAACGGATGCTTTTGTTGCAAAACCATTTTTGCAACTTCGGTACCCCGTAACAGTGCATTCAGGCCCGAAACATAAGTTATTTACAATGCGAAGGTTTGCGAAATGCTCCAAAAGACTCCCAAACATCATTTTGAGTCAAATGGAGTAGAACGGATGCTTTTGTTGCAAAACCATTTTTGCAACTTCGGTACCCCGTAACTGTGCATCCAGGCCCGAAACACAAGTTATTTTATATGCCGAAGGTTAGCGAAATGCGACACTCCGAAACATCATTTTGAGTCTAATGGAGTAGAACGGATGCTTTTGTTGCAAAACCATTTTTGCAACTTCGGTACCCCGTAACAGTGCATTCAGGCCCGGAACACAAGTTATTTACATGCCGAAGGTTAGCGAAATGCTCCAAAACACTCCCAAACATCATTTTGAGTCTAATTGAGTAGAACGGATGCTTTTGTTGCAAAACCATTTTTGCAACTTCGGTACCCCGTAACTGTGCATCCAGGCCCGAAACACAAGTTATTTATATTCCGAAGGTTAGCGAAATGCAACACTCCGAGACATCATTTTGAGTCTAATGGAGTAGAACATATGCTTTTGTTGCAAAACCATTTTTGCAACTTCGGTACCCCGTAACAGTGCATTCAGGCCCGAAACACAAGTTATTTATGTGCCGAAGATTAGCGAAATGCTCCAAAACACTGCCAAACATCATTTTGGGTCTAATGAAGTACGCCAGATGCTTTTGTTGCGAAACCATTTTTGCAACTTCGGTACCCCGTAACAGTGCATTCAGGCCCGAAACACAAGTTATTTATGTGCCGAAGATTAGCGAAATGCTCCAAAACACTGCCAAACATCATTTTGAGTCTAATGGAGTAGAACGGATGCTTTTGTTGCAAAACCATTTTTGCAACTTCGGTACCCCGTAACAGTGCATTCAGGCCCGGAACACAAGTTATTTACATGCCGAAGGTTAGCGAAATGCTCCAAAACACTCCCAAACATCATTTTGAGTCTAATGGAGTAGAACGGATGCTTTTGTTGCAAAACCATTTTTGCAACTTCGGTACCCCGTAACTGTGCATCCAGGCCCGAAACACAAGTTATTTTATATGCCGAAGGTTAGCGAAATGCGACACTCCGAAACATCATTTTGAGTCTAATGGAGTAGAACGGATGCTTTTGTTGCAAAACCATTTTTGCAACTTCGGTACCCCGTAACAGTGCATTCAGGCCCGAAACATAAGTTATTTACATGCCGAAGGTTAGCGAAATGCTCCAAAAGACTCCCAAACATCATTTTGAGTCTAATGGAGTAGAACGGATGCTTTTGTTGCAAAACCATTTTTGCAACTTCGGTACCCCGTAACTGTGCATCCAGGCCCGAAACACAAGTTATTTTATATGCCGAAGGTTAGCGAAATGCGACACTCCGAAACATCATTTTGAGTCTAATGGAGTAGAACGGATGCTTTTGTTGCAAAACCATTTTTGCAACTTCGGTACCCCGTAACTGTGCATCCAGGCCCGAAACACAAGTTATTTTAAATGCCGAAGGTTAGCGAAATGCGACACTCCGAAACATCATTTTGAGACTAATGGAGTAGAACGGATGCTTTTGTTGCAAAACCATTTTTGCAACTTCGGTACCCCGTAACAGTGCATTCAGGCCCGGAACACAAGTTATTTACATGCCGAAGGTTAGCGAAATGCTCCAAAACACTCCCAAACATCATTTTGAGTCTAATGGAGTAGAACGGATGCTTTTGTTGCAAAACCATTTTTGCAACTTCGGTACCCCGTAACAGTGCATTCAGGCCCGAAACATAAGTTATTTACATGCCGAAGGTTTGCGAAATGCTCCAAAAGACACCCAAACATCATTTTGAGTCAAATGGAGTAGAACGGATGCTTTTGTTGCAAAACCATTTTTGCAACTTCGGTACCCCGTAACTGTGCATCCAGGCCCGAAACACAAGTTATTTTATATGCCGAAGGTTAGCGAAATGCGAAACTCCGAAACATCATTTTGAGTCTAATGGAGTAGAACGGATGCTTTTGTTGCAAAACCATTTTTGCAACTTCGGTACCCCGTAACTGTGCATCCAGGCCCGAAACACAAGTTATTTTATATGCCGAAGGTTAGCGAAATGCGACACTCCGAAACATCATTTTGAGTCTAATGGAGTAGAACGGATGCTTTTGTTGCAAAACCATTTTTGCAACTTCGGTACCCCGTAACAGTGCATTCAGGCCCGGAACACAAGTTATTTACATGCCGAAGGTTAGCGAAATGCTCCAAAACACTCCCAAACATCATTTTGAGTCTAATGGAGTAGAACGGATGCTTTTGTTGCAAAACCATTTTTGCAACTTCGGTACCCCGTAACTGTGCATTCAGACTTGAAACACAAGTTATTTACATGCCGAAGGTTACCGAAATGCTCCAAAACACTCCCAAACATCATTTTGAGTCAAATGGAGTAGAACGGATGCTTTTGTTGCAAAACCATTTTTGCAACTTCGGTACCCCGTAACAGTGCATTCAGGCCCGAAACATAAGTTATTTACAATGCGAAGGTTTGCGAAATGCTCCAAAAGACTCCCAAACATCATTTTGAGTCAAATGGAGTAGAACGGATGCTTTTGTTGCAAAACCATTTTTGCAACTTCGGTACCCCGTAACTGTGCATCCAGGCCCGAAACACAAGTTATTTTATATGCCGAAGGTTAGCGAAATGCGACACTCCGAAACATCATTTTGAGTCTAATGGAGTAGAACGGATGCTTTTGTTGCAAAACCATTTTTGCAACTTCGGTACCCCGTAACAGTGCATTCAGGCCCGGAACACAAGTTATTTACATGCCGAAGGTTAGCGAAATGCTCCAAAACACTCCCAAACATCATTTTGAGTCTAATGGAGTAGAACGGATGCTTTTGTTGCAAAACCATTTTTGCAACTTCGGTACCCCGTAACTGTGCATCCAGG
The DNA here is from genome assembly GCA_036936925.1 of Cenchrus fungigraminus. Taxonomy (NCBI): domain Eukaryota; kingdom Viridiplantae; phylum Streptophyta; class Magnoliopsida; order Poales; family Poaceae; genus Cenchrus; species Cenchrus fungigraminus. The sequence goes on from JAQONI010000054.1 coordinate 157,879, forward strand.
CCCGAAACACAAGTTATTTATATGCCGAAGGTTAGCGAAATGCAACACTCCGAGACATCATTTTGAGTCTAATGGAGTAGAACATATGCTTTTGTTGCAAAACCATTTTTGCAACTTCGGTACCCCGTAACAGTGCATTCAGGCCCGAAACACAAGTTATTTATGTGCCGAAGATTAGCGAAATGCTCCAAAACACTGCCAAACATCATTTTGGGTCTAATGAAGTACGCCAGATGCTTTTGTTGCGAAACCATTTTTGCAACTTCGGTACCCCGTAACAGTGCATTCAGGCCCGAAACACAAGTTATTTATGTGCCGAAGATTAGCGAAATGCTCCAAAACACTGCCAAACATCATTTTGAGTCTAATGGAGTAGAACGGATGCTTTTGTTGCAAAACCATTTTTGCAACTTCGGTACCCCGTAACAGTGCATTCAGGCCCGGAACACAAGTTATTTACATGCCGAAGGTTAGCGAAATGCTCCAAAACACTCCCAAACATCATTTTGAGTCTAATGGAGTAGATCGGATGCTTTTGTTGCAAAACCATTTTTGCAACTTCGGTACCCCGTAACTGTGCATCCAGGCCCGAAACACAAGTTATTTTATATGCCGAAGGTTAGCGAAATGCGACACTCCGAAACATCATTTTGAGTCTAATGGAGTAGAACGGATGCTTTTGTTGCAAAACCATTTTTGCAACTTCGGTACCCCGTAACAGTGCATTCAGGCCCGAAACATAAGTTATTTACATGCCGAAGGTTAGCGAAATGCTCCAAAAGACTCCCAAACATCATTTTGAGTCTAATGGAGTAGAACGGATGCTTTTGTTGCAAAACCATTTTTGCAACTTCGGTACCCCGTAACTGTGCATCCAGGCCCGAAACACAAGTTATTTTAAATGCCGAAGGTTAGCGAAATGCGACACTCCGAAACATCATTTTGAGACTAATGGAGTAGAACGGATGCTTTTGTTGCAAAACCATTTTTGCAACTTCGGTACCCCGTAACAGTGCATTCAGGCCCGGAACACAAGTTATTTACATGCCGAAGGTTAGCGAAATGCTCCAAAACACTCCCAAACATCATTTTGAGTCTAATGGAGTAGAACGGATGCTTTTGTTGCAAAACCATTTTTGCAACTTCGGTACCCCGTAACAGTGCATTCAGGCCCGAAACATAAGTTATTTACATGCCGAAGGTTTGCGAAATGCTCCAAAAGACACCCAAACATCATTTTGAGTCAAATGGAGTAGAACGGATGCTTTTGTTGCAAAACCATTTTTGCAACTTCGGTACCCCGTAACTGTGCATCCAGGCCCGAAACACAAGTTATTTTATATGCCGAAGGTTAGCGAAATGCGAAACTCCGAAACATCATTTTGAGTCTAATGGAGTAGAACGGATGCTTTTGTTGCAAAACCATTTTTGCAACTTCGGTACCCCGTAACTGTGCATCCAGGCCCGAAACACAAGTTATTTTATATGCCGAAGGTTAGCGAAATGCGACACTCCGAAACATCATTTTGAGTCTAATGGAGTAGAACGGATGCTTTGGTTGCAAACCCATTGTTGCAACTTCGGTACCCCGTAACAGTGCATTCAGGCCCGGAACACAAGTTATTTACATGCCGAAGGTTAGCGAAATGCTCCAAAACACTCCCAAACATCATTTTGAGTCTAATGGAGTAGAACGGATGCTTTTGTTGCAAAACCATTTTTGCAACTTCGGTACCCCGTAACAGTGCATTCAGGCCCGAAACATAAGTTATTTACATGCCGAAGGTTTGCGAAATGCTCCAAAAGACACCCAAACATCATTTTGAGTCAAATGGAGTAGAACGGATGCTTTTGTTGCAAAACCATTTTTGCAACTTCGGTACCCCGTAACTGTGCATCCAGGCCCGAAACACAAGTTATTTTATATGCCGAAGGTTAGCGAAATGCGACACTCCGAAACATCATTTTGAGTCTAATGGAGTAGAACGGATGCTTTTGTTGCAAAACCATTTTTGCAACTTCGGTACCCCGTAACAGTGCATTCAGGCCCGGAACACAAGTTATTTACATGCCGAAGGTTTGCGAAATGCTCCAAAACACTCCCAAACAACATTTTGAGTCAAATGGAGTAGAACCGATGCTTTTGTTGCAAAACCATTTTTGCAACTTCGGTACCCCGTAACAGTGCATTCAGGCCCGAAACAGAAGTTATTTCTATGCCGAAGGTTTGCGAAATGCTCCAAAACACTCCGAAACATCATTTTGAGTCTAATGGAGTAGAACCGATGCTTTTGTTGCAAAACCATTTTTGCAACTTCGGTACCCCGTAACAGTGCATTCAGGCCCGGAACACAAGTTATTTACATGCCGAAGGTTTGCGAAATGCTCCAAAACACTCCCAAACAACATTTTGAGTCAAATGGAGTAGAACCGATGCTTTTGTTGCAAAACCATTTTTGCAACTTCGGTACCCCGTAACAGTGCATTCAGGCCCGAAACACAAGTTATTTATGTGCCGAAGCTTAGCGAAATGCTCCAAAACACTGCCAAACATCATTTTGGGTCTAATGGAGTAGAACAGATGCTTTTGTTGCAAAACTATTTTTGCAACTTCGGTACCCCGTAACAGTGCATTCAGGCCCGGAACACAAGTTATTTACATGTCGAAGGTTAGCGAAATGCTCCAAAACACTCCCAAACATCATTTTGAGTCTAATGGAGTAGAACGGATGCTTTTGTTGCAAAACCATTTTTGCAACTTCAGTACCCTTTAACTGTGCATTCAGGCCCGAAACACAAGTTATTTACATGCCGAAGGTTTGCGAAATGCTCCAAAGCACTCCCAAACATCATTTTGAGTCAAATGGAGTAGAACGGATGATTTTGTTGGAAAACCATTTTTGCAACTTCGGTACCCCGTAACAGTGCATTCAGGCCCGAAACACAAGTTATTTACATGCCGAAGGTTTGCGAAATGCTCCAAAGCACTCCCAAACATCATTTTGAGTCAAATGGAGTAGAACAGATGCTTTTGTTGGAAAACCATTTTTGCAACTTCGGTACCCCGTAACAGTGCATTCAGGCCCGTAACACAAGTTATTTACTTGCCGAAGGTTAGCGAAATGCTCCAAAACACTACCAAACATCAGTTTGAGTCTAATGGAGTAGAACGGATGCTTTTGTTGCAAAACCATTTTTGCAACTTCAGTACCCCGTAACTGTGCATCCAGGCCCGAAACACAAGTTATTTATATTCCGAAGGTTAGCGAAATGCAACACTCTGAAACATCATTTTGAGTCTAATGGAGTAGAACATCTGCTTTTGTTGCTAAACCATTTTTGCAACTTCGGTACCCGTAACAGTGCATTCAGGCCTGAAACACAAGTTATTTATGTGCCGAAGCTTAGCGAAATGCTCAAAAACACCGACAAACATCATTTTGGGTCTAATGGAGTAGAACAGATGCTTTTGCTGCGAACCTATTTTTGCAACTTCGGTACCCGTAACTGTGCATTCAGCCCTGAAACACAAGTTATTTACATGCCGAAGGTTTGCGAAATGATCCAAAACACTCCCAAACATCATTTTGAGTCACATGGAGTAGAACCGATGCTTTTATCGCAAAACCATTTTTGCAACTTCGGTACCCCGTAACAGTGCATTCAGGCCCGAAACAGAAGTTATTTATATGCAGAAGGTTAGCGAAATGCAACACTCTGAAACATCATTTTGTGTCTAATAGAGTAGAACGGATGCTTTTGTAGCAAAACCATTTTTGCAACTTCGGTACCCTGTAACTGTGCATTCAGGCCCGGAACACAAGTTATTTACATGCCGAAGGTAGCGAAATGCTCCAAAACACTCCCAAACATCATTTTGAGTCTAATGGAGTAGAACGGATGCTTTTGTTGCAAAACCATTTTTGCAACTTCGGTACCCCGTAACTGTGCATCCCGGCCCGAAACACAAGTTATTTTATTTGCTGAAGGTTAGCGAAATGCGACACTCCGAAACATCATTTTGAGTCTAATGGAGTAGAACGGATGCTTTTGTTGCAAAACCATTTTTGCAACTTCGGTACCCCGTAACTGTGCATCCAGGCCCGAAACACAAGTTATTTTATATGCCGAAGGTTAGCGAAATGCGACACTCCGAAACATCATTTTGAGTCTAATGGAGTAGAACGGATGCTTTTGTTGCAAAACCATTTTTGCAACTTCGGTACCCCGTAACAGTGCATTCAGGCCCGGAACACAAGTTATTTACATGCCGAAGGTTTGCGAAATGCTCCAAAACACTCCCAAACAACATTTTGAGTCTAATGGAGTAGAACCGATGCTTTTGTTGCAAAACCATTTTTGCAACTTCGGTACCCCGTAACAGTGCATTCAGGCCCGAAACAGAAGTTATTTCTATGCCGAAGGTTTGCGAAATGTAACACTCTGAAACATCATTTTTAGTCTAATGGAGTAGAACGGATGCTTTTGTTGCAAAACCATTTTTGCAACTTCGGTACCCCGTAACAGTGCATTCAGGCCCGGAACACAAGTTATTTACATACCGAAGGTAGCGAAATGCTCCAAAACACTCCCAAACATCATTTTGAGTCGAATGGAGTAGAACGGATGCTTTTGTTGCAAAACCATTTTTGCAACTTCGGTACCCCGTAACTGTGCATCCAGGCCCGAAACACAAGTTATTTATATGCCGAAGGTTAGCGAAATGCAACACTCCGAGACATCATTTTGAGTCTAATGGAGTAGAACATATGCTTTTGTTGCAAAACCATTTTTGCAACTTCGGTACCCCGTAACAGTGCATTCAGGCCCGAAACACAAGTTATTTATGTGCCGAAGATTAGCGAAATGCTCCAAAACACTGCCAAACATCATTTTGGGTCTAATGAAGTACGCCAGATGCTTTTGTTGCGAAACCATTTTTGCAACTTCGGTACCCCGTAACTGTGCATTCAGACTTGAAACACAAGTTATTTACATGCCGAAGGTTAGCGAAATGCTCCAAAACACTCCCAAACATCATTTTGAGTCAAATGGAGTAGAACGGATGCTTTTGTTGCAAAACCATTTTTGCAACTTCGGTACCCCGTAACAGTGCATTCAGGCCCGAAACATAAGTTATTTACATGCCGAAGGTTTGCGAAATGCTCCAAAAGACTCCCAAACATCATTTTGAGTCAAATGGAGTAGAACGGATGCTTTTATTGCAAAACCATTTTTGCAACTTCGGTACCCCGTAACTGTGCATCCAGGCCCGAAACACAAGTTATTTTATATGCCGAAGGTTAGCGAAATGCGACACTCCGAAACATCATTTTGAGTCTAATGGAGTAGAACGGATGCTTTTGTTGCAAAACCATTTTTGCAACTTCGGTACCCCGTAACAGTGCATTCAGGCCCGGAACACAAGTTATTTACATGCCGAAGGTTAGCGAAATGCTCCAAAACACTCCCAAACATCATTTTGAGTCTAATGGAGTAGAACAGATGCTTTTGTTGCAAAACCATTTTTGCAACTTCGGTACCCCGTAACTGTGCATCCAGGCCCGGAACACAAGTATTTACATGTCGAAGGTTAGCGAAATGCTCCAAAACACTCCCAAACATCATTTTGAGTCTAATTGAGTAGAACGAATGCTTTTGTTGCAAATCCATTTTTGCAACTTCGGTACCCCATAACTATGCATCCAGGCCCGAAACACAAGTTATTTATATTCCGAAGGTTAGCGAAATGCAACACTCCGAAACATCATTTTGAGTCTAATGGTGTAGAACATATGCTTTTGTTGCAAAACCATTTTTGCAACTTCGGTACCCCGTAACAGTGCATTCAGGCCCGAAACACAAGTTATTTATGTGCCGAAGCTTAGCGAAATGCTCCAAAACACTGCCAAACATCATTTTGGGTCTAATGGAGTAGAACAGATGCTTTTGTTGCAAAACTATTTTTGCAACTTCGGTACCCCGTAACAGTGCATTCAGGCCCGGAACACAAGTTATTTACATGTCGAAGGTTAGCGAAATGCTCCAAAACACTCCCAAACATCATTTTGAGTCTAATGGAGTAGAACGGATGCTTTTGTTGCAAAACCATTTTTGCAACTTCAGTACCCTTTAACTGTGCATTCAGGCCCGAAACACAAGTTATTTACATGCCGAAGGTTTGCGAAATGCTCCAAAGCACTCCCAAACATCATTATGAGTCAAATGGAGTAGAACGGATGCTTTTGTTGGAAAACCATTTTTGCAACTTCGGTACCCCGTAACAGTGCATTCAGGCCCGAAACACAAGTTATTTACATGCCGAAGGTTTGCGAAATGCTCCAAAGCACTCCCAAACATCATTTTGAGTCAAATGGAGTAGAACAGATGCTTTTGTTGGAAAACCATTTTTGCAACTTCGGTACCCCGTAACAGTGCATTCAGGCCCGGAACACAAGTTATTTACTTGCCGAAGGTTAGCGAAATGCTCCAAAACACTCCCAAACATCAGTTTGAGTCTAATGGAGTAGAACGGATGCTTTTGTTGCAAAACCATTTTTGCAACTTCAGTACCCCGTAACTGTGCATCCAGGCCCGAAACACAAGTTATTTATATTCCGAAGGTTAGCGAAATGCGACACTCCGAAACATCATTTTGAGTCTAATGGAGTAGAACGGATGCTTTTGTTGCAAAACCATTTTTGCAACTTCGGTACCCCGTAACAGTGCATTCAGGCCCGGAACACAAGTTATTTACATGCCGAAGGTTAGCGAAATGCTCCAAAACACTCCCAAACATCATTTTGAGTCTAATGGAGTAGAACAGATGCTTTTGTTGCAAAACCATTTTTGCAACTTCGGTACCCCGTAACTGTGCATCCAGGCCCGGAACACAAGTATTTACATGTCGAAGGTTAGCGAAATGCTCCAAAACACTCCCAAACATCATTTTGAGTCTAATTGAGTAGAACGAATGCTTTTGTTGCAAATCCATTTTTGCAACTTCGGTACCCCATAACTATGCATCCAGGCCCGAAACACAAGTTATTTATATTCCGAAGGTTAGCGAAATGCAACACTCCGAAACATCATTTTGAGTCTAATGGTGTAGAACATATGCTTTTGTTGCAAAACCATTTTTGCAACTTCGGTACCCCGTAACAGTGCATTCAGGCCCGAAACACAAGTTATTTATGTGCCGAAGCTTAGCGAAATGCTCCAAAACACTGCCAAACATCATTTTGGGTCTAATGGAGTAGAACAGATGCTTTTGTTGCAAAACTATTTTTGCAACTTCGGTACCCCGTAACAGTGCATTCAGGCCCGGAACACAAGTTATTTACATGTCGAAGGTTAGCGAAATGCTCCAAAACACTCCCAAACATCATTTTGAGTCTAATGGAGTAGAACGGATGCTTTTGTTGCAAAACCATTTTTGCAACTTCAGTACCCTTTAACTGTGCATTCAGGCCCGAAACACAAGTTATTTACATGCCGAAGGTTTGCGAAATGCTCCAAAGCACTCCCAAACATCATTTTGAGTCAAATGGAGTAGAACGGATGCTTTTGTTGGAAAACCATTTTTGCAACTTCGGTACCCCGTAACAGTGCATTCAGGCCCGAAACACAAGTTATTTACATGCCGAAGGTTTGCGAAATGCTCCAAAGCACTCCCAAACATCATTTTGAGTCAAATGGAGTAGAACAGATGCTTTTGTTGGAAAACCATTTTTGCAACTTCGGTACCCCGTAACAGTGCATTCAGGCCCGGAACACAAGTTATTTACTTGCCGAAGGTTAGCGAAATGCTCCAAAACACTCCCAAACATCAGTTTGAGTCTAATGGAGTAGAACGGATGCTTTTGTTGCAAAACCATTTTTGCAACTTCAGTACCCCGTAACTGTGCATCCAGGCCCGAAACACAAGTTATTTATATTCCGAAGGTTAGCGAAATGCAACACTCTGAAACATCATTTTGAGTCTAATGGAGTAGAACATCTGCTTTTGTTGCTAAACCATTTTTGCAACTTCGGTACCCGTAACAGTGCATTCAGGCCTGAAACACAAGTTATTTATGTGCCGAAGCTTAGCGAAATGCTCAAAAACACCGACAAACATCATTTTGGGTCTAATGGAGTAGAACAGATGCTTTTGCTGCGAAACTATTTTTGCAACTTCGGTACCCGTAACTGTGCATTCAGCCCTGAAACACAAGTTATTTACATGCCGAAGGTTTGCGAAATGATCCAAAACACTCCCAAACATCATTTTGAGTCACATGGAGTAGAACCGATGCTTTTATCGCAAAACCATTTTTGCAACTTCGGTACCCCGTAACAGTGCATTCAGGCCCGAAACAGAAGTTATTTATATGCAGAAGGTTAGCGAAATGCAACACTCTGAAACATCATTTTGTGTCTAATAGAGTAGAACGGATGCTTTTGTAGCAAAACCATTTTTGCAACTTCGGTACCCTGTAACTGTGCATTCAGGCCCGGAACACAAGTTATTTACATGCCGAAGGTAGCGAAATGCTCCAAAACACTCCCAAACATCATTTTGAGTCTAATGGAGTAGAACGGATGCTTTTGTTGCAAAACCATTTTTGCAACTTCGGTACCCCGTAACTGTGCATCCCGGCCCGAAACACAAGTTATTTTATTTGCTGAAGGTTAGCGAAATGCGACACTCCGAAACATCATTTTGAGACTAATGGAGTAGAACGGATGCTTTTGTTGCAAAACCATTTTTGCAACTTCGGTACCCCGTAACAGTGCATTCAGGCCCGGAACACAAGTTATTTACATGCCGAAGGTTTGCGAAAAGCTCCAAAACACTCCCAAACATCATTTTGAGTCAAATGGAGTAGAACCGATGCTTTTGTTGCAAAACCATTTTTGCAACTTCGGTACCCCGTAACAGTGCATTCAGGCCCGAAACAGAAGTTATTTCTATGCCGAAGGTTAGCGAAATGCAACACTCCGAAACATCATTTTTAGTCTAATGGAGTAGAACGGATGCTTTTGTTGCAAAACAATTTTTGCAACATCGGTACCCCGTAACAGTGCATTCAGGCCCGGAACACAAGTTATTTACATGCCGAAGGTAGCGAAATGCTCCAAAACACTACCAAACATCATTTTGAGTCTAATGGAGTAGAACGGATGCTTTTGTTGCAAAACCATTTTTGCAACTTCGGTACCCCGTAACTGTGCATCCAGGCCCGAAACACAAGTTATTTTATATGCCGAAGGTTAGCGAAATGCGACACTCCGAAACATCATTTTGAGTCTAATGGAGTAGAACGGATGCTTTTGTTGCAAAACCATTTTTGCAACTTCGGTACCCCGTAACAGTGCATTCAGGCCCGGAACACAAGTTATTTACATGCCGAAGGTTAGCGAAATGCTCCAAAACACTCCCAAACATCATTTTGAGTCTAATGGAGTAGAACGGATCCTTTTGTTGCAAAACCATTTTTGCAACTTCGGTACCCCGTAACTGTGCATCCATTCCCGAAACACAAGTTATTTATATGCCGAAGGTTAGCGAAATGCAACACTCCGAGACATCATTTTGAGTCTAATGGAGTAGAACATATGCTTTTGTTGCAAAACTATTTTTGCAACTTCGGTACCCCGTAATAGTGCATTCAGGCCTGAAACACAAGTTATTTATGTGCCGAAGATTAGCGAAATGCTCCAAATCACTGCCAAACATCATTTTGGGTCTAATGAAGTACGCCAGATGCTTTTGTTGCGAAACCATTTTTGCAACTTTGGTACCCCGTAACTGTGTATTCAGCCTTGAAACACAAGTTATTTACATGCCGAAGGTTTGCGAAATGCTCCAAAACACTCCCAAACATCATTTTGAGTCAAATGGAGTAGAACGGATGCTTTTGTTGCAAAACCATTTTTGCAACTTCGGTACCCCGTAACAGTGCATTCAGGCCCGAAACATAAGTTATTTACATGCCGAAGGTTTGCGAAATGCTCCAAAACACTCCCGAACATCATTTTGAGTCAAATGGAGTAGAACGGATGCTTTTGTTGCAAAACAATTTTTGCAACTTCGGTACCCTGTAACTGTGCATTCAGCCCTGAAACAGAAGTTATTTACATGCCGAAGGTTTGCGAAATGCTCCAAAACACTCCCAAACATCATTTTGAGTCTAATGGAGTAGAACGGATGCTTTTGTTGCAAAACCATTTTTGCAACTTCGGTACCCCGTAACTGTGCATCCAGGCACGAAACACAAGTTATTTTATATGCCGAAGGTTAGCGAAATGCGACACTCCGAAACATCATTTTGAGACTAATGGAGTAGAACGGATGTTTTTGTTGCAAAACCATTTTTGCAACTTCGGTACCCCGTAACAGTGCATTCAGGCCCGGAACACAAGTTATTTACGTGCCGAAGGTTTGCGAAATGCTCCAAAACACTCCCAAACATCATTTTGAGTCAAATGGAGTAGAACCGATGCTTTTGTTGCAAAACCATTTTTGCAACTTCGGTACCCCGTAACAGTGCATTCAGGCCCGAAACAGAAGTTATTTCTATGCCGAAGGTTAGCGAAATGCAACACTCCGAAACATCATTTTTCGTCTAATGGAGTAGAACGGATGCTTTTGTTGCAAAACCATTTTTGCAACTTCGGTACCCCGTAACAGTGCATTCAGGCCCGGAACACAAGTTATTTACATGCCGAAGGTAGCGAAATGCTCCAAAACACTCCCAAACATCATTTTGAGTCTAATGGAGTAGAACGGATGCTTTTGTTGCAAAACCATTTTTGCAACTTCGGTACCCCGTAACTGTGCATCCAGGCCCGAAACACAAGTTATTTTATATGCCGAGGGTTAGCGAAATGCGACACTCCGAAACATCATTTTGAGTCTAATAGAGTAGAACGGATGCTTTTGTTGCAAACCCATTGTTGCGACTTCGGTACCCCGTAACAGTGCATTCAGGCCCGGAACACAAGTTATTTACATGCCGAAGGTTAGCGAAATGCTCCAAAACACTCCCAAACATCATTTTGAGTCTAATGGAGTAGAACGGATCCTTTTGTTGCAAAACCATTTTTGCAACTTCGGTACCCCGTAACTGTGCATCCATTCCCGAAACACAAGTTATTTATATGCCGAAGGTTAGCGAAATGCAACACTCCGAGACATCATTTTGAGTCTAATGGAGTAGAATATATGCTTTTGTTGCAAAACTATTTTTGCAACTTCGGTACCCCGTAATAGTGCATTCAGGCCCGAAACACAAGTTATTTATGTGCCGAAGATTAGCGAAATGCTCCAAAACACTGCCAAACATCATTTTGGGTTTAATGAAGTACGCCAGATGCTTTTGTTGCGAAACCATTTTTGCAACTTCGGTACCCCGTAACTGTGCATTCAGCCTTGAAACACAAGTTATTTACATGCCGAAGGTTTGCGAAATGCTCCAAAACACTCCCAAACATCATTTTGAGTCAAATGGAGTAGAACGGATGCTTTTGGTGCAAAACCATTTTTGCAACTTCGGTACCCCGTAACAGTGCATTCAGGCCCGAAACATAAGTTATTTACATGCCGAAGGTTTGCGAAATGCTCCAAAACAGTCCCGAACATCATTTTGAGTCAAATGGAGTAGAACGGATGCTTTTGTTGCAAAACCATTTTTGCAACTTCGGTACCCTGTAACTGTGCATTCAGCCCTGAAACAGAAGTTATTTACATGCCGAAGGTTTGCGAAATGCTCCAAAACACTCCCAAACATCATTTTGAGTCTAATGGAGTAGAACGGATGCTTTTGTTGCAAAACCATTTTTGCAACTTCGGTACCCCGTAACAGTGCATTTAGGCCCGGAACACAAGTTATTTACATGCCGAAGGTTAGCGAAATGCTCCAAAACACTCCCAAACATCATTTTGAGTCTAATTGAGTAGAACGGATGCTTTTGTTGCAAAATGATTTTTGCAACTTCGGTACCCCGTAACTATGCATCCAGGCCCGAAACACAAGTTATTTATTTTCCGAAGGTTAGCGAAATGCAACACTCCGAAACATCATTTTGAGTCTAATGGAGTAGAACATATGGTTTTGTTGCAAAACCATTTTTGCAACTTCGGTACACCGTAGCAGTGCATTCAGGGCCGAAACACAAGTTATTTATGTGCCGAAGCTTAGCGAAATGCTCCAAAACACTGCCAAACATCATTTTGGGACTAATGGAGTAGAACAGATGCTTTTGTTGCAAAACCATTTTTGCAACTTCGGTACCCCGTAACAGTGCATTCAGGCCCGGAACACAAGTTATTTACATGTCGAAGGTTAGCGAAATGCTCCAAAACACTCCCAAACATCATTTTGAGTCTAATGGAGTAGAACGGATGCTTTTGTTGCAAAACCATTTATGCAACTTCGGTACCCCGTAACTGTGCATCCAGGCGCGAAACACAAGTTATTTATATGCCGAAGGTTAGCGAAATGCAACACTCCGAAACATCATTTTGAGTCTAATGGAGTAGAACATATGCTTTTGTTGCAAAACCATTTTTGCAACTTCGGTACCCCGTAACAGTGCATTCAGGCCCGAAACACAAGTTATTTATGTGCCGAAGCTTAGCGAAATGCTCCAAAACACTACCAAGCATCATTTTGGGTCTAATGGAGTAGAATAGATGCTTTTGTTGCGAAACCATTTTTGCAACTTCGGTACCCCGTAACTGTGCATTCAGCCCTGAAACACAAGTTATTTACATGCCGAAGGTTTGCGAAATGCTCCAAAACACTCCCAAACATCATTTTGAGTCTAATTGAGTAGAACGGATGCTTTTGTTGCAAAACGATTTTTGCAACTTCGGTACCCCGTAACTATGCATCCAGGCCCGAAACACAAGTTATTTATTTTCCGAAGGTTAGCGAAATGCAACACTCCGAAACATCATTTTGAGTCTAATGGAGTAGAACATATGGTTTTGTTGCAAAACCATTTTTGCAACTTCGGTACACCGTAACAGTGCATTCAGGCCCGAAACACAAGTTATTTATGTGTCGAAGCTTAGCGAAATGCTCCAAAACACTGCCAAACATCATTTTGGGACTAATGGAGTAGAACAGATGCTTTTGTTGCAAAACCATTTTTGCAACTTCGGTACCCCGTAACAGTGCATTCAGGCCCGGAACACAAGTTATTTACATGTCGAAGGTTAGCGAAATGCTCCAAAACACTCCCAAACATCATTTTGAGTCTAATGGAGTAGAACGGATGCTTTTGTTGCAAAACCATTTATGCAACTTCGGTACCCCGTAACAGTGCATCCAGGCCCGAAACACAAGTTATTTATATGCCGAAGGTTAGCGAAATGCAACACTCCGAAACATCATTTTGAGTCTAATGGAGTAGAAGATATGCTTTTGTTGCAAAACCATTTTTGCAACTTCGGTACCCCGTAACAGTGCATTCAGGCCCCAAACACAAGTTATTTATGTGCCGAAGCTTAGCGAAATGCTCCAAAACACTACCAAGCATCATTTTGGGTCTAATGGAGTAGAATAGATGCTTTTGTTGCGAAACCATTTGTGCAACTTCGGTACCCCGTAACTGTGCATTCAGCCCTGAAACACAAGTTATTTACATGCCGAAGGTTTGCGAAATGCTCCAAAACACTCCCAAACATCATTTTGAGTCTAATTGAGTAGAACGGATGCTTTTGTTGCAAAACGATTTTTGCAACTTCGGTACCCCGTAACTATGCATCCAGGCCCGAAACACAAGTTATTTATTTTCCGAAGGTTAGCGAAATGCAACACTCCGAAACATCATTTTGAGTCTAATGGAGTAGAACATATGGTTTTGTTGCAAAACCATTTTTGCAACTTCGGTACCCCGTAACAGTGCATTCAGGCCATAAACACAAGTTATTTATGTGCCGAAGCTTAGCGAAATGCTCCAAAACACTGCCAAACATCATTTTGGGACTAATGGAGTAGAACAGATGCTTTTGTTGCAAAACCATTTTTGCAACATCGGTACCCCGTAACTGTGCATCCAGGCCCGAAACACAAGTTATTTATATGCCGAAGGTTAGCGAAATGCAACACTCCGAAACATCATTTTGAGTCTAATGGAGTAGAACATATGCTTTTGTTGCAAAACCATTTTTGCAACTTCGGTACCCCGTAATAGTGCATTCAGGCCCGAAACACAAGTTATTTATGTGCCGAAGCTTAGCGAAATGCTCCAAAACACTACCAGACATCATTTTGGGTCTAATGGAGTAGAATAGATGCTTTTGTTGCGAAACAATTTTTGCAACTTCGGTACCCCGCAACTGTGCATTCAGCCCTGAAACACAAGTTATTTACATGCCGAAGGTTTGCGAAATGCTCCAAAACACTCCCAAACATCATTTTGAGTCAAATGGTGTAGAACGCATGCTTTTGTTGCAAAACCATTTTTGCAACTTCGGTACCCCGTAACTGTGCATTCAGGCCCGAAACACAAGTTATTTACATGCCGAAGGTTTGCGAAATGCTCCAAAACACTCCCAAACATCATTTTGAGTCAAATGGTGTAGAACGCATGCTTTTGTTGCAAAACCATTTTTGCAACTTCGGTACCCCGTAACAGTGCATTCAGGCCCGAAACACAAGTTATTTACATGCCGAAGGTTTGCGAAATGCTCCAAAGCACTCCCAATCATCATTTTGAGTCAAATGGAGTAGAACGGATGCTTTTGTTGCAAAACCATTTTTGCAACTTCGGTACCCCGTAACAGTGCATTCAGGCCCGGAACACAAGTTATTTACATGCCGAAGGTTAGCGAAATGCTCCAAAACACTCCCAAACATCAGTTTGAGTCTAATGGAGTAGAACGGATGCTTTTGTTGCAAAACCATTTTTGCAACTTCGGTACCCCGTAATTGTGAATCCAGGCCCGAAACACAAGTTATTTATATGCCGAAGGTTAGCGAAATGCAACACTCCGAAACATCATTATCAGTCTAATGGAGTAGAACGCATGCTTTTGTTGCAAAACCATTTTTGCAACTTCGGTACCCCGTAACAGTGCATTCAGGCCCGGAACACAAGTTATTTACCTGTCGAAGGTCAGCGAAATGCTCCAAAACACTCCCAAACATCATTTTGAGTCTAATTGAGTAGAATGGATGCTTTTGTTGCAAAACCATTTTTGCAACTTCGGTACCCCGTAACTGTGCATCCAGGCCCGAAACACAAGTTATTTATGTTCCGAAGGTTAGCGAAATGCAACACTCCGAAACATCATTTTGAGTCTAATGGAGTAGAACATATGCTTTTGTTGCAAAACCATTTTTGCAACTTCGGTACCCGTAACAGTGCATTTAGGCCCGAAACACTATTTATTTATGTGCCGAAGCTTAGCGAAATGCTCCAAAACACTGCCAAACATCATTTTGGGTCTAATGAAGTAGAACAGATGCTTTTGCTGCGAAACCATTTTTGCAACTTCGGTACCCGTAACTGTGCATTCAGCCCTGAAACACAAGTTATTTACATGCCGAAGGTTTGCGAAATGCTCCAAAACAGTCCCACACATCATTTTGAGTCAAATGGAGTAGAACGGATGCTTTTGTTGCAAAACCATTTTTACAACTTCGGTACCCCGTAACAGTGCATTCAGGCCCGAAACACAAGTTATTTATATGCCGAAGCTTAGCGAAATGCAACACTCCGAAACATCATTTTGAGTCTAATGGAGTAGAACGGATGCTTTTGTTGCAAAACCATTTTTGCAACTTCGGTACCCCGTAACAGTGCATTCAGGCCCGGAACACAAGTTATTTACATGCCGAAGGTAGCGAAATGCTCCAAAACACTCCCAAACATCATTTTGAGTCTAATGGAGTAGAACGGATGCTTTTGTTGCAAAACCATTTTTGCAACTTCGGTACCCCGTAACTGTGCATCCTGGCCCGAAACACAAGTTATTTTATATGCCGAAGGTTAGCGAAATGCGACACTCCGAAACATCATTTTGAGTCTAATGGAGTAGAACGGATGCTTTTGTTGCAAAACAATTTTTGCAACTTCGGTACCCCGTAACACTGCATTCAGGCCCGGAACACAAGTTATTTACATGCCGAAGGTTAGCGAAATGCTCCAAAACACTCCCAAACATCATTTTGAGTCTAATGGAGTAGAACGGAAGCTTTTGTTGCAAAACCATTTTTGCAACTTCGGTACCCCATAACTGTGCATCCAGGCCCGAAACACAAGTTATTTATATGCCGAAGGTTAGCGAAATGCAACACTCCGAAACATCATTTTGAGTCTAATGGTGTAGAACATATGCTTTTGTTGCAAAACCATTTTTGCAACTTCGGTACACCGTAACAGTGCATTGAGGCCCGAAACACAAGTTATTTATGTGCCGAAGCTTAGCGAAATGCTCCAAAACACTACCAAACATCATTTTGGGTCTAATGGAGTAGAATAGATGCTTTTGTTGCGAAACCATTTTTGCAACTTCGGTACCCCGTAACTGTGCATTCAGCCCTGAAACACAAGTTATTTACATGCCGAAGGTTTGCGAAATGCTCCAAAACACTCCCAAACATCATTTTGATTCAAATGGTGTAGAACGCATGCTTTTGTTGCAAAACCATTTTTGCAACTTCGGTACCCCGTAACAGTGCATTCAGGCTCGAAACACAAGTTATTTACATGCCGAAGGTTTGCGAAATGCTCCAAAGCACTCCCAATCATCATTTTGAGTCAAATGGAGTAGAACGGATGCTTTTGTTGCAAAACCATTTTTGCAACTTCGGTACCCCGTAACAGTGCATTCAGGCCCGGAACACAAGTTATTTACATGCCGAAGGTTAGCGAAATGCTCCAAAACACTCCCAAACATCAGTTTGAGTCTAATGGAGTAGAACGGATGCTTTTGTTGCAAAACCATTTTTGCAACTTCGGTACCCCGTAACTGTGAATCCAGGCCCGAAACACAAGTCATTTATATGCCGAAGGTTAGCGAAATGCAACACTCCGAAACATCATTTTCAGTCTAATGGAGTAGAACGCATGCTTTTGTTGCAAAACCATTTTTGCAACTTCGGTACCCCGTAACAGTGCATTCAGGCACGGAGCACAAGTTATTTACATGCCGAAGGTCAGCGAAATGCTCCAAAACACTCCCAAACATCATTTTGAGTCTAATTGAGTAGAATGGATGCTTTTGTTGCAAAACCATTTTTGCAACTTCGGTACCCCGTAACTGTGCATCCAGGCCCGAAACACAAGTTATTTATATTCCGAAGGTTAGCGAAATGCAACACTCCGAAACATCATTTTGAGTCTAATGGAGTAGAACATATGCTTTTGTTGCAAAACCATTTTTGCAACTTCGGTACACCGTAACAGTGCATTCAGGCCCGAAACACTATTTATTTATGTGCCGAAGCTTAGCGAAATGCTCCAAAACACTGCCAAACCTCATTTTGGGTCTAATGAAGTAGAACAGATGCTTTTGCTGCGAAACCATTTTTGCAACTTCGGTACCCGTAACTGTGCATTCAGCCCTGAAACACAAGTTATTTACATGCCGAAGGTTTGCGAAATGCTCCAAAACAGTCCCACACATCATTTTGAGTCAAATGGAGTAGAACGGATGCTTTTGTTGCAAAACCATTTTTACAACTTCGGTACCCCGTAACAGTGCATTCAGGCCCGAAACACAAGTTATTTATATGTCGAAGCTTAGCGAAATGCAACACTCCGAAACATCATTTTGAGTCTAATGGAGTAGAACGGATGCTTTTGTTGCAAAACCATTTTTGCAACTTCGGTACCCCGTAACAGTGCATTCAGGCCCGGAACACAAGTTATTTACATGCCGAAGGTAGCGAAATGCTCCAAAACACTCCCAAACATCATTTTGAGTCTAATGGAGTAGAACGGATGCTTTTGTTGCAAAACCATTTTTGCAACTTCGGTACCCCATAACTGTGCATCCTGGCCCGAAACACAAGTTATTTTATATGCCGAAGGTTAGCGAAATGCGACACTCCGAAACATCATTTTGAGTCTAATGGAGTAGAACGGATGCTTTTGTTGCATAACAATTTTTGCAACTTCGGTACCCCGTAACACTGCATGTTTGAGTCTAATGGAGTAGAACGGAAGCTTTTGTTGCAAAACCATTTTTGCAACTTCGGTACCCCATAACTGTGCATCTAGGCCCGAAACACAAGTTATTTATATGCCGAAGGTTAGCGAAATGCAACACTCCGAAACATCATTTTGAGTCTAATGGAGTAGAACATATGCTTTTGTTGCAAAACCATTTTTGCAACTTCGGTACACCGTAACAGTGCATTCAGGCCCGAAACACAAGTTATTTATGTGCCGAAGCTTAGCGAAATGCTCCAAAACACTACCAAACATCATTTTGGGTCTAATGGAGTAGAATAGATGCTTTTGTTGCGAAACCATTTTTGCAACTTCGGTACCCCGTAACTGTGCATTCAGCCCTGAAACACAAGTTATTTACATGCCGAAGGTTTGCGAAATGCTCCAAAACACTCCCAAACATAATTTTGATTCAAATGGTGTAGAACGCATGCTTTTGTTGCAAAACCATTTTTGCAACTTCGGTACCCCGTAACAGTGCATTCAGGCTCGAAACACAAGTTATTTACATGCCTAAGGTTTGCGAAATGCTCCAAAGCACTCCCAATCATCATTTTGAGTCAAATGGAGTAGAACGGATGCTTTTGTTGCAAAACCATTTTTGCAACTTCGGTACCCCGTAACAGTGCATTCAGGCCCGAAACACAAGTCATTTATATGCCGAAGGTTAGCGAAATGCAACACTCCGAAACATCATTTTCAGTCTAATGGAGTAGAACGCATGCTTTTGTTGCAAAACCATTTTTGCAACTTCGGTACCCCGTAACTGTGAATCCAGGCCCGAAACACAAGTCATTTATATGCCGAAGGTTAGCGAAATGCAACACTCCGAAACATCATTTTCAGTCTAATGGAGTAGAACGCATGCTTTTGTTGCAAAACCATTTTTGCAACTTCGGTACCCCGTAACAGTGCATTCAGGCCCGGAACACAAGTTATTTACATGCCGAAGGTCAGCGAAATGCTCCAAAACACTCCCAAACATCATTTTGAGTCTAATTGAGTAGAATGGATGCTTTTGTTGCAAAACCATTTTTGCAACTTCGGTACCCCGTAACTGTGCATCCAGGCCCGAAACACAAGTTATTTATATTCCGAAGGTTAGCGAAATGCAACACTCCGAAACTTCATTTTGAGTCTAATGGAGTAGAACATATGCTTTTGTTGCAAAACCATTTTTGCAACTTCGGTGCACCGTAACAGTGCATTCAGGCCCGAAACACTATTTATTTATGTGCCGAAGCTTAGCGAAATGCTCCAAAACACTGCCAAACATCATTTTGGGTCTAATGAAGTAGAACAGATGCTTTTGCTGCGAAACCATTTTTGCAACTTCGGTACCCGTAACTGTGCATTCAGCCCTGAAACACAAGTTATTTACATGCCGAAGGTTTGCGAAATGCTCCAAAACAGTCCCACACATCATTTTGAGTCAAATGGAGTAGAACGGATGCTTTTGTTGCAAAACCATTTTTACAACTTCGGTACCCCGTAACAGTGCATTCAGGCCCGAAACACATGTTATTTATATGCCGAAGCTTAGCGAAATGCAACACTCCGAAACATCATTTTGAGTCTAATGGAGTAGAACGGATGCTTTTGTTGCAAAACCATTTTTGCAACTTCGGTACCCCGTAACAGTGCATTCAGGCCCGGAACACAAGTTATTTACATGCCGAAGGTAGCGAAATGCTCCAAAACACTCCCAAACATCATTTTGAGACTAATGGAGTAGAACGGATGCTTTTGTTGCAAAACCATTTTTGCAACTTCGGTACCCCGTAACTGTGCATCCTGGTCCGAAACACAAGTTATTTTATATGCCGAAGGTTAGCGAAATGCGACACTCCGAAACATCATTTTGAGTCTAATGGAGTAGAACGGATGCTTTTGTTGCATAACAATTTTTGCAACTTCGGTACCCCGTAACACTGCATGTTTGAGTCTAATGGAGTAGAACGGAAGCTTTTGTTGCAAAACCATTTTTGCAACTTCGGTACCCCATAACTGTGCATCCAGGCCCGAAACACAAGTTATTTATATGCCGAAGGTTAGCGAAATGCAACACTCCGAAACATCATTTTGAGTCTAATGGAGTAGAACATATGCTTTTGTTGCAAAACCATTTTTGCAACTTTGGTACACCGTAACAGTGCATTCAGGCCCGAAACACAAGTTATTTATGTGCCGAAGCTTAGCGAAATGCTCCAAAACACTACCAAACATCATTTTGGGTCTAATGGAGTAGAATAGATGCTTTTGTTGCGAAACCATTTTTGCAACTTCGGTACCCCGTAACTGTGCATTCAGCCCTGAAACACAAGTTATTTACATGCCGAAGGTTTGCGAAATGCTCCAAAACACTCCCAAACATCATTTTGATTCAAATGGTGTAGAACGCATGCTTTTGTTGCAAAACCATTTTTGCAACTTCGGTACCCCGTAACAGTGCATTCAGGCTCGAAACACAAGTTATTTACATGCCGAAGGTTTGCGAAATGCTCCAAAGCACTCCCAATCATCATTTTGAGTCAAATGGAGTAGAACGGATGCTTTTGTTGCAAAACCATTTTTGCAACTTCGGTACCCCGTAACAGTGCATTCAGGCCCGGAACACAAGTTATTTACATGCCGAAGGTTAGCGAAATACTCCAAAACACTCCCAAACATCAGTTTGAGTCTAATGGAGTAGAACGGATGCTTTTGTTGCAAAACCATTTTTGCAACTTCGGTACCCCGTAACTGTGAATCCAGGCCCGAAACACAAGTCATTTATATGCCGAAGGTTAGCGAAATGCAACACTTCGAAACATCATTTTCAGTCTAATGGAGTAGAACGCATGCTTTTGTTGCAAAACCATTTTTGCAACTTCGGTACCCCGTAACAGTGCATTCAGGCCCGGAACACAAGTTATTTACATGCCGAAGGTCAGCGAAATGCTCCAAAACACTCCCAAACATCATTTTGAGTCTAATTGAGTAGAATGAATGCTTTTGTTGCAAAACCATTTTTGCAACTTCGGTACCCCGTAACTGTGCATCCAGGCCCGAAACACAAGTTATTTATATTCCGAAGGTTAGCGAAATGCAACACTCCGAAACATCATTTTGAGTCTAATGGAGTAGAACATATGCTTTTGTTGCAAAACCATTGTTGCAACTTCGGTACCCGTAAGAGTGCATTCAGGCCCGAAACACTATTTATTTATGTGCCGAAGCTTAGCGAAATGCTCCAAAACACTGCCAAACATCATTTTGGGTCTAATGAAGTAGAACAGATGCTTTTGCTGAGAAACCATTTTTGCAACTTCGGTACCCGTAACTGTGCATTTAGCCCTGAAACACAAGTTATTTACATGCCGAAGGTTTGCGAAATGCTCCAAAACAGTCCCAAACATCATTTTGAGTCAAATGGAGTAGAACGGATGCTTTTGTTGCAAAATCATTTTTGCAACTTCGGTACCCCGTAACAGTGCATTCAGGCCCGGAACACAAGTTATTTACATGCCGAAGGTCAGCGAAATGCTCCAAAACACTCCCAAACATCATTTTGAGTCTAATTGAGTAGAATGAATGCTTTTGTTGCAAAACCATTTTTGCAACTTCGGTACCCCGTAACTGTGCATCCAGGCCCGAAACACAAGTTATTTATATTCCGAAGGTTAGCGAAATGCAACACTCCGAAACATCATTTTGAGTCTAATGGAGTAGAACATATGCTTTTGTTGCAAAACCATTGTTGCAACTTCGGTACCCGTAAGAGTGCATTCAGGCCCGAAACACTATTTATTTATGTGCCGAAGCTTAGCGAAATGCTCCAAAACACTGCCAAACATCATTTTGGGTCTAATGAAGTAGAACAGATGCTTTTGCTGCGAAACCATTTTTGCAACTTCGGTACCCGTAACTGTGCATTTAGCCCTGAAACACAAGTTATTTACATGCCGAAGGTTTGCGAAATGCTCCAAAACAGTCCCAAACATCATTTTGAGTCAAATGGAGTAGAACGCATGCTTTTGTTGCAAAACCATTTTTGCAACTTCGGTACCCCGTAACAGTGCATTCAGGCACGGAGCACAAGTTATTTACATGCCGAAGGTTAGCGAAATGCTCCAAAACACTCCCAAACATCATTTTGAGTCTAATGGAGTAGAACGGAAGCTTTTGTTGCAAAACCATTTTTGCAACTTCGGTACCCCATAACTGTGCATCCAGGCCCGAAACACAAGTTATTTATATGCCGAAGGTTAGCGAAATGCAACACTCCGAAACATCATTTTGAGTCTAATGGTGTAGAACATATGCTTTTGTTGCAAAACCATTTTTGCAACTTCGGTACACCGTAACAGTGCATTGAGGCCCGAAACACAAGTTATTTATGTGCCGAAGCTTAGCGAAATGCTCCAAAACACTACCAAACATCATTTTGGGTCTAATGGAGTAGAATAGATGCTTTTGTTGCGAAACCATTTTTGCAACTTCGGTACCCCGTAACTGTGCATTCAGCCCTGAAACACAAGTTATTTACATGCCGAAGGTTTGCGAAATGCTCCAAAACACTCCCAAACATCATTTTGATTCAAATGGTGTAGAACGCATGCTTTTGTTGCAAAACCATTTTTGAAACTTCGGTACCCCGTAACAGTGCATTCAGGCTCGAAACACAAGTTATTTACATGCCGAAGGTTTGCGAAATGCTCCAAAGCACTCCCAATCATCATTTTGAGTCAAATGGAGTAGAACGGATGCTTTTGTTGCAAAACCATTTTTGCAACTTCGGTACCCCGTAACAGTGCATTCAGGCCCGGAACACAAGTTATTTACATGCCGAAGGTTAGCGAAATGCTCCAAAACACTCCCAAACATCAGTTTGAGTCTAATGGAGTAGAACGGATGCTTTTGTTGCAAAACCATTTTTGCAACTTCGGTACCCCGTAACTGTGAATCCAGGCCCGAAACACAAGTCATTTATATGCCGAAGGTTAGCGAAATGCAACACTCCGAAACATCATTTTCAGTCTAATGGAGTAGAACGCATGCTTTTGTTGCAAAACCATTTTTGCAACTTCGGTACCCCGTAACAGTGCATTCAGGCCCGGAACACAAGTTATTTACATGCCGAAGGTCAGCGAAATGCTCCAAAACACTCCCAAACATCATTTTGAGTCTAATTGAGTAGAATGGATGCTTTTGTTGCAAAACCATTTTTGCAACTTCGGTACCCCGTAACTGTGCATCCAGGCCCGAAACACAAGTTATTTATATTCCGAAGGTTAGCGAAATGCAACACTCCGAAACTTCATTTTGAGTCTAATGGAGTAGAACTTATGCTTTTGTTGCAAAACCATTTTTGCAACTTCGGTCCACCGTAACAGTGCATTCAGGCCCGAAACACTATTTATTTATGTGCCGAAGCTTAGCGAAATGCTCCAAAACACTGCCAAACATCATTTTGGGTCTAATGAAGTAGAACAGATGCTTTTGCTGCGAAACCATTTTTGCAACTTCGGTACCCGTAACTGTGCATTCAGCCCTGAAACACAAGTTATTTACATGCCGAAGGTTTGCGAAATGCTCCAAAACAGTCCCACACATCATTTTGAGTCAAATGGAGTAGAACGGATGCTTTTGTTGCAAAACCATTTTTACAACTTCGGTACCCCGTAACAGTGCATTCAGGCCCGAAACACAAGTTATTTATATGCCGAAGCTTAGCGAAATGCAACACTCCGAAACATCATTTTGAGTCTAATGGAGTAGAACGGATGCTTTTGTTGCAAAACCATTTTTGCAACTTCGGTACCCCGTAACAGTGCATTCAGGCCCGGAACACAAGTTATTTACATGCCGAAGGTAGCGAAATGGTCCAAAACACTCCCAAACATCATTTTGAGTCTAATGGAGTAGAACGGATGCTTTTGTTGCAAAACCATTTTTGCAACTTCGGTACCCCGTAACTGTGCATCCTGGCCCGAAACACAAGTTATTTTATATGCCGAAGGTTAGCGAAATGCGACACTCCGAAACATCATTTTGAGTCTAATGGAGTAGAACGGATGCTTTTGTTGCATAACAATTTTTGCAACTTCGGTACCCCGTAACACTGCATGTTTGAGTCTAATGGAGTAGAACGGAAGCTTTTGTTGCAAAACCATTTTTGCAACTTCGGTACCCCATAACTGTGCATCCAGGCCCGAAACACAAGTTATTTATATGCCGAAGGTTAGCGAAATGCAACACTCCGAAACATCATTTTGAGTCTAATGGAGTAGAACATATGCTTTTGTTGCAAAACCATTTTTGCAACTTCGGTACACCGTAACAGTGCATTCAGGCCCGAAACACAAGTTATTTATGTGCCGAAGCTTAGCGAAATGCTCCAAAACACTACCAAACATCATTTTGGGTCTAATGGAGTAGAATAGATGCTTTTGTTGCGAAACCATTTTTGCAACTTCGGTACCCCGTAACTGTGCATTCAGCCCTGAAACACAAGTTATTTACATGCCGAAGGTTAGCGAAATGCTCCAAAACACTCCCAAACATAATTTTGATTCAAATGGTGTAGAACGCATGCTTTTGTTGCAAAACCATTTTTGCAACTTCGGTACCCCGTAACAGTGCATTCAGTCTCGAAACACAAGTTATTTACATGCCGAAGGTTTGCGAAATGCTCCAAAGCACTCCCAATCATCATTTTGAGTCAAATGGAGTAGAACGGATGCTTTTGTTGCAAAACCATTTTTGCAACTTCGGTACCCCGTAACAGTGCATTCAGGCCCGGAACACAAGTTATTTACATGCCGAAGGTTAGCGAAATGCTCCAAAACACTCCCAAACTTCAGTTTGAGTCTAATGGAGTAGAACGGATGCTTTTGTTGCAAAACCATTTTTGCAACTTCGGTACCCCGTAACTGTGAATCCAGGCCCGAAACACAAGTCATTTATATGCCGAAGGTTAGCGAAATGCAACACTCCGAAACATCATTTTCAGTCTAATGGAGTAGAACGCATGCTTTTGTTGCAAAACCATTTTTGCAACTTCGGTACCCCGTAACAGTGCATTCAGGCCCGGAACACTAGTTATTTACATGCCGAAGGTCAGCGAAATGCTCCAAAACACTCCCAAACATCATTTTGAGTCTAATTGAGTAGAATGGATGCTTTTGTTGCAAAACCATTTTTGCAACTTCGGTACCCCGTAACTGTGCATCCAGGCCCGAAACACAAGTTATTTATATTCCGAAGGTTAGCGAAATGCAACACTCCGAAACTTCATTTTGAGTCTAATGGAGTAGAACATATGCTTTTGTTGCAAAACCATTTTTGCAACTTCGGTGCACCGTAACAGTGCATTCAGGCCCGAAACACTATTTATTTATGTGCCGAAGCTTAGCGAAATGCTCCAAAACACTGCCAAACATCATTTTGGGTCTAATGAAGTAGAACAGATGCTTTTGCTGCGAAACCATTTTTGCAACTTCGGTACCCGTAACTGTGCATTCAGCCCTGAAACACAAGTTATTTACATGCCGAAGGTTTGCGAAATGCTCCAAAACAGTCCCACACATCATTTTGAGTCAAATGGAGTAGAACGGATGCTTTTGTTGCAAAACCATTTTTACAACTTCGGTACCCCGTAACAGTGCATTCAGGCCCGAAACACAAGTTATTTATATGCCGAAGCTTAGC
This sequence comes from Cenchrus fungigraminus, assembly GCA_036936925.1. Taxonomy (NCBI): domain Eukaryota; kingdom Viridiplantae; phylum Streptophyta; class Magnoliopsida; order Poales; family Poaceae; genus Cenchrus; species Cenchrus fungigraminus. The sequence goes on from JAQONI010000054.1 coordinate 183,745, forward strand.
GAAATGCAACACTCCGAAACATCATTTTGAGTCTAATGGAGTAGAACGGATGCTTTTGTTGCAAAACCATTTTTGCAACTTCGGTACCCCGTAACAGTGCATTCAGGCCCGGAACACAAGTTATTTACATGCCGAAGGTAGCGAAATGCTCCAAAACACTCCCAAACATCATTTTGAGTCTAATGGAGTAGAACGGATGCTTTTGTTGCAAAACCATTTTTGCAACTTCGGTACCCCGTAACTGTGCATCCTGGCCCGAAACACAAGTTATTTTATATGCCGAAGGTTAGCGAAATGCGACACTCCGAAACATCATTTTGAGTCTAATGGAGTAGAACGGATGCTTTTGTTGCATAACAATTTTTGCAACTTCGGTACCCCGTAACACTGCATGTTTGAGTCTAATGGAGTAGAACGGAAGCTTTTGTTGCAAAACCATTTTTGCAACTTCGGTACCCCATAACTGTGCATCCAGGCCCGAAACACAAGTTATTTATATGCCGAAGGTTAGCGAAATGCAACACTCCGAAACATCATTTTGAGTCTAATGGAGTAGAACATATGCTTTTGTTGCAAAACCATTTTTGCAACTTTGGTACACCGTAACAGTGCATTCAGGCCCGAAACACAAGTTATTTATGTGCCGAAGCTTAGCGAAATGCTCCAAAACACTACCAAACATCATTTTGGGTCTAATGGAGTAGAATAGATGCTTTTGTTGCGAAACCATTTTTGCAACTTCGGTACCCCGTAACTGTGCATTCAGCCCTGAAACACAAGTTATTTACATGCCGAAGGTTTGCGAAATGCTCCAAAACACTCCCAAACATCATTTTGATTCAAATGGTGTAGAACGCATGCTTTTGTTGCAAAACCATTTTTGCAACTTCGGTACCCCGTAACAGTGCATTCAGGCTCGAAACACAAGTTATTTACATGCCGAAGGTTTGCGAAATGCTCCAAAGCACTCCCAATCATCATTTTGAGTCAAATGGAGTAGAACGGATGCTTTTGTTGCAAAACCATTTTTGCAACTTCGGTACCCCGTAACAGTGCATTCAGGCCCGGAACACAAGTTATTTACATGCCGAAGGTTAGCGAAATACTCCAAAACACTCCCAAACATCAGTTTGAGTCTAATGGAGTAGAACGGATGCTTTTGTTGCAAAACCATTTTTGCAACTTCGGTACCCCGTAACTGTGAATCCAGGCCCGAAACACAAGTCATTTATATGCCGAAGGTTAGCGAAATGCAACACTCCGAAACATCATTTTCAGTCTAATGGAGTAGAACGCATGCTTTTGTTGCAAAACCATTTTTGCAAATTCGGTACCCCGTAACAGTGCATTCAGGCCCGGAACACAAGTTATTTACATGCCGAAGGTCAGCGAAATGCTACAAAACACTCCCAAACATCATTTTGAGTCTAATTGAGTAGAATGAATGCTTTTGTTGCAAAACCATTTTTGCAACTTCGGTACCCCGTAACTGTGCATCCAGGCCCGAAACACAAGTTATTTATATTCCGAAGGTTAGCGAAATGCAACACTCCGAAACATCATTTTGAGTCTAATGGAGTAGAACATATGCTTTTGTTGCAAAACCATTGTTGCAACTTCGGTACCCGTAAGAGTGCATTCAGGCCCGAAACACTATTTATTTATGTGCCGAAGCTTAGCGAAATGCTCCAAAACACTGCCAAACATCATTTTGGGTCTAATGAAGTAGAACAGATGCTTTTGCTGCGAAACCATTTTTGCAACTTCGGTACCCGTAACTGTGCATTTAGCCCTGAAACACAAGTTATTTACATGCCGAAGGTTTGCGAAATGCTCCAAAACAGTCCCAAACATCATTTTGAGTCAAATGGAGTAGAACGGATGCTTTTGTTGCAAAATCATTTTTACAACTTCGGTACCCCGTAACTGTGCATTCAGGACCAAAACACAAGTTATTTATATGCCGAAGGATAGCGAAATGCAACACTCCGAAACATCATTTTGAGTCTAAAGGAGTAGAACGGATGCTTTTGTTGCAAAACAATTTTTGCAACTTCGGTACCCCGTAACACTGCATTCAGGCCCGGAACACAAGTTATTTACATGCCGAAGGTTAGCGAAATGCTCCAAAACACTCCCAAACATCATTTTGAGTCAAATGGAGTAGAACGGAATCTTTTGTTGCAAAACCATTTTTGCAACTTCGGTACCCCGTAACAGTGCATCCAGGCCCGAAACACAAGTTATTTATATGCCGAAGGTTTGCGAAATGCGACACTACGAAACATCATTTTGAGTCTAATGGAGTAGAACATATGCTTTTGTTGCAAAACCATTTTTGCAACTTCGGTACCCCGTAACACTGCATTCAGGCCCGGAACACAAGTTATTTATGTGCCGAAGGTTAGCGAAATGCTCCAAAACACTGCCAAACATCATTTTGGGTCTAATGAAGTAGAACAGATGCTTTTGCTGCGAAACCATTTTTGCAACTTCGGTACCCCGTAACAGTGCATCCAGCCCTGAAACACAAGTTATTTACATGCCGAAGGTTTGCGAAATGCTCCAAAACACTCCAAACATCATTTTGAGTCTAAGTGAGTAGAATAGATGCTTTTGTTGCAAAACCATTTTTGCAACTTCGGTACCCTGTAACAGTGCATCCAGGCCCGAAACACTAGTTATTTATATGCCGAAGGTTAGCGAAATGCAACACTCCGAAACATCATTTTGAGCCTAATGGAGTAGAACATATGCTTTTGTTGCAAAACCATTTTGCAACTTTGCTACCCCGTAACAGTGCATCCAGGCCCGAAACACAAGTTATTTATATGCCGATGGTTAGCGAAATGCAACACTCCGAAACATCATTTTAAGTCTAATGGAGTAGAACGGATGCTTTTGTTGCAAAACCATTTTTGCAACTTCGGTACCCCGTAACAGTGCATTCAGGCCCGGAACACAAGTTATTTACATGCCGAAGGTTAGCGAAATGCTCCAAAACACTCCCAAACATCATTTTGAGTCTAATGTAGTAGAACAGATGCTTTTGTTGCAAAACCATTTTTGCAACTTCGGTACCCCGTAACTGTGCATCTAGGCACGAAACACAAGTCATTTATATGCTGAAGGTTAGCGAAATGCTCCAAAACACTCCCAAACATCATTCTGAGTCTAATGGAGTAGAACGGATGCTTTTGTTGCAAAACCATTTTTGCAACTTCGGTACCCCGTAACAGTGCATTCAGGCCCGGAACACAAGTTATTTACATGCAGAAGGTTAGCGAAATGCTCCAAAACACTCCCAAACATCATTTTGAGTCTAATGTAGTAGAACAGATGCTTTTGTTGCAAAACCATTTTTGCAACTTCGGTACCCCGTAACTGTGCATCTAGGCACGAAACACAAGTCATTTATATGCTGAAGGTTAGCGAAATGCTCCAAAACACTCCCAAACATCATTTTGAGTCTAATGGAGTAGAACGGATGCTTTTGTTGCAAAACCATTTTTGCAACTTCGGTACCCCGTAACTGTGCATCCAGGCCCGAAACACAAGTTATTTATATGCTGAAGGTTAGCGAAATGCAACACTCCGAAACATCATTTTGAGTCTAATGGAGTAGAACGTATGCTTTTGTTGCAAAACCATTTTTGCAACTTCGGTACCCCGTAACAGTGCATTCAGGCCCGGATCACAAGTTATTTACATGACGAAGGTTAGCGAAATGCTCCAAAACACTCCCAAACATCATTTTGAGTCTAATTGAGTAGAACGGATGCTTTTGTTGCAAAACCATTTTTGAAACTTCGGTACCCCGTAACAGTGCATTCAGGCACGAAACACAAGTTATTAACACTCCGAAACATCATTTTGAGTCTAATGGAGTAGAACGGATGCTTTTGTTGCAAAACCATTTTTGCAACTTCGGTACACCGTAACAGTGCATTCAGCCCTGAAACACAAGTTATTTACATGACGAAGGTTTGCGAAATGCTCCAAAACACTCCCAAACATCATTTTCAGTCAAATGGAGTAGACCGGATGCTTTTGTTGCAAAACCATTTTTGCAACTTCAGTACCCCGTAACAGTGCATTCAGGCACGAAACACAAGTTATTAACACTCCGAAACATCATTTTGAGTCAAATGGAGTAGAACAGATGCTTTTGTTGCAAAACCATTTTTGCAACTTCGGTACCCCGTAACAGTGCATTCAGCCCTGAGACACAAGTTATTTACATGACGAAGGTTTGCGAAATGCTTCAAAACACTCCCAAACATCATTTTGAGTCAAATGGAGTAGAACGGATGCTTTTGTTGCAAAACCATTTTTGCAACATCGGTACCCCGTAACAGTGCATTCAGGACCGAAACACAAGTTATTTACATGCCGAAGGTTTGTCAAATGCTCCAAAATACTCCCAAACATCATTTTGAGTCTAATTGAGTAGAACGGATGCTTTTGTTGCAAAACCATTTTTGCAACTTCGGTACCCCGTAACTGTGCATCCAGGCACGAAACACAAGTTATTAACACTCCGAAACATCATTTTGAGTCTAATGGAGTAGAACGGATGCTTTTGTTGCAAAACCATTTTTGCAACTTCGGTACCCCGTAACATTGCTTTAAGGCCCGGAACACAAGTTATTTAAATGCCGAAGGTTAGCGAAATGCTCCAAAACACTCCCAAATATCATTTTGAGTCTAATTGAGTAGAACGGAAGCTTTTGTTGCAAAACCATTTTTGCAACTTCGGTACCCCGTAACTGTGCATCCAGGCCCGAAACACAAGTTATTTATATTCCGAAGGTTAGCGAAATGCAACACTCCGAAACATCATTTTGAGTATAATGGAGTAGAACATATGCTTTTGTTGCAAAACCATTTTTGCAACTTCGGTACCCCGTAACAGTGCATTCAGGCCCAAAACACAAGTTATTTTTGTGCCGAAGCTTAGCGAAATGCTCCAAAACACTGTCAAACATCATTTTGGGTCCAATGGAGTAGAACAGATGCTTTTGTTGCGAAACCATTTTTGCAACTTTGGTACCCCATAATTATGCATTTAGCCCTGAAACACAAGTTATTTACTTGCCGAAGGTAGCGAAATGCTCCAAAACACTCCCAAACATCATTTTGAGTCTAATGGAGTAGAACAGATGCTTTTGTTGCAAAACCATTTTTGCAACTTCGGTACCCCGTAATTGTGCATCCAAGCACGAAACACAAGTCATTTATATGACGAAGGTTAGCGAAATGCAACACTCCGAAACATCATTTTGAGTCTATTGGAGTAGAACATATGATTTTGTTGCAAAACCATTTTTGCAACTTCGGTACCCCGTAACAGTGCATCCAGGCCCGAAACACAAGTTATTTATATGCCGAAGGTTAGCAAAATGCAACACTCCGAAACATCATTTTGATTCTAATGGAGTAGAACAGATGCTTTTGTTGCAAAACCATTTTTGCAACTTCGGTACCCCGTAACAGTGCATTCAGGCCCGGAACACAAGTTATTTACATGCCGAAGGCTAGCGAAATGCTCCAAAACACTCCCAAACATCATTTTGAGTCTAATGGAGTAGAACGGATGCTTTTGTTGCAAAACCATTTTTGCAACTTCAGTACCCCGTAACTGTGCATCCAGGCCCGAAACACAAGTTATTTATATGCTGAAGGTTAGCGAAATGCAACACTCCGAAACATCATTTTGAGTCTAATGGAGTAGAACGGATGCTTTTGTTGCAAAACCATTTTTGCAACTTCGGTACCCCGTAACAGTGCATTCAGGCCCGGATCACAAGTTATTTACATGCCGAAGGTTAGCGAAATGCTCCAAAACACTCCCAAACATCATTTTGAGTCTAATTGAGTAGAACGGATGCTTTTGTTGCAAAACCATTTTTGCAACTTCGGTACCCCGTAACAGTGCATTCAGCCACGAAACACAAGTTATTAACACTCCGAAACATCATTTTGAGTCTAATGGAGTAGAACGGATGCTTTTGTTGCAAAACCATTTTTGCAACTTCGGTACCCCGTAACAGTGCATTCAGCCCTGACACACAAGTTATTTACATGACGAAGGTTTGCGAAATGCTCCAAAACACTCCCAAACATCATTTTCAGTCATATGGAGTAGAACGGATGCTTTTGTTGCAAAACCATTTTTGCAACTTCGGTACCCCGTAACAGTGCATTCAGGCACGAAACACAAGTTATTAACACTCCGAAACATCATTTTGAGTCTAATGGAGTAGAACAGATGCTTTTGTTGCAAAACCATTTTTGCAACTTCGGTACCCCGTAACAGTGCATTCAGCCCTGAAACACAAGTTATTTACATGACGAAGGTTTGCGAAATGCTCCAAAACACTCTCAAACATCATTTTGAGTCAAATGGAGTAGAACAGATGCTTTTGTTGCAAAACCATTTTTGCAACTTCGGTACCCCATAACAGTGCATTCAGCCCTGGAACACAAGTTATTTACATGACGAAGGTTTGCGAAATGCTCCAAACACTCCCAAACATCATTTTGAGTCAAATGGAGTAGAAGGGATGCTTTTGTTGCAAAACCATTTTTGCAACTTCGGTACCCCGTAACAGTGCATTCAGGCCCGGAACACAAGTTATTTACATGCCGAAGGTTAGCGAAATGCTCCAAAACACTCCAAAACATCATTTTGAGTCTAATTGAGTAGAACGGATGCTATTGTTGCAAAACCATTTTTGCAACTTCGGTACCCCGTAACTGTGCATCCAGGCACGAAACACAAGTTATTAACACTCCGAAACATCATTTTGAGTCTAATGGAGTAGAACGGATGCTTTTGTTGCAAAACCATTTTTGCAACTTCGGTACCCCGTAACACTGCATTCAGGCCCGGAACACAAGTTATTTACATGCCGAAGGTTAGCGAAATGCTCCAAAACACTCCCAAACATCATTTTCAGTCTAATTGAGTAGAACGGAAGCTTTTGTTGCAAAACCATTTTTGCAACTTCGGTACCCCGTAACAGTGCATCCAGGCCCGAAACACAAGTTATTTATATGCCGAAGGTTAGCAAAATGCAACACTCCGAAACATCATTTTGATTCTAATGGAGTAGAACAGATGCTTTTGTTGCAAAACCATTTTTGCAACTTCGGTACCCCGTAACAGTGCATTCAGGCCCGGAACACAAGTTATTTACATGCCGAAGGCTAGCGAAATGCTCCAAAACACTCCCAAACATCATTTTGAGTCTAATGGAGTAGAACGGATGCTTTTGTTACAAAACCATTTTTGCAACTTCGGTACCCCGTAACTGTGCATCCAGGCCCGAAACACAAGTTATTTATATTCCGAAGGTTAGCGAAATGCAACACTCCGAAACATCATTTTGAGTATAATGGAGTAGAACATATGCTTTTGTTGCAAAACCATTTTTGCAACTTCGGTACCCCGTAACAAGTTATTTTTGTGCCGAAGCTTAGCGAAATGCTCCAAAACACTGTCAAACATCATTTTGGGTCCAATGGAGTAGAACAGATGCTTTTGTTGCGAAACCATTTTTGCAACTTTGGTACCCCATAATTGTGCATTTAGCCCTGAAACACAAGTTATTTACTTGCCGAAGGTAGCGAAATGCTCCAAAACACTCCCAAACATCATTTTGAGTCTAATGGAGTAGAACAGATGCTTTTGTTGCAAAACCATTTTTGCAACTTCGGTACCCCGTAATTGTGCATCCAAGCACGAAACACAAGTCATTTATATGACGAAGGTTAGCGAAATGCAACACTCCGAAACATCATTTTGAGTCTATTGGAGTAGAACATATGATTTTGTTGCAAAACCATTTTTGCAACTTCGGTACCCCGTAACAGTGCATCCAGGCCCGAAACACAAGTTATTTATATGCCGAAGGTTAGCAAAATGCAACACTCCGAAACATCATTTTGATTCTAATGGAGTAGAACAGATGCTTTTGTTGCAAAACCATTTTTGCAACTTCGGTACCCCGTAACAGTGCATTCAGGCCCGGAACACAAGTTATTTACATGCCGAAGGCTAGCGAAATGCTCCAAAACACTCCCAAACATCATTTTGAGTCTAATGGAGTAGAACGGATGCTTTTGTTGCAAAACCATTTTTGCAACTTCAGTACCCCGTAACTGTGCATCCAGGCCCGAAACACAAGTTATTTATATGCTGAAGGTTAGCGAAATGCAACACTCCGAAACATCATTTTGAGTCTAATGGAGTAGAACGGATGCTTTTGTTGCAAAACCATTTTTGCAACTTCGGTACCCCGTAACAGTGCATTCAGGCCCGGATCACAAGTTATTTACATGCCGAAGGTTAGCGAAATGCTCCAAAACACTCCCAAACATCATTTTGAGTCTAATTGAGTAGAACGGATGCTTTTGTTGCAAAACCATTTTTGCAACTTCGGTACCCCGTAACAGTGCATTCAGCCACGAAACACAAGTTATTAACACTCCGAAACATCATTTTGAGTCTAATGGAGTAGAACGGATGCTTTTGTTGCAAAACCATTTTTGCAACTTCGGTACCCCGTAACAGTGCATTCAGCCCTGACACACAAGTTATTTACATGACGAAGGTTTGCGAAATGCTCCAAAACACTCCCAAACATCATTTTCAGTCATATGGAGTAGAACGGATGCTTTTGTTGCAAAACCATTTTTGCAACTTCGGTACCCCGTAACAGTGCATTCAGGCACGAAACACAAGTTATTAACACTCCGAAACATCATTTTGAGTCTAATGGAGTAGAACAGATGCTTTTGTTGCAAAACCATTTTTGCAACTTCGGTACCCCGTAACAGTGCATTCAGCCCTGAAACACAAGTTATTTACATGACGAAGGTTTGCGAAATGCTCCAAAACACTCTCAAACATCATTTTGAGTCAAATGGAGTAGAACAGATGCTTTTGTTGCAAAACCATTTTTGCAACTTCGGTACCCCATAACAGTGCATTCAGCCCTGGAACACAAGTTATTTACATGACGAAGGTTTGCGAAATGCTCCAAACACTCCCAAACATCATTTTGAGTCAAATGGAGTAGAAGGGATGCTTTTGTTGCAAAACCATTTTTGCAACTTCGGTACCCCGTAACAGTGCATTCAGGCCCGGAACACAAGTTATTTACATGCCGAAGGTTAGCGAAATGCTCCAAAACACTCCAAAACATCATTTTGAGTCTAATTGAGTAGAACGGATGCTATTGTTGCAAAACCATTTTTGCAACTTCGGTACCCCGTAACTGTGCATCCAGGCACGAAACACAAGTTATTAACACTCCGAAACATCATTTTGAGTCTAATGGAGTAGAACGGATGCTTTTGTTGCAAAACCATTTTTGCAACTTCGGTACCCCGTAACACTGCATTCAGGCCCGGAACACAAGTTATTTACATGCCGAAGGTTAGCGAAATGCTCCAAAACACTCCCAAACATCATTTTCAGTCTAATTGAGTAGAACGGAAGCTTTTGTTGCAAAACCATTTTTGCAACTTCGGTACCCCGTAACAGTGCATCCAGGCCCGAAACACAAGTTATTTATATGCCGAAGGTTAGCAAAATGCAACACTCCGAAACATCATTTTGATTCTAATGGAGTAGAACAGATGCTTTTGTTGCAAAACCATTTTTGCAACTTCGGTACCCCGTAACAGTGCATTCAGGCCCGGAACACAAGTTATTTACATGCCGAAGGCTAGCGAAATGCTCCAAAACACTCCCAAACATCATTTTGAGTCTAATGGAGTAGAACGGATGCTTTTGTTGCAAAACCATTTTTGCAACTTCGGTACCCCGTAACTGTGCATCCAGGCCCGAAACACAAGTTATTTATATGCTGAAGGTTAGCGAAATGCAACACTCCGAAACATCATTTTGAGTCTAATGGAGTAGAACGGATGCTTTTGTTGCAAAACCATTTTTGCAACTTCGGTACCCCGTAACAGTGCATTCAGGCCCGGATCACAAGTTATTTACATGCCGAAGGTTAGCGAAATGCTCCAAAACACTCCCAAACATCATTTTGAGTCTAATTGAGTAGAACGGATGCTTTTGTTGCAAAACCATTTTTGCAACTTCGGTACCCCGTAACAGTGCATTCAGCCACGAAACACAAGTTATTAACACTCCGAAACATCATTTTGAGTCTAATGGAGTAGAACGGATGCTTTTGTTGCAAAACCTTTTTTGCAACTTCGGTACCCCGTAACAGTGCATTCAGCCCTGAAACACAAGTTATTTACATGACGAAGGTTTGCGAAATGCTCCAAAACACTCCCAAACATCATTTTCAGTCATATGGAGTAGAACGGATGCTTTTGTTGCAAAACCATTTTTGCAACTTCGGTACCCCGTAACAGTGCATTCAGGCACGAAACACAAGTTATTAACACTCCGAAACATCATTTTGAGTCTAATGGAGTAGAACAGATGCTTTTGTTGCAAAACCATTTTTGCAACTTCGGTACCCCGTAACAGTGCATTCAGCCCTGAAACACAAGTTATTTACATGACGAAGGTTTGCGAAATGCTCCAAAACACTCTCAAACATCATTTTGAGTCAAATGGAGTAGAACAGATGCTTTTGTTGCAAAACCATTTTTGCAACTTCGGTACCCCGTAACAGTGCATTCAGCCCTGGAACACAAGTTATTTACATGACGAAGGTTTGCGAAATGCTCCAAACACTCCCAAACATCATTTTGTGTCAAATGGAGTAGAAGGGATGCTTTTGTTGCAAAACCATTTTTGCAACTTCGGTACCCCGTAACAGTGCATTCAGGCCCGGAACACAAGTTATTTACATGCCGAAGGTTAGCGAAAAGCTCCAAAACACTCCCAAACATCATTTTGAGTCTAATTGAGTAGAACGGATGCTATTGTTGCAAAACCATTTTTGCAACTTCGGTACCCCGTAACTGTGCATCCAGGCACGAAACACAAGTTATTAACACTCCGAAACATCATTTTGAGTCTAATGGAGTAGAACGGATGCTTTTGTTGCAAAACCATTTTTGCAACTTCGGTACCCCGTAACACTGCATTCAGGCCCGGAACACAAGTTATTTACATGCCGAAGGTTTGCGAAATGCTCCAAAACACTCCCAAACATCATTTTGAGTCAAATGGAGTAGAGCAGATGCTTTTGTTGCAAAACCATTTTTGCAACTTCGGTACCCCGTAACAGTGCATTCAGGCCCGAAACACAAGTTATTTACATGCCGAACGTTTGCGAAATGCTCCAAAACACTGCCAAACATCATTTTGAGTCAAATAGAGTAGAACGGATGCTTTTGTTGCAAAACCATTTTTGCAACTTCGGTACCCCGTAACAGTGCATCCAGGCCCGAAACACAAGTTATTTATGTGACGAAGGTTAGCGAAATGCAACACTCCGAAACATCATTTTGAGCCTAATGGAGTAGAACATATGCTTTTGTTGCAAAACCATTTTTGCAACTTCGGTACCCCGTAACAGTGCATCCAGGCCCGAAACACAAGTTATTTATATGCCGAAGGTTAGCGAAATGCAACACTCCGAAACATCATTTTGAGTCTAATGGAGTAGAACAAATGCTTTTGTTGCAAAACCATTTTTGCAACTTCGGTACCCCGTAACAGTGCATTCTGGCCCGGAACACAAGTTATTTACATGCCGAAGGTTAGCGAAATACTCCAAAACACTCCCAAACATCATTTTGAGTCTAATGGAGTAGAACGGATGCTTTTGTTGCAAAACCATTTTTGTAACTTCGGCACCCCGTAACTGTGCATCCAGGCCCGAAACACAAGTTATTTATATGCTGAAGGTTAGCGAAATGCAACACTCTGAAACATCATTTTGAGTCTAATGGAGTAGAACGGATGCTTTTGTTGCAAAACCATTTTTGCAACTTCGGTACCCCGTAACAGTGCATTCAGGCCCGGAACACAAGTTATTTACATGCCGAAGGTGAGCGAAATGCTCCAAAACACTCCCAAACATCATTTTGAGTCTAATTGAGTAGAACGGATGCTTTTGTTGCAAAACCATTTTTGCAACTTCGATACCCCGTAACTGTGCTTCCAGGCCCGAAATACAAGTTTTTTATATGCAGAAGGTTAGCGAAATGCAACATTACGAAGCATCATTTTGAGTCTAATGGAGTAGAACGGATGCTTTTGTTGCAAAACCATTTTTGCAACTTCGGTACCCTGTAACTGTGCATTCAGCCCTGAAACACAAGTTATTTACATGCCGAAGGTTTGCGAAATGCTCCAAAACACTCCCAAACATCATTTTGAGTCAAATGGAGTAGAACGGTTGCTTTTGTTGCAAAAGCATTTTAACAACTTCGGTACCCCGTAACAGTGCATTCAGGCCCGAAACACAAGTTATTTACATGCCGAACGTTTGCGAAATGCTCCAAAACACTGCCAAACATCATTTTGAGTCAAATAGAGTAGAACGGATGCTTTTGTTGCAAAACCATTTTTGCAACTTCGGTACCCCGTAACAGTGCATCCAGGCCCGAAACACAAGTTATTTATATGACGAAGGTTAGCGAAATGCAACACTCCGAAACATCATTTTGAGCCTAATGGAGTAGAACATATGCTTTTGTTGCAAAACCATTTTTGCAACTTCGGTACCCCGTAACAGTGCATCCAGGCCCGAAACACAAGTTATTTATATGCCGAAGGTTAGCGAAATGCAACACTCCGAAACATCATTTTGAGTCTAATGGAGTAGAACAAATGCTTTTGTTGCAAAACCATTTTTGCAACTTCGGTACCCCGTAACAGTGCATTCTGGCCCGGAACACAAGTTATTTACATGCCGAAGGTTAGCGAAATACTCCAAAACACTCCCAAACATCATTTTGAGTCTAATGGAGTAGAACGGATGCTTTTGTTGCAAAACCATTTTTGTAACTTCGGCACCCCGTAACTGTGCATCCAGGCCCGAAACACAAGTTATTTATATGCTGAAGGTTAGCGAAATGAAACACTCTGAAATATCATTTTGAGTCTAATGGAGTAGAACATATGCTTTTGTTGCAAAACCATTTTTGCAACTTCGGTACCCCGTAACTGTGCATCCAGGCCCGAAACACAAGTTATTTATATTCCGAAGGTTAGCGAAATGCAACACTCCGAAACATCATTTTGAGTATAATGGAGTAGAACATATGCTTTTGTTGCAAAACCATTTTTGCAACTTCGGTACCCCGTAACAGTGCATTCAGCCACGAAACACAAGTTATTAACACTCCGAAACATCATTTTGAGTCTAATGGAGTAGAACGGATGCTTTTGTTGCAAAACCTTTTTTGCAACTTCGGTACCCCGTAACAGTGCATTCAGCCCTGAAACACAAGTTATTTACATGACGAAGGTTTGCGAAATGCTCCAAAACACTCCCAAACATCATTTTCAGTCATATGGAGTAGAACGGATGCTTTTGTTGCAAAACCATTTTTGCAACTTCGGTACCCCGTAACAGTGCATTCAGGCACGAAACACAAGTTATTAACACTCCGAAACATCATTTTGAGTCTAATGGAGTAGAACAGATGCTTTTGTTGCAAAACCATTTTTGCAACTTCGGTACCCCGTAACAGTGCATTCAGCCCTGAAACACAAGTTATTTACATGACGAAGGTTTGCGAAATGCTCCAAAACACTCTCAAACATCATTTTGAGTCAAATGGAGTAGAACAGATGCTTTTGTTGCAAAACCATTTTTGCAACTTCGGTACCCCGTAACAGTGCATTCAGCCCTGGAACACAAGTTATTTACATGACGAAGGTTTGCGAAATGCTCCAAACACTCCCAAACATCATTTTGAGTCAAATGGAGTAGAAGGGATGCTTTTGTTGCAAAACCATTTTTGCAACTTCGGTACCCCGTAACAGTGCATTCAGGCCCGGAACACAAGTTATTTACATGCCGAAGGTTAGCGAAAAGCTCCAAAACACTCCCAAACATCATTTTGAGTCTAATTGAGTAGAACGGATGCTATTGTTGCAAAACCATTTTTGCAACTTCGGTACCCCGTAACTGTGCATCCAGGCACGAAACACAAGTTATTAACACTCCGAAACATCATTTTGAGTCTAATGGAGTAGAACGGATGCTTTTGTTGCAAAACCATTTTTGCAACTTCGGTACCCCGTAACACTGCATTCAGGCCCGGAACACAAGTTATTTACATGCCGAAGGTTAGCGAAATGCTCCAAAACACTCCCAAACATCATTTTCAGTCTAATTGAGTAGAACGGAAGCTTTTGTTGCAAAACCATTTTTGCAACTTCGGTACCCCGTAACTGTGCATCCAGGCCCGAAACACAAGTTATTTATATTCCGAAGGTTAGCGAAATGCAACACTCCGAAACATCATTTTGAGTATAATGGAGTAGAACATATGCTTTTGTTGCAAAACCATTTTTGCAACATCGGTACCCCGTAACAGTGCATTCAGGCACGAAACACAAGTTATTTTTGTGCCGAAGCTTAGCGAAATGCTCCAAAACACTGTCAAACATCATTTTGGGTCTAATGGAGTAGAACAGATGCTTTTGTTGCGAAACCATTTTTGCAACTTTGGTACCCCATAATTGTGCATTTAGCCCTGAAACACAAGTTATTTACTTGCCGAAGGTAGCGAAATGCTCCAAAACACTCCCAAACATCATTTTGAGTCTACTGGAGTAGAACAGATGCTTTTGTTGCAAAACCATTTTTGCAACTTCGGTACCCCGTAACTGTGCATCCAGGCACGAAACGCAAGTCATTTATATGACGAAGGTTAGCGAAATGCAACACTCCGAAACATCATTTTCAGTCTAATGGAGTAGAACGGATGCTTTTGTTGCAAAACCATTTTTGCAACTTCGGTACCCCGTAACAGTGCATTCAGGCACGGAGCACAAGTTATTTACATGCCGAAGGTTAGCGAAATGCTCCAAAACACTCCCAAACATCATTTTGAGTCTAATTGAGTAGAATAGATGCTTTTGTTGCAAAACCATTTTTGCAACTTCGGTACCCCGTAACAGTGCATCCAGGCCCGAAACACAAGTTATTTATATGCCGAAGGTTAGCGAAATGCAACACTCCGAAACATCATTTTGAGTCTAATGGAGTAGAGCATATGCTTTTGTTGCAAAACCATTTTTGCAACTTCGGTACCCCGTAACAGTGCATCCAGGCCCGAAACACAAGTTATTTATATGACGAAGGTTAGCGAAATGCAACACTCCGAAACATCATTTTGAGCCTAATGGAGTAGAACATATGCTTTCGTTGCAAAACCATTTTTGCAACTTCGGTACCCCGTAACAGTGCATCCAGGCCCGAAACACAAGTTATTTATATGCCGAAGGTTAGCGAAATGCAACACTCCGAAACATCATTTTGAGTCTAATGGAGTAGAACAGATGCTTTTGTTGCAAAACCATTTTTGCAACTTCGGTACCCCGTAACAGTGCATTCTGGCCCGGAACACAAGTTATTTACATGCCGAAGGTTAGCGAAATACTCCAAAACACTCCCAAACATCATTTTGAGTCTAATGTAGTAGAACGAATGCTTTTGTTGCAAAACCATTTTTGTAACTTCGGCACCCCGTAACTGTGCATCCAGGCCCGAAACACAAGTTATTTATATGCTGAAGGTTAGCGAAATGCAACACTCGGAAACATCATTTTGAGTCTAATGGAGTAGAACGGATGCTTTTGTTGCAAAACCATTTTTGCAACTTCGGTACCCCGTAACAGTGCATTCAGGCCCGGAACACAAGTTATTTACATGCCGAAGGTGAGCGAAATGCTCCAAAACACTCCCAAACATCATTTTGAGTCTAATTGAGTAGAACGGATGCTTTTGTTGCAAAACCATTTTTGCAACTTCGATACCCCGTAACTGTGCTTCCAGGCCCGAAATACAAGTTTTTTATATGCAGAAGGTTAGCGAAATGCAACATTACGAAGCATCATTTTGAGTCTAATGGAGTAGAACGGATGCTTTTGTTGCAAAACCATTTTTGCAACTTCGGTACCCTGTAACTGTGCATTCAGCCCTGAAACACAAGTTATTTACATGCCGAAGGTTTGCGAAATGCTCCAAAACACTCCCAAACATCATTTTGAGTCAAATGGAGTAGAACGGTTGCTTTTGTTGCAAAAGCATTTTAACAACTTCGGTACCCCGTAACAGTGCATTCAGGCCCGAAACACAAGTTATTTACATGCCGAACGTTTGCGAAATGCTCCAAAACACTGCCAAACATCATTTTGAGTCAAATAGAGTAGAACGGATGCTTTTGTTGCAAAACCATTTTTGCAACTTCGGTACCCCGTAACAGTGCATCCAGGCCCGAAACACAAGTTATTTATATGACGAAGGTTAGCGAAATGCAACACTCCGAAACATCATTTTGAGCCTAATGGAGTAGAACATATGCTTTTGTTGCAAAACCATTTTTGCAACTTCGGTACCCCGTAACAGTGCATCCAGGCCCGAAACACAAGTTATTTATATGCCGAAGGTTAGCGAAATGCAACACTCCGAAACATCATTTTGAGTCTAATGGAGTAGAACAAATGCTTTTGTTGCAAAACCATTTTTGCAACTTCGGTACCCCGTAACAGTGCATTCTGGCCCGGAACACAAGTTATTTACATGCCGAAGGTTAGCGAAATACTCCAAAACACTCCCAAACATCATTTTGAGTCTAATGGAGTAGAACGGATGCTTTTGTTGCAAAACCATTTTTGTAACTTCGGCACCCCGTAACTGTGCATCCAGGCCCGAAACACAAGTTATTTATATGCTGAAGGTTAGCGAAATGCAACACTCTGAAACATCATTTTGAGTCTAATGGAGTAGAACGGATGCTTTTGTTGCAAAACCATTTTTGCAACTTCGGTACCCCGTAACAGTGCATTCAGGCCCGGAACACAAGTTATTTACATGCCGAAGGTGAGCGAAATGCTCCAAAACACTCCCAAACATCATTTTGAGTCTAATTGAGTAGAACGGATGCTTTTGTTGCAAAACCATTTTTGCAACTTCGATACCCCGTAACTGTGCTTCCAGGCCCGAAATACAAGTTTTTTATATGCAGAAGGTTAGCGAAATGCAACATTACGAAGCATCATTTTGAGTCTAATGGAGTAGAACGGATGCTTTTGTTGCAAAACCATTTTTGCAACTTCGGTACCCTGTAACTGTGCATTCAGCCCTGAAACACAAGTTATTTACATGCCGAAGGTTTGCGAAATGCTCCAAAACACTCCCAAACATCATTTTGAGTCAAATGGAGTAGAACGGTTGCTTTTGTTGCAAAAGCATTTTAACAACTTCGGTACCCCGTAACAGTGCATTCAGGCCCGAAACACAAGTTATTTACATGCCGAACGTTTGCGAAATGCTCCAAAACACTGCCAAACATCATTTTGAGTCAAATAGAGTAGAACGGATGCTTTTGTTGCAAAACCATTTTTGCAACTTCGGTACCCCGTAACAGTGCATCCAGGCCCGAAACACAAGTTATTTATGTGACGAAGGTTAGCGAAATGCAACACTCCGAAACATCATTTTGAGCCTAATGGAGTAGAACATATGCTTTTGTTGCAAAACCATTTTTGCAACTTCGGTACCCCGTAACAGTGCATCCAGGCCCGAAACACAAGTTATTTATATGCCGAAGGTTAGCGAAATGCAACACTCCGAAACATCATTTTGAGTCTAATGGAGTAGAACAAATGCTTTTGTTGCAAAACCATTTTTGCAACTTCGGTACCCCGTAACAGTGCATTCTGGCCCGGAACACAAGTTATTTACATGCCGAAGGTTAGCGAAATACTCCAAAACACTCCCAAACATCATTTTGAGTCTAATGGAGTAGAACGGATGCTTTTGTTGCAAAACCATTTTTGTAACTTCGGCACCCCGTAACTGTGCATCCAGGCCCGAAACACAAGTTATTTATATGCTGAAGGTTAGCGAAATGCAACACTCTGAAACATCATTTTGAGTCTAATGGAGTAGAACGGATGCTTTTGTTGCAAAACCATTTTTGCAACTTCGGTACCCCGTAACAGTGCATTCAGGCCCGGAACACAAGTTATTTACATGCCGAAGGTGAGCGAAATGCTCCAAAACACTCCCAAACATCATTTTGAGTCTAATTGAGTAGAACGGATGCTTTTGTTGCAAAACCATTTTTGCAACTTCGATACCCCGTAACTGTGCTTCCAGGCCCGAAATACAAGTTTTTTATATGCAGAAGGTTAGCGAAATGCAACATTACGAAGCATCATTTTGAGTCTAATGGAGTAGAACGGATGCTTTTGTTGCAAAACCATTTTTGCAACTTCGGTACCCTGTAACTGTGCATTCAGCCCTGAAACACAAGTTATTTACATGCCGAAGGTTTGCGAAATGCTCCAAAACACTCCCAAACATCATTTTGAGTCAAATGGAGTAGAACGGTTGCTTTTGTTGCAAAAGCATTTTAACAACTTCGGTACCCCGTAACAGTGCATTCAGGCCCGAAACACAAGTTATTTACATGCCGAACGTTTGCGAAATGCTCCAAAACACTGCCAAACATCATTTTGAGTCAAATAGAGTAGAACGGATGCTTTTGTTGCAAAACCATTTTTGCAACTTCGGTACCCCGTAACAGTGCATCCAGGCCCGAAACACAAGTTATTTATATGACGAAGGTTAGCGAAATGCAACACTCCGAAACATCATTTTGAGCCTAATGGAGTAGAACATATGCTTTTGTTGCAAAACCATTTTTGCAACTTCGGTACCCCGTAACAGTGCATCCAGGCCCGAAACACAAGTTATTTATATGCCGAAGGTTAGCGAAATGCAACACTCCGAAACATCATTTTGAGTCTAATGGAGTAGAACAAATGCTTTTGTTGCAAAACCATTTTTGCAACTTCGGTACCCCGTAACAGTGCATTCTGGCCCGGAACACAAGTTATTTACATGCCGAAGGTTAGCGAAATACTCCAAAACACTCCCAAACATCATTTTGAGTCTAATGGAGTAGAACGGATGCTTTTGTTGCAAAACCATTTTTGTAACTTCGGCACCCCGTAACTGTGCATCCAGGCCCGAAACACAAGTTATTTATATGCTGAAGGTTAGCGAAATGCAACACTCCGAAACATCATTTTGAGTCTAATGGAGTAGAACGGATGCTTTTGTTGCAAAACCATTTTTGCAACTTCGGTACCCCGTAACAGTGCATTCAGGCCCGGAACACAAGTTATTTACATGCCGAAGGTGAGCGAAATGCTCCAAAACACTCCCAAACATCATTTTGAGTCTAATTGAGTAGAACGGATGCTTTTGTTGCAAAACCATTTTTGCAACTTCGATACCCCGTAACTGTGCTTCCAGGCCCGAAATACAAGTTTTTTATATGCAGAAGGTTAGCGAAATGCAACATTACGAAGCATCATTTTGAGTCTAATGGAGTAGAACGGATGCTTTTGTTGCAAAACCATTTTTGCAACTTCGGTACCCTGTAACTGTGCATTCAGCCCTGAAACACAAATTATTTACATGCCGAAGGTTTGCGAAATGCTCCAAAACACTCCCAAACATCATTTTGAGTCAAATGGAGTAGAACGGTTGCTTTTGTTGCAAAAGCATTTTAACAACTTCGGTACCCCGTAACAGTGCATTCAGGCCCGAAACACAAGTTATTTACATGCCGAACGTTAGCGAAATGCTCCAAAACACTGCCAAACATCATTTTGAGTCAAATAGAGTAGAACGGATGCTTTTGTTGCAAAACCATTTTTGCAACTTCGGTACCCCGTAACAGTGCATCCAGGCCCGAAACACAAGTTATTTATATGACGAAGGTTAGCGAAATGCAACACTCCGAAACATCATTTTGAGCCTAATGGAGTAGAACATATGCTTTTGTTGCAAAACCATTTTTGCAACTTCGGTACCCCGTAACAGTGCATCCAGGCCCGAAACACAAGTTATTTATATGCCGAAGGTTAGCGAAATGCAACACTCCGAAACATCATTTTGAGTCTAATGGAGTAGAACAAATGCTTTTGTTGCAAAACCATTTTTGCAACTTCGGTACCCCGTAACAGTGCATTCTGGCCCGGAACACAAGTTATTTACATGCCGAAGGTTAGCGAAATACTCCAAAACACTCCCAAACATCATTTTGAGTCTAATGGAGTAGAACGGATGCTTTTGTTGCAAAACCATTTTTGTAACTTCGGCACCCCGTAACTGTGCATCCAGGCCCGAAACACAAGTTATTTATATGCTGAAGGTTAGCGAAATGCAACACTCTGAAACATCATTTTGAGTCTAATGGAGTAGAACGGATGCTTTTGTTGCAAAACCATTTTTGCAACTTCGGTACCCCGTAACAGTGCATTCAGGCCCGGAACACAAGTTATTTACATGCCGAAGGTGAGCGAAATGCTCCAAAACACTCCCAAACATCATTTTGAGTCTAATTGAGTAGAACGGATGCTTTTGTTGCAAAACCATTTTTGCAACTTCGATACCCCGTAACTGTGCTTCCAGGCCCGAAATACAAGTTTTTTATATGCAGAAGGTTAGCGAAATGCAACATTACGAAGCATCATTTTGAGTCTAATGGAGTAGAACGGATGCTTTTGTTGCAAAACCATTTTTGCAACTTCGGTACCCTGTAACTGTGCATTCAGCCCTGAAACACAAGTTATTTACATGCCGAAGGTTTGCGAAATGCTCCAAAACACTCCCAAACATCATTTTGAGTCAAATGGAGTAGAACGGTTGCTTTTGTTGCAAAAGCATTTTAACAACTTCGGTACCCCGTAACAGTGCATTCAGGCCCGAAACACAAGTTATTTACATGCCGAACGTTTGCGAAATGCTCCAAAACACTGCCAAACATCATTTTGAGTCAAATAGAGTAGAACGGATGCTTTTGTTGCAAAACCATTTTTGCAACTTCGGTACCCCGTAACAGTGCATCCAGGCCCGAAACACAAGTTATTTATATGACGAAGGTTAGCGAAATGCAACACTCCGAAACATCATTTTGAGCCTAATGGAGTAGAACATATGCTTTTGTTGCAAAACCATTTTTGCAACTTCGGTACCCCGTAACAGTGCATCCAGGCCCGAAACACAAGTTATTTATATGCCGAAGGTTAGCGAAATGCAACACTCCGAAACATCATTTTGAGTCTAATGGAGTAGAACAAATGCTTTTGTTGCAAAACCATTTTTGCAACTTCGGTACCCCGTAACAGTGCATTCTGGCCCGGAACACAAGTTATTTACATGCCGAAGGTTAGCGAAATACTCCAAAACACTCCCAAACATCATTTTGAGTCTAATGGAGTAGAACGGATGCTTTTGTTGCAAAACCATTTTTGTAACTTCGGCACCCCGTAACTGTGCATC
Source organism: Cenchrus fungigraminus (assembly GCA_036936925.1). Taxonomy (NCBI): domain Eukaryota; kingdom Viridiplantae; phylum Streptophyta; class Magnoliopsida; order Poales; family Poaceae; genus Cenchrus; species Cenchrus fungigraminus. Next base: position 205,230 of record JAQONI010000054.1, read on the forward strand.
CAGGCCCGAAACACAAGTTATTTATATGCTGAAGGTTAGCGAAATGCAACACTCCGAAACATCATTTTGAGTCTAATGGAGTAGAACGGATGCTTTTGTTGCAAAACCATTTTTGCAACTTCGGTACCCCGTAACAGTGCATTCAGGCCCGGAACACAAGTTATTTACATGCCGAAGGTGAGCGAAATGCTCCAAAACACTCCCAAACATCATTTTGAGTCTAATTGAGTAGAACGGATGCTTTTGTTGCAAAACCATTTTTGCAACTTCGATACCCCGTAACTGTGCTTCCAGGCCCGAAATACAAGTTTTTTATATGCAGAAGGTTAGCGAAATGCAACATTACGAAGCATCATTTTGAGTCTAATGGAGTAGAACGGATGCTTTTGTTGCAAAACCATTTTTGCAACTTCGGTACCCTGTAACTGTGCATTCAGCCCTGAAACACAAGTTATTTACATGCCGAAGGTTTGCGAAATGCTCCAAAACACTCCCAAACATCATTTTGAGTCAAATGGAGTAGAACGGATGCTTTTGTTGCAAAAGCATTTTAACAACTTCGGTACCCCGTAACAGTGCATTCAGTCCCGAAACACAAGTTATTTACATGCCGAACGTTTGCGAAATGCTCCAAAACACTGCCAAACATCATTTTGAGTCAAATAGAGTAGAACGGATGCTTTTGTTGCAAAACCATTTTTGCAACTTCGGTACCCCGTAACAGTGCATTCAAGCCCGGAACACAAGTTATTTATATTCCGAAGGTTAGCGAAATGCAACACTCCAAAACATCATTTTGAGTCTAATGGAGTAGAACATATGATTTTGTTGCAAAACCATTTTTGCAACTTCGCTACCCCGTAGCAGTGCATTCAGGCCCCAAACACAAGTTATTTATGTGCCGAAGGATAGCGAAATGCTCCAAAACACTGCCAAACATCATTTTGGGTCTAATGGAGTAGAACAGATGCTTTTGCTGCGAAACTATTTTTGCAACTTCGGTACCCCGTAACTGTGCATTCAGCCTTGAAACACAAGTTATTTACATGACGAAGGTTTGCGAAATGCTCCAAAACACTCCCAAACATCATTTTGAGTCAAATGGAGTAGAACGGATGCTTTTGTTGCAAAACCATTTTTGCAACTTCGGTACCCCGTAACAGTGCATTCAGGCCCGAAACACAAGTTATTTATATGCCGAAGGTTAGCGAAATGCAACACTCCGAAACATCATTTTGAGTCTAATTGAGTAGAACGGATGCTTTTGTTGCAAAACCATTTTTGCAACTTCGATACCCCGTAACTGTGCTTCCAGGCCCGAAATACAAGTTTTTTATATGCAGAAGGTTAGCGAAATGCAACATTACGAAGCATCATTTTGAGTCTAATGGAGTAGAACGGATGCTTTTGTTGCAAAACCATTTTTGCAACTTCGGTACCCTGTAACTGTGCATTCAGCCCTGAAACACAAGTTATTTACATGCCGAAGGTTTGCGAAATGCTCCAAAACACTCCCAAACATCATTTTGAGTCAAATGGAGTAGAACGGTTGCTTTTGTTGCAAAAGCATTTTAACAACTTCGGTACCCCGTAACAGTGCATTCAAGCCCGAAACACAAGTTATTTACATGCCGAACGTTTGCGAAATGCTCCAAAACACTGCCAAACATCATTTTGAGTCAAATAGAGTAGAACGGATGCTTTTGTTGCAAAACCATTTTTGCAACTTCGGTACCCCGTAACAGTGCATCCAGGCCCGAAACACAAGTTATTTATATGACGAAGGTTAGCGAAATGCAACACTCCGAAACATCATTTTGAGCCTAATGGAGTAGAACATATGCTTTTGTTGCAAAACCATTTTTGCAACTTCGGTACCCCGTAACAGTGCATCCAGGCCCGAAACACATGTTATTTATATGCCGAAGGTTAGCGAAATGCAACACTCCGAAACATCATTTTGAGTCTAATGGAGTAGAACAAATGCTTTTGT